>CAHIKZ030005323.1:1250000-1350000 GCA_903632075.3 Acanthosepion pharaonis | reverse complement strand
AGGAATTATTATTATTATACATTGATTTATTGAAACGAGTATCTTTATACTGGTTGTTATAATCACCATAATGCACCAAAAAGATGACAACAGTTTGACTAAATCAGTATATATCATTTTTGTAAATAACAAAATGAGGACACTAACT
This sequence comes from Acanthosepion pharaonis, assembly GCA_903632075.3. Classification (NCBI taxonomy): domain Eukaryota; kingdom Metazoa; phylum Mollusca; class Cephalopoda; order Sepiida; family Sepiidae; genus Acanthosepion; species Acanthosepion pharaonis. The sequence continues at coordinate 1,349,852 of CAHIKZ030005323.1, read as the reverse complement.
TGAATAAATCAGTACATAACAATAATTTTTCATCTTAGGCATTTGCACTATGTCTATTTCATTTGTAAATAATTAACCTCTTTTTTGGTCATAGATTTGTCTGTAACTGCAACAAAAAATATATATATATATATATATATATATATATATATATATATGTGTGTGTGTGTGTGTGTGTGTATCTATTTGTATTATTATTATTAAACTTGACTGGCAAGATAGTCTCATAGACAAAATGAAGGTGCCTTGTTGATTTTGAGTGAAGAACATCCTTGCTTCACTCATATTTTGTTCTGGTATGCGTAATTATTGTTTTGCTACAAGACTTAATTAGGAAGTCTGTTCCCATGTGAGTAACTTACCAATTAAGATCACAAAATGTCTCATGAATTCTTTATCTGCTAATTGGCTATTGTTATGATTTGCCTGCTTCCATAACCTCAAGACGATATTCAGTCTGTCTGTCCGTCCTTCTGCAGCTGTGGTAACAATTTTCAAGAAATTCTCTTACCCTCTGTAATGTTCTTGTCTTCTCTTACGTCTTCTGATCTCTGCCCCATAAGAGAATATTGCAAAAATCCTTTAGGACATTTACTTAAGTCCTTTTCGGCAATAAGCCTTTATTGATATGATATATAGGATAACCTCATTCTATTCAGTCATTCTTAGATTTTTTTGTCATAATATTTTGGCAAGAGGACTTTCCAAGTTTCCCAAGATATGTCCTTCCAGAAAACTTCTAGTAGAAAATAAAAATAAGCCATTAAACTTCTGAATCCTTAGAAAGAATGCCGAGTACAAAAAAAAAAAAAAAAAAAAGTAAAAATAAAGAAAGCAAAAAATGAAAATAATATTGAGGACCTTTAAAATGTACCATAACATAAGATGAGGAGTATATTTTGTTTCAGCTTCACGGAGGTGGGAGGTAATTTGCAATGCATTTACATAGCATTTTCAGTTAGAGGGGGCGTGTTCCTCAGTTAAAACCAGCCATTAAAGTTCTGAACCCTTAGAATGAACGCTGAGTACAAAAGAAAATATAAAGATACAAAGGATGAAAATAATATTATTGGAGCCCTTTGAAATGTATTTGAAATGGGATAGCTCAGAGTCCGATTAGCAATGATGGGATGTAACTTTCAATTTGAAATGTGGAACAAGATGGGATGTTTTAAAGCAAAATAAGTGATTGTGTGTGTGTGTGTGTGTGTGTATCCCACTGCAAATATCTGAATATTTCAAATCATAATGGCCTATTTTTTTAAACGTAGCACACAAAAACAAAGCATGTAAAAGTAATGGCTTTCTTCTATATAAAACTAATTAAAAATTAGCACATGTCTTGCTGAACAAGGAGTTATGTAATTTTACAAGATTTTAATATGAAGGAATTACCTGACTCGTCTTGTTATCCTCTTACAAGAGCCAGATCAGGCTGGAAATGGATTACTGGCAGGAGCTGCTCAGTCTTCATGTTGCACTTTTGATAGTTCAAAAATGTCTCCTCCATCTTTAGAATTATTTTCTACCCTATGACCCCTTTGCCATAGGTGAGCCGTTGCAAGTCACTTGCTGCTCTATCACTATTTCAAATACTCAGACAAACTACATTCCTTAGTTCCCCTGTCCTAACCTTCATAGCCTACACCTACCATGCACATCTAGTGACTCTTTGTATTCCATTGGTGAAATGTAAGTTCCACTTGAGCAACTTCTTCCCAAGAACCACTACTTTGGGGAACCAACTCCCAAGAGGATGCTTCCCTGATCGCTACAATTTTAATCTGTTCAAGTCTAGGGTTCAAGTCTTCCTCACCTATCGCCATAAACTGTGCCTCTTACTCTGTAACCCTCTTGGGCATTATACAGGGTTACCATTATTGTAATAAAACAAAAATGCCATTATTTGGTTGAAGATGTTATGTTAGTTCATTGAGGTTGTGATAAATCAATGTTTTGTGGGGAATATATCATCGGTATTACAAGAGTTTCTTGTTTCTTTGTTTTTGAATGAACTTCAAGGCATCACCTTGTGATTTATAATACTCCACTAAAAAGACACAAATCATAGTTTCATTAATGAAGATTGCAGGAGGTCTTGGCACTGGACTTTCTTTATCACCTGCATATTAAAATTATTTCACTATAATTTAAACTGGCTGATTATCAGATATGGAAACAGCAATAAATAAATAAATTCCATCAGGACAAATTTGTAAAATTAAATATTCACAGTATCGTGAAATTTTGTTTGGATAATCCAAAATTCAGATTATATAGTTTGAATCACAGATGTTATATATGTTCTAACCTAGAGAAGGTTACTGAATAGAATAATCACACAGAGGTTGGTAATGAACGATAATACTTAGTACAAGAACAACACATATAAGACTTGCCAGTGGCACAAAGAAGAAGTAGTCAACTGCTAGAAGTGAGTCAATCGAATACCACAATGAATATCCAACTGCAGACCAACATACAGTATTTACTACTGTATTTATGCAAATGGGGACATACCCATTATTGCCCATAGTATGCTACAATTATATATCATTTCACTCCAAGCAAGGCAATAAAGCCACTAAAATACAAGGGGTTATTCAGTGTGAAAGAAAAAGATTATTAAGGAGCCAGAACAATAAAAAAGAGGAATCAAGAAGATAGAAGATAATGATTGACATTGAATTTAAATTTTTGAAGATCAAAGTTGGCTGGAAAGCAAGAAGTTGGAAGGGATTTCCATAGGCAAGAAAAGAAATTGTTAGCATATAAGTTATGCTTACATCTAGCTAATTCAATTGTAAAATGATGAGACTTTGCCCCCAATCTAATACTGCACTTAAATTCATGAAGTTCATCAAAACAATTACCATGAAAGTATTTATAGAAAAGACACAGAGAAAGTATGTTATAACAGCGGGAAAGTGACTGGGGCTGGGATGCATGGTCTGGATTAATATCATTGCAGATTCTTCTTTGAATTTTATCATGAATCTCTAAATTTATTGCAGGGGCACTAAACCAGATGTGACAGCAATATTCAAAGCATGAACATATCAATTACTTCTGCTGAACACATTGAATTAAAGATGCAAAAGAATAGAATAAAAGCACAACTGTCAGTTTAACTATGGGCAATCTTCAGGAACCTTAAAATCACCCAGTATGAAACAGTTATTATTTTTTGTGTTTAATTCATTTTGTATTTTGAGTGTTATTTTTTTTAGTAATGTTCACCCAGTACAAGGCCCAAGAGCCACTGAAGGCAGAGGGTTACTAAATGAGGTTGTTGTAAGGGTGTATAAAGAGGAAGCAAGAGATGTATATTATGAGGATAAGTAGGATAGATAACAGTTGACCTTAGACTTGAAGAGGTTAAGATTGTAGTGATCAGGGACGTGGTGATTCTTTTATTTTAATTTTTACTATTGTTTGCCAGATACAAGGCCTAAGTGCCAATCAAGGTAGAGTGCTACTGAATGGGGGATGTTGTGTATGTATAGGGAGGGTGCAAGAGCTGCATATTATGAGGATATGTAGGATAGATAATGTTTGACCCTAGACCTGAAGAGGTTAAATTTGTAGTGAATGAGAGAGAGAGAGAGAGAGAAACAGAGAGATATTGGTTCACTGATTGATTTTAATGGCTTATCAACATGCACATGGGTCATTTCAAGCCAAAGCATATTTCGGATTGTAAGAATAATTCTCTTTTTTCATCTTTTGCAATTGAATGTTGCATTAACATTTTTTTTGGAATAATGATTTTTTTCAGATATTTACATGTCCTACTATTTAACCTATAGTTGGGGAGGTGGAGATGAGTTATATCTTTCCAAAAGGTATTAGTGCAGATATGATTTTATATACAGCCACACAAATTGTAATGGATGTGAGGTGGCACAGCTGTAACAGATGGCATTTCATGACAGAAGGCTGCAAAGTCATCCAACATTTGTTGCTGCATATTATCTCGTTGCTGAGACAGGATCGGTGGCACCACAAACTAATGATCAAGGAAGAACCATTCCTATGCCTTGCTAGGAAGGAAGAACACGTTCTTCAAGCTGCCATAAACAATCCAGGTATCAGCAGACATCTAGTAGCCCAAGCATGTCATACATCTTGTAGTAACAGATGGAGGGTGTGTGTGTGTATATATATATATATATTATATAATTATATGTAATATATTACATATTATATGTTTACATTATATATTATACACATTATATATTACAGTGTAACCCGGATATAAGAGAGTTGTCGGGACCGGAGAAGAAGTCTCTTATATCCGGTTTTGGTCTATTTATATACATTAACACAGGCTCTAATTTGGGACCAGAGAAAATCTCTCTTATATCAGGGTTTCTCTTATATCCGGGTTACACTGTATACACATTATATATTATACGCATACATTATATATTATACGCATCATATCATACTTATTATAAAACCCAGGTTGTGTGTGTGTGTGTGTGTGTGTGTGTCTGTACGTTTATATATTAGATCGGATTTCCTACATTTTTTAACCAATTTCAACAAAACTTCACAGGACTACGTAAAATTACTTTGCGGTGGTTCTGACAGCGCAAAAAATTGGAAAAAACACAATTGTTTTTGCACAAAATCAATTTGAAAACACGATTAAGAGGCATCGCGAGAATGAAAGGGGGACAACTCATATCGAGTTATACTTATTATAAAACCCAGGTTGTTTGTGTGTGTGTGTGTGTGCTCGTTTATATATGGGATCAGATTTCCTACATTTTTCAACCGATTTCAACAAAACTTCACTTTTATTTTGGCAGGTAGTGTTTCTTATTGTCTTGCACACTTTTTTCTTTATTTTTACATTCAGAATGCTTTAAAAATTCCATTTACAAGACAATTGTTTATAATAAAATTCTATTCAATCGATAGACTCATAACGATTGAAAACAATGTTTTTGTTTGAGTTTGGGTTTGACCAATTCGTAAAAAAATCTAATTAAGACATGTGTGTCCGTCAACCTTAAACAATAATCTTTGTCAATTTTATTTTTCAGTCTTTATGATGGTCGATACTTGATCTATCTCTTACTGTTACATCCCTGAGCAACGCCGGGCTCTACTGCTAGTACATTATATATTTATATTGTACATTATATATTATACATATAATATACATATATTATACATATTATATAATATATATTAAATTATATATATGTGTAATATATTTATATTATATCATATATGTAATATATCTCATGAATATAACAAATCAGCCTGAACATGGTCCTCTGCTTTCACATTCCAAGCCTCTGTCCTTTAGTCTGCCTCTACAATCAACACAGAGAAAGAAGCTATTAGATAAACTTTTAAGTTTCTTCTGTTTTGAATAATGTGAAAATCATTCAAATAGTGATATTCTTCTATGTATGGTGTCATGTTTGGACACAAATCTCCACAACATCCTATTTTTCATAGCTTGTAGCAATGTTTGCCTTCTTTCCATCCCTTCCACTCCTCAATAAAAAAAAACCTAAGAGCCACTCACTATTGAGAGTTACTAAATGAGGTTGTTGTATTATGATGATATGTAGGATATATAATGGCTGACCTGAGATTTGAAGATGTTAAGATTGTAGTGAACATAGAAGGAACCTCTTGGGTATCCATTTCATAATGAAAGTTCTGGAGAAGAGGCTGTTAGAACGAAACTTCCTCCTCACTAATGGAATATGAAGTGAATGAGAAAGGGTTTAATTCAGTGTACATAATCTAAAGAGCCCTAGCTGTGAAGATCTGGATGGGTAGAACTAAGAAATGTTTGCTCAAAAATCTGCCATGAAAAAAGCCTGATAGAGATGTAAGTGGCTAACAACTTTCCGTCTTTGGGGAAGGGGTTGTAGTATGTTTTCTAATGAATTAATGGATTTTATTTTTTTAATCCGGTGTAAATATCTAGATTAAGTTCTATCATCTTAAATTACTTTAGCCTGTGTTTCAACAAGGTGTACACATACAGGATATCATAAAAAAAAAAAAAAAAAAAAAATTCCACATCATTTAAAATGTGAATATCTGTAACTACATGTTCCAGGCAAACAAAATTAAATAGGCTTCATATTGAACAATAAAATATTTATTTATCAAAATTCAAGATATTCAAATTGGCGTAGATTTTATAATCAATTTCCCAAATGTTCAATATGTGCACCACCTGTGACACACCACGTCAAGTCGGTAGTCCAGCTCCTGCTAAACACGTTGTAGCATGTTTTGCATAACATTCTCCAGTGCATCTGTGATTCTCTGCTTAAGTTTGTCTAAGCTTATAGGAAGAGGGGGGGGATATAGACCTGTCCTTTCACATAGCCCCATAGGAAAAAATATCACTAGGTGAATCAGGTGACATGGTGGCAATTTCAACAGCACATTGTCATTATCACTGGCATGCCTGATCTATCTTCCTGGAAGATTCACATTGAGATAAGTCCACACAGTAAACTTAACTTTTAACAAAATGTTTAAAAACTGAGATCATCTGAGTGAGAATTGGTTACAAAATGTCAATTTTGGGGGCATACCTTGTAATATAACCAGAATACTTGCTAAAATGTGACTGTTACTAATCTTGATAAGGGCATTTTTAAGGGTCCTATCACTTTCTAATTGAAAATTTTGTGTGTAATTTTCTTTTATTTTGTTTTTGAGAATATAATATAGTCCTGTGTAAAGAATGAAGACTTTGCTAGTAAATAGTAAAGTTATAAAATACCAGCTTTTATATACAACACATCTGACAGAATGCAATTATGGGTTTGTCACCAAGAACTACACAATTATGTTATAACTTTAAGGAAACCTTGTCTACTGAGTTTATTGCTTTTATCTTGGCACTGACCTTCAGGAGGGAAGAAGGCAATTTGTCCAAAGAGTATACGTCTAATTACTTACCAGAATAATCTGTGATCAATCTTGGTAAGAAATGGTAGAAAATTAAATCTTTGGATAGATTTAGAATAAAAAATAATTGGCTAATGGATTGGTTCTCAAGATTTTTTTTATAGTGAGGGTCACTCTGTACAAGGCCTAGGAGCCACTCAAGATAGAGGATTACAGAGTAAAAGGCACAGTTTATATGGATATGTGGGGAAGATAACAGTTAACCCTGAACTTGAACAGGTTAAGATTGTAGTGATTGAGAAAACATCATCTTGGGAATCGGTTCCCACAGAGCAGTGGTTTGCAAGATGAAGCTGCTTGAGTGGAACTTACTTCTCATCAATGGAATACGAAGGGAATGAAGGTGATTCACTACAATGTGGCATGTTGGGTGTTAGCTGTGAAGATTAAAACTGGTGGCACTAAGGAATATAGCTCATCTGAGCACTTTCCATGGTAAGAGCAAGAGTGAATGGCATTTACAATGTTTCATTTGTGAGATAGGGATTATAGAAAAGAAAATAATTCATCATCCACAAGGACACGGAGATGCTTTTGGACACTATTGAAACTAGAAAGTGAAAACTGTGCAGCTCCAGCCTATATATGGCAGCAGAACTCCGCCTTATCTGGCTCTTTTAATGGTAGAGGATAGCAGGAGGAATCAGGTACTTACTGGAGTGGTACTGAGAAGTTTTTCCAGAATCTTTAGTGATGGATCATATGTAAGGACACCACTTGATGTCTGGATTGAGTTTAAGTCCCAATAGATGCTCGACACATGACGCCACACTGAGAGAACATTTTTTCATTGTGACTGGTGATAACTCATGGTCTGATTGGCAATGAGGGAGTGTAACAAGTTTGGGTTTCAAATGAAAATGTGGAACAAAATGATATGTTTCAAAGCAAAATATGTGAGTTGTGTGCTTGTGTGTATATGCGTGTGTGTGTGTGTGTGTGTGTGTGTGAGAGAGAGACAGAGATTGATTTGATTAATATTTTATGGCTTATCAACCTGTTTATGGGTCATTTAAAACTGAAACATATTTTGGATTGTAGAAATAATTCTTTTTTTTTTACAATTATACTCACCTTGTACAGCTATTCGAGGTAAAGGGTGACATAGTAAGAGGCACATTTTATACGGATATGTGTGGAAGTTAGGGGTTAACCCTAGACTTCAACAAATTAAGATTGTAGTGATTAGGGAAGCATCCTCTTGGGAGTCAGTTCCACAAAGCAGCAGTTCATGGGAAGAAAAGGCTTGGAAATAGAAACAAAGTAATGAGAGACATGTGACATTTTATTTGTTAAAGGTCTTAATTCATCACCCAAAAAGAAAACACAGATGCTTTTGGACTCTCTCAAGATTGAAAAATGAAGACTGTGCAGCTCTAGCCCATATTTTTTTTCATTGTGATTGGTGATAACTCAGAGTCTGCTTGGTGATGAAGGAGCGTAACAAGTTTTGGTTTCAATTGAAAATGTGGAACAAGATGGTATGTTTCAAAGCAAAATATGTGAGTTGTGTGCATGTGTGTGTGTGTGTGTGTGTGTGTGTGTGTGTGTGTGTGTGTGTGAGACAGAGAGATTGATTTGATTAATATTTTATGTCTTATCAACCTGTTTATGGGTCATTTAAAATCAAAACATATTTTGGATTGTAGAAATAATTTTTTTTTTTTGCATTCCCAAATTCAAACCTCTTTGCCTTGATATCAAAATGTATCATCTGTTGTGGCTGATGTGAAAGGCTCTGAAACATGTCTGCTTGTTTGACCACTTAATCTCATTCTTTTATCACTCGTATTTTATGTGCGGGTAATGTAGAGGTAAGTGACTTAGAATGAGAAACTGTTGGCCACTGCCTGATCATTTTTCTCTGTGTTTATTATGAGTTCCTATTCTGAATTTGCCAACTATTTCACCATCTCTCTCCCTCCCTCCTTTGGCATTCCGGCCTTCCATAACAACTGTAATTTGTGATTTAATATTGAGCTTTAGCATTGTCTAGTGTAGACTAAAACTTTTCAATTTCTTCTTCTGTACTTTGTGCTTTTGGTGCATAAACAACAATGATGGGTATGTTGAAAGGCTTTTTAATGACAAGAATTCTTTCAGATATTTGACAGTATCCCAGAACATTTCTTCATGCCCTCATCTAATATCAATCCTACTCCCCTTTCATTTTTCTCTTTCAGTTAAAAAAAAAAAAAAATTTTCAGCATCCCCTCTCCTTCATGCACATATGTAATTTCATTAATATAAACACCACTTTAGTCTGTTGAAACCCTAAAGGACAAAATATGTCACACAAAAACTTTTTCCTCTTTCCCTAAAGTAAATACTCTTCTACTTTTCTCTCATTTTTTTCAATCTGTCTATATTTCCTTCTCTCTTTACCTTTCTTTTACCCTCTCAAACACTTTTTTCTCTGCTTCTATCTTTCCCTTTTCCTCACACTGACTCCCCATCTTTACATTTCTTTCCTTTTTCTCTTACTCTCTCTTTCTCTGCTACAAACTTACTCTCCCTTTCTGCTCACATGATTTCTCTGCTCCATACTTACTCTCCCTTTCTGCTTACTGTCTCTTTCTCTGCTCCAAACTTACTCTCCTTTTCTACTTACTCTCTCTGCTCCTACCTTTATCTCATCTTTCCCTCTCTCTTCTGCCATGTCTACATTTTTTCACCATTTTCTATTCTTTCACTCTTTCTATATAGTCCTTCTCTCCCTTTTCTGCTCATTGTCTTTATTTTTTCTTTCCTTTCTTTATATATATCTTTTTCTCACACCTTATTGTCTTTATATCATTCTCATCTTTTCTCAAATATTCTCCCTTTCCTTCTTACCCACTTTTTTCTTCACTACACCACACTTTCTTTCATTCTATCTCCACTCTCCTTTTTTGACCCTCATTGTCTTTATATTTTTCTCTCCTTTCACCACACCACCATTTCTCTCACATTTTCTCTTTCTATTTCTTTCTTTCTCCCTCTCATGCATGTCTCCTTTTCTTACACATTTTCCCCTTCTTTCTAGTTTTTTCTTTCTCTTCCTCTCTCACTCCCATTATCTACTTTCTCCTTCCCATGTATGCCTCCCTTTCTTTCACATTTCTCCTTTATGCCTTCCGCCCTCTCTCTCTCTCTCTCATTTTATTCTTTTTACCTCCAATGCATATCTCCCTTTCTTGCACATTTTTTCCCTTTTTTCTTGTTCTTTTTCCTTTCTCTTTATACCCATTTTCTACTTTCTCCTTTATGCCTTCCACCCCACTCTCTCATTTTATTCTTTCTTCATCCCATGAATGTCATAGAAACGACTAAATACTATCATCACTTACATCCCTCTAAGAAGATTCTTGCCCAGAATAATTGCCGATTCTACTAATTGCTTTTTATTGATCTTTATTTTGTGGTAAATGGCAAGAATTTCCTGTCTTTCTCCCTCCCCTCCTTCACATTCTTGATGCTTTTTTAAGACAATTTTGTTTTGGTGCCCTTTAAGGAACTCAAAGTCCTTGTTGACTTGCATTGCGAAGATTGTCTGGCACTGATTACCATTACCATAAATGTTATTAGACATTTACATTCTTCATCCAAAAAGAAAAACAAAGATAAAATTATATATATATATATATATATATATATATATATATATAAAAACAGTCTCAAGAATAATAAATATGGAAAATTTTTTAATACTTTGTTGGCAAAATTTTTCAAAAAACTTGCTGTGATTGCACAAAGAAAATTGGTAAAACAATGCATTGGTTTGGTATTTGTTGATTTTGTTTAACGGCACATCAACACCTCTATGGGTTATTTAATGCTGAAATCTGCCGCACTGAAATAAGATTCAGGAAAGATAAAATGCGAATAAAAACGTCTTAATTACCTTAGCAGATCCAGAAAAAGTAAAATCTTTTGACAAAGGATTTTATGAATGGTTCATGCACAGAGACACACATATTTACTAATAAGCACATACATATTCACATACACACTTTCAGACACACAAACACCTACATATATTTTCAACCACACACATACACCTTTACAAATACAGTTTAATATGTGCATAAGCATCCATATACACACATTAGAATAAGCACATTGACAGACACACATAGAGGATCACTGTTAAAATGGTTATAATGAATGAGGTATGGTAGGAAGTGAAGATTATGAGGCTAAGTAGGATAGATAATGATTGACCCTTGACTTGAAGAGGTTAAGATGAATGAGGTGTGTGATAGGAATGAAAGAAGAGGTGGTAGGAAGTGAAGATTATGAGGATAAGGAGGATAGATAACTTTAAGGTGGAGACATTGGAAATATAGAGTTGAAATAAACTTTAGAAAAAACTTGAAACTCAATCCTAAACAGAAAACAAGGGATAAACCTCTACTCCTGTTCCAAAAAAAAGAAAAGAAAAATCAGTGAGGTCTATGAACCAGATAAGTGAACCTATTCCTATTGTGGAAGGATAATAAGTGAAAAACAATGCAGAATTCAGGGGTGGAGACATATTATATCCCCTTCTAGTTACATGTGCTATCATTTTTTGTTGTTCTGTTTGAAGTTTTCAAGTGATGTGGGTTCTGTTATTTGGTTAAGTAAGGTCTTTGTGATTTTGTAGTGCCAGTATATAGTTCCCTAATGAAGGACTTTAATTTGCTTGCAATCTATATATGCATTTGCAGCTAAAAAAAAAACAACAAAAAAACCCAAAAAACAAACAAAACAAAAATCGTACATGAAATATTTCAGGTACTATTCTATTAAATATATCCAATAATTAATAAACACACTATTTAGATTATTTACAGTTAAACTAATATCCTCATCTTTGTTATGATTACTGTGTTTCGACCCCTAAAGTAAATCTTCAGGTAATTTTGAATAAAACACTTTATTCAGTTGATTGCACAAAGAGTTCATCTTAAAATTCTTTGAAGTTTACTCCAATACTGCCAGACACCAGACAAAAGCCAGTGGACACAATGGTTGAAATGTCATTATAACATGAGGACATTAGTCTAATTTTAAACAATAACTCTTCACACCAGATTTTCAAAACTGTTTGAAACATACTGTGGCACCTTGCATTATTAGAAATATTCATAGAAATATGATTTAATTTTTTCTTACTCGGTTACTAAACAGGTTGTTAATTTTTTTTTTTTTAAACGGAAAATAACTGAGTTGAAAATAATTCACTAAGAGTGTACTAGACGATCCTAAGGAAAGAAGAAGGAAAGAAAGGAAAAGGAAGGAAGGAAGAAAAGAAAGAAAGAGAAATGTATGACGATGACCCAATTGAGGGTGGAGATAGGAGTCAGAAAGAGATTTAGGTCAGCGTCTTGGCGATTTTCGAAAGTCATTTTGGTAAGAATGTCGGTCAGAGCACCTAGCCTACTTTTGCATGGAAAGACACCTTATCAATTTGGATAAAGAGAAATTTTGGGAACAATGAAACAATTTTTAATCAGAGAAAAAAATGTCTTTGGGTTGAGGGGAGTGACCGTGGAACGATATACAGACCTGTTAAGAATTGGACACCCACGTTAATAAAGTAGAGACATTTCAATGTAGATAATTAAGATTTTCGACTATCAGGAAAAACAAAGAGGTAAAAAGAGGACAATTGCTTTTGGCTCACAGAGGGCGCCAAGAAGGCGGAAAAAGATCCTTTCTAAAGTCAAGACTAATTAGCAGCGGGCTGTTTGACAAAGTCCAGGTGAGAAAAGCCAAAGATTGTCATTTTAAAATGCGTGCAAAAAGGAAAAATTGGATTTTTTTTTTTTAAACAAGAACGATGTAACCACGCCCGCAAACAGAGGGGAGAGGATGTTCGATCAATAACAATTGGTCGAATACGATCACGTGACCTGCGGAAGAAAAGGGAAAGAAATGTTTGATCAATAACAATTGGTCGAATACGGTCACGTGGCTGCGGAAAAGAAAGAAAAAGAAATGCTCGATCAGAATCTCATTAGTCGAAAGCGGTCACCTGACATACGAGACTAAGAGAGATGGATGTCGCCGCCCACCAAAAGTACTATGAGGAAGTAGGGGCGAAAACAATAGCGATAATGGAGAAGACAGAATTAATGCAGTTTTTGGAATTATCGAGAAAACCCTGACGCCGACAGACCCACCCCAGTTTGTTGCGGCGTCAATATAAGCAGGACCCCAGTCGACAGAAATCAGTTGAAGTTGGAGTTGCAGTTGGAGTGGAGTTGCAGTTAGAGTTCATCCCCGGACGGCAGCGAGAAAAGAACCCTCAGACAAGAAGAACTTCCAGCCCAAGTAGAAGAAGAAGAAGAAATACAACTCAAGTCGAAGAGAAGAATCAACTGCGAATGATCGATAGAAATTAGCCCCAGTGTCGAACTGAACCACACTCTGACATACATACATGATTCTAGAAAGTAGGTAATTCGACATTTTCCTATTGTGTGATAGAAGCTTGGTGCCATAGTCCACAGAGCGGTCGGGAATTGAGAACAATTTTGTTTTATGTAACGGACTTTAAGATATAAAAGGTTGTTACCCTTTTATCAACAATTTTGTTTGGTGTCGTGAGTTTTATTTTATTTGTGTTTTGCCACCCCGTCGGACTCAACTTGTATCGGCCCCGATCCCTGCTGGTCCCGTCTGTCTAAGATCTAAACACAGCGTGGGTAGACAGACCGAGATCGGTATAGTTGCTTTAGTGACCAGGTATTGGAAGCCTAGTCGGGAAAGGCGAGGCTGGTGATCATCTGACCAAAGGGTTGGAGCGGCACGCTTGGACCCAGGAGGAGCGACCAGGAGGAGCGAGCGTCACCGTTGGCGCCGTAACCAAAGGATTCGACACTGGGCCAGGTGTGTAACCGTCACAATACAATTCGATCTAAAATTGCTTTATTGGAAGGAAAAATATAGTTATCAAGTAACCTTCTTAATTTTGAAGAGAAATTGACTTCAATTTGATAGCAATTTCATTATTCTATCTAGTCTAATAATTGTTTCATAAGATTGAAGACCTTACTTAACAACCAAAACTTGTCATTTCGGATAACAATAAATTGACTTCATTTTAATAGCAATTTCATTATCTTATCTGGTCTAATAATTGTTTCAATAAAATTGGAGACGGCTTAACAACCAATCTTTGTCATTTTGAATAAGAATAAAACTTTTGATAAACATTTTGATAGCGATTTCATTATTCTATTTGATCTAATAATTCTTTCATAAGTTTGGAGAACTTACTTAAAAACCAATCCTTGTCATTTTGACTAGCTATAAATTGACTTTATTTTGACTGCAATGTTTTTATTCTATCTAGGTTTTTTTTTGTTTATAGCTTAATTACCAACTTGGTTAATTGTATATCTGTATATGTTTATGTATTACTGAATGTGTAAAAGTTTATGCAATTATATAATTGTTCCAGTTGATGAGTGTAGACAATTAGCAGGTGACATTTGTCTCTTATAAACAAAATATTGATCTTTATTTCATATACATATATACGTCATTCATGAAATATGACGGACATGGAATATTTTGTAAGTTTTTTGTTAAATTTTTCTTGTGTCTTTACAATTTTTCTTGTTCAGGTACTGACTGGTGGAAACATCGTCCATAGTGTTCATTGTTTCAAGCACTTTTGGTCAATAATTTAACTATATTCAGGATAAGTGGGTTAATTTTCATGGTAATAAGGAGTGTTAGTATATATTGTCTTATTTAATATAAATATTTTTCTTATAAAAAACTAAACTATTTTCAGATTGGTTGTAATTTAGTCATGCACTTTAGACACGATTTGTTCAGCAAAAATTTTGATTGTAACCCATTTTCTCTTTTTAATCATTCCACCCAAAACAAAGCAATAAAACCACTAAGATTCAAGGGGTTACTGAGTGTTAGAGAATATGAGAAAAAGAAAACCTTAAGGAGAAGGAATAATAAAAGAACAGGAATTAAGAAAACACAAGACAATGATTGAAGATCAATACATTTGAGGTGTAGCTATTTTATTTCTCATTCAGATAAATGCAAATGATGAGGCCACTCAAATCCAAGGATGCCAGTCTATTAGAGTAGCTAGCTAATCTCAATTGTAGACGCCTGCTCAGGCAGATTTGTTGCTCAACACCCACAGAGCACATCTGTAGTTTATACTAGAACAATGCTGAGTGGACCTTAGTTAAAGTTTCTGAGAGAGCAATAAAGCCACTAAGATTCAAGGGGTTACTGAGTGTTAGAGAATGAGAAAAAGAAAACCTTATTAAGGAGAAGGAATAATAAAAGAATGGGAATTAAGAAGACAATTATTGACATTGTCTTTAAATTTTTGAAGATCAATACATTTGAGGTGTAGCTATTTTATTTCTCATAGAGATATTTTCTGAAAATCTTATCAATTTATACCAATTTTACTTGGACAATGGAAACCTGATGATGGCCAAAGGGTACTTGGCCAAAGTGATGCAACCTTGCTGCCAATATAGTAGTACTTTTAAACATCTTTTTCTCTTTACTTTTAAGATCGCAAAGCTGCCAAAGCAGTTCAAGACATTTGTGCTGTGTACGGAGATGACTTCCTTACTGACAGAAGGGCATAGAAATGGTTTTCCCACTTCAGGAAGAGGAAGTTCAAACTCACAGACTCCACATTCTGGCTGATCTGTTCAGTTTGATGAGAACCGATTACATGTGCTGAATTAAAGAAGAATCATACCAGACCACATTAAGGTGGTGTGAAAGTGACTGAAGTCGAGATGCCAGGGTAGGACCAATTACATTGCAGATTCTTAAATATGCTTAAATATAAACCTGAATGTTTATTGATAGACTCAGGTATAAACCTAATAAATGCTTACATTAAGACTCAAGTATTTTTTAATCATGGTAATAAGCAAAGGTAATAAAGCCACTAAGGTGCAAGGGGTTTACTGAACGTGAAAGAATATGAGCAAGAGAGAGAGGGAGAGGGAATAATGAAAGAACAGGAATTAAGAAAACAGAAGACAATGATTGATATTGCTTTAAATTTTTGAAGATCAATGCATTTGAGATGTTGCTATTTTATTTCCCATTCAGATAAATGCAAATGGTGAGACCACTCAAATCCAAGGATGCGAGTCTATTAGGGTAGCTAGCTAATCCCAGTTGCAGACGCCTGCTCAGGTATATTTGTATTTGCTCAACACCCACAGAGCACACGTGTGGTTTATACTGGAATAATGCTGAGTGGACCTTAGTTAAAGTTTCTGAGAGAGCATACATTATCTAGTATGATCAACAGTCTAAACAAAACCAGCACACTAAAACCCTCAGTCCCGATGACTTGTAATTTTGTGCTAGCACAACCATCAACAGCTTCCCAAAGAGTTCCATCAACCCAATTTCACTCATAAGGCAGTGGTATGGTTTTCAGGTACTTTCCAAACGTTCCACATGCTGGGATTGCCTTCTCCAGATTGATAACCTTACGGTCAACTTTCTGATGAATCAACCATAAGATTTGAACCCCAGTCTTATGGTCAGAAAGTGAATGCTCTAACCACTCAGCCATGTGCCCAATCATACAGGTATATTTGGAAAATCTTATCCATTAAAACCAATTTTACTTGGACAATGGAAACCTGATATCTAGTGGAAATTTGGCTGAAATGTTGTGTCTATAATAACATCTATAACACCAAGGTGAGAACAATAGTTTGAAATAACACAACTATATTGACAATTACACATCTAAAAATGAAATACTAAATGCCTAATTTTTATTTAAAAATTTTTTAAAGATCAATATTCACTGGAAGCAAGACGTCATGAGTTCCCTATGTGAGAAGTGCAATAGAAGAAACCATTAGCATAGAACATATGGTTATCACTTGCAATCTCAACTGTAAAACGAGACCTAGGTGCCACTCTAGTACTGCACTTAAATTCATAAAGTCGAGATAACAAAGAGGAAAGCTTATCAGAACAATTACCATGAAAATATTTATAAAAAAAAGGCATAGAAAAGCTACTTTACAACAGTGAGAAAGTAACTGAAGCTGGGATGCCAGATCAGGACTAATAACATTGCAGATTCTTTCAATTTTATCAAGAATCTCTAAACATACAGTAGTAGCACCAAGCTAGATGTGGCAACAACATTGAAAGGAAGGACAAATGGTAAACTTATAAATATGTAAGATTGATTGTGGTGAGAGAAATAATCTAGCATGACACAGAAAACCTAGTAATTGATTCTTTCCACTTCATGTCGGTGGAAAACATTAGCCTGAAAAGACAGAATGTCACTCTCCTGAAGGTCAACATCATCCATGGAAAGCAAAAAGGGTTCTTGTGGTGAACATGTGTCAGTACAGATACAAAAGAGGCCTTGAATCACATGTGGACATGTTTGCCAACACCAGTTACATCCGGGTTTTCCCCATTAGCAGTGGGAGACAGCTTGGTATGTCTAGATACGGGCCTCTCTGCAACTGGTTAAGATCCAGGTCTTTGTAAGAGAACTCATGTCAATAAATCTGGGGTAAAACTAGCAGTCAGCAATTGGCAAGACATGCTGTCCTGTGAAATCAATCTTACGGTCATTTTGATCCTCAAGTTACTGTGGTTCCTGAGGCAGGGTTATTTTTGTTGCCACCCATCTCTTTCTCATCTCTGTCTATTATCCCTGTAGTTGCTGGGAGAGTAATCAGTTAGGTGTTTCCCCCCAATCTCAACAAACTCTTGTCATACATTACAATATTTTCTCATACAATTAAAAAAAGGAGAAGTTTCATTTTGGAGGTTTTAAAATTAACAAGCCACTCCTTGCCCCAATTAACAACAGATTGTAGGTCATTTTTGAGAAAAGCAGCCAATTTGACCGTATCAGAATTACTATTAAGACAGGTATAAATGTATCATCAGCATAGATACTGAGTATCTATGCTGATATCTGGTATAAAATATCCCTTTTTGCCAACCAGAGTAATACAACATGCATTTTTTTTAAATCAATTCACCCAAAGCTAGTTGAAAATGCCACTAAGATGCTTAGATAAACCTCTACTCCTATTCAAAAAATAACATTTACTCCTACTGAAGGAAGAAAATAAATAACATTTCAGAGTTTAGGCAGAGATGTTAGAAGTATAGAATTGAAGTAGACTTTAGAAGGAACCGGAAACCCAATCCTAAACAGGAAACAAGGGATAAACCTCTACTCCTATTCAAAAAACCTATCTACTCCTACTGAAGGAAGAAAATAAATAACATTTCAGAGTTTAGGCAGAGACGTTAGAAGTATAGAGTTGAAGTAGACTTTAGAAGGAACCGGAAAGCCAATCCTAAACAGGAAACAAGGGATAAACCTCTACTTTTACTCAAAAGACCAGGAAGAAATTCTAAACTAATTATGTTATGGTACCAAAACCCATATAGAGAAAGTGGATTGTTATAGATTCATATTTTTATACAAATGTGTTCATATTTACCCTAATTTAAATATACAAAAGACATGACCAAAAATAAAACACATCTTAAAATAATTTTAGAAACTAGCAAAAATAACTTGTTTACATCTTGCATTTCAAGGCAATTAAGTGCAAAGTGAATCTCATACTTTTCTTGAGATTATTTTCTTTATTTGACAACACCAGTGAGCTGAATTTTTTTTATAACCATGACTTGCTTCAAAGAATATTCATTCGTCAATAAACATAAAAAAAGAGAGCCTTAATGTCAGCCATCTTAAATTAGCAAACATTGGAGTTTTCGGAAAACTCTTCATTGCAAGGCAAAGTTGTAAATTTGGGATTTTATAAATGGAAACAGAATTTATGGATTGGTTTATTTTCTCAAAGGAAACAGATTTTCTTTGTTTGGTAGAAAAAGGAAAAGAAAGAAAAATGAAAATAAAGAATAATGTTTAGGCTATAAAAAAGTCCTGAGAATCTCTTTCTACACATATCTTGTATCAGCCTCTATTCAAATGCATTTATTTATTTCAGCAGGCTCATATCTAACTGAGCCTACTACTATTTATTGATAATGGCCTACACCTATCTACTGATAATGGCCTAATCTTATTTATCTGTCTTAGCATACTTTTACTTATCTATCAGCCTACTCCTATCTATCTCAGTTGGTACATATCTATCTATCTATCTCAGTTGGTACATATCTATCTATCTATCTATTTCAGTTGGTACATATCTATCTATCTATTTCAGTTGGTACATATCTATCTATCTATTTCAGTTGGTACATATCTATCTATCTCTGTTCATATCTATTTTAGTGTTGTAGCATACCTATGGATGATAATGGACATGTCCCCATTCATATAAACACGGTAGTAAATACTGTATGTTGGTCTGCAGTTGGAGATTCATCTCCAGCTGTGCTGGTCAAACTCTCTGCCTCCAGGCAGAGAGGATCCCAGATAAGACTATATTCTCATCTTGGGAAAAAGCTACATGTCCCCATTTTATATGGGGGGGGGGTCTATGGGGAATTTTTGGCAGAGTCCATGGTCGCAGATACCATTAAATTCAGTCTTGTGCTACATCTGACTGTGTGGGGCAGTTGGTAGATATCTTGCAGTTGGAGATTCATTTTGGAATTCACTTGACTCACTTCTTGCAATTGACTACTACTTCTACATGTTGCTGGTGAATCTTGTGTGTTGTTCTTGTCCTAAGTATTATCATTCATTACCAACCTTCATTTGATTATTCTCTTCAGTAACCTTCCCTAGGTTGCAACATTTATTCATATCTATCTCTGTTCATATCCATCTATTTTATTCTATTCGTATCTATCTGCTTATCTCAGTTCATATCTATTTTAGTCTATTCATATCCATCTATGGAACAAAGCATGATCTTTGGACAGTTTATCCACAACTCTGAGTACAACATACTATCTGTTCATACTTATTTGAAGAGAGAGATTTATTAGTAGTAGTATTAGTCAGTCTCTATGTTTATTAGTTTACATAATTAAATCACATTAAAGCTATTAATTTTTAACTAATAGCATTTGTCTTAGGATAACTCTTAGCATTTGAAAAAGAATTGCCAAAATTAGTTTATTTTCATTTAGTGATTCTGATATTTGAGATGGAGAAAAAAAAAAAAAAAGCAACATTTTTAACTATTTTATGCAAAGGTAAAAATTTAAGTGAAATACAAAAAGATTTGTAGAGATACTGTGAATTACCAAATGTACCGTAAATATAGTCTGAAGTTATTATCCAAATCACATAAACCTCAATAATCTGAATTTCCTTTGAAAACTTTTGTCAAATTTTAAACAATTAATTTACGCCATTGTACCTTTCGGATTTCATCAAGTGTATAATTGTCATAGTGAATTAAAGCATTGGCTTGTAAATTTGATGACATAGTTATTGTGAGTTCAATCCCTGGGTCAGGCAGTGTATACTTGAACTCAGTGGAAACAGGGGAGCAATAACTGAGCAGTACTAAAAGTAATAACTAAATGAGATATCCCTAGACATGAGCAGTAGAACGAGAACCATCTAACCCTGTAGATTAAATAAAGTGTTCCTTGTAGGTTATCCAGATTGATATACACCTGATGAAGGCCAGATTGCACAACAGCTGAAACGTTTTGATAACAACAACAAAAATGAGGACAATAGTCCAAAGGTAAATACAGAATAATAATATAGATCAAAAGGGCCAGTGATCAAGCAGATACTACACTCCAATTTATTTGATTTTTATGGCTTTGAAGGTTATTTAAAGCCAGAAGATATTCTTAGATTGTAAGAATTTTTTGTAGATAATGATTTACTGATACAAGTCTTACTAATTAACCTATAGATGGGGAGAAGAGGTGGATTCATGTGTTTTCTAAGGTTATTTGCACATAAATATAATGAACCTGACTGGAATTTGGAACTTGACTCTGATTTGGAATCCCAAGATGTTATCCATTACACCCTCTGCACACCCAAGCTTACTCCCCCTTGCACCCCAAGCTTACTCCCCTTGCACCCCCAAGCTTACTCCCCTTGTCCCCTTACACACCCAAGCTTACACCTAGTATTTACAAGCAATATCAGTACACACTGATCCGAGATAAGAAAATATAATGGCTATGCATACAAACCAATCAATTAATAGTCTAAATCGGAAATTCTGTAGATGAGACAGGTACTACTAGGTAGAAAGCAATAATGATCCTATATATACAGATAAAATAATTAGAAATGCTGTAGATCAAGCAGATACTACACTCTGATCCTAGGTTAAAAAGTATAATAGACATACAAACTAACAGGATAAGGTATAGATTTTTTTTTTCTAAGGCTAAGTTTCTTTGAGACAAACCATGAAATGGTTATCTGAAATGTGGCGCCATTCCTGAAATAAATTTCTCTCTCTTTGAAAATGTTATCTGTCTTTTTAGCTCATGCAGATTGATAAAACAGGAACCAATATCTGAGGGAGAAGCAAAATTCAAACGAAGTCTTAAAAACAAGCAGTAAACATTGTACATGTCTCGGTTATCTCACAAGATGTTACCAAGTCTAATATCAGTCATACAAAGTATCAATTAATAAATTTACAAATTAGTCACATGATATCAGTTTTAATCTTGATGTTATTTAAACTACAGGGTGCCCAGTAAAAAGTGGTAAAATTCAGAAAGATGCAAGTCAACTGTTGAAAAATGGAGACGATTGATGTAACTGAAAAATTAAGGAAGAATTTCTGCACATTTCATCAATCCCCACATCAGATGTTCTTCTTTGAAAAATATGATAACTTGACACTCAAAATCAGTGAGCCATACAAGAAGGGCAGAACGAAAGATGAAAGTTATCTGTAAATAACCTTTAAATGACGAGTCATGAGATTGAGCAGCAATTAATCAATCATAAAAGAACCAATAAGAGTTAAGTAATTACACAAGAATTAAATGATTATTCAAGGTCAATTATTCCTGAAAGATAAAACAATGATAATTAATTTGCCACTTTTTTCCTGGGCACTGTGTATTGTTTTCATTTTGTTGTTTTGATCACTATATTTCAATTGAAACATTTTTCAACCTTTCCAATCTGACCAGATGTTCTGATTGATTCATTCATTTTCTACAGCTTATCAAAAGTTTTGATTGATTTACTTTCTTTGCTTATGAAGCATTTGAAGGTTATTTAAAGCCAGAAAATATTTTCAGATTATAAGAATTTTTTTTCAGATAAAAATAATTTTAGTCATAAAAGTTCTACTAATTAACCCATAGGGAGAAGAGGTGGATTCATACCTAATCAGAATTTGATAAACAAACAAGAAATTATATACTGTCCACTCCAGATGTATTTGTTGTTCACTGAAGACATTTGGGTTTAAGATCAAAAGATGAATATGAGACAAGAGCTCAGAATTTCAGCTTTTATGTCTTGGTATTTACATTTAGATGTGTTAAACAACTTAGGACATACCACCTTTTGTTTGAACCTAGTCATTCTTTAAGTGAGCAAAACTATTGGAACATATGAATGACAGATGATTCTTGTTGCCCAGGTATTGCCTTTTAGATTGATTGTTTAAACATTAAATAGCTCTGAATAACTACTCTTGTTTTTTTAGCCTTGGCTTTCACCTGTAAAGACTGTATTTCTTGTTAAAAAGAATAAGACATGAAGATGAGAGAACTGTCTTTTGAAGCTGAGAAAAGAAGGAAAATTGATCAAAGCCATTGGACAAACATTGGACATAAGCAACACAACAATTTGGAATGTAACTGTGGACAAATACAATATGTTATCCTGTCAATTCTAGAGTTACTTTGGTTCTGTCTTTGACAAACTCAAACAAAATAGCAAAATGTCTGTGTATTTCTTTGAATCCTTTCCAAAAATTGACACCACAATAACAAACTAAATTATTATTAATTGATTATTAAGTTATTTGATTCTCATAATCTTTTATCAGTTCCTTTAAATTCATCAATTTTCATTTTGTAATACTTTTTTCATATTTTTATCAATAAAATGGTGAGATAATTTTTTTTTATCTTAGAACTTCAACATTTCACTCCAGAGGCTGAAAAATATATTGTTTGAAACAGTGCAAAAAAAAAATGAAAACCCAAAAAACTCAAAGATGAAGATAATAATTCAAAACAAATGGAAGAAACTTCACTCAAAAAGTACCGGCCATGGTTGTGTAGCAGATTCAGCATAAAAAACCCTTAAAAATAGACAAAGTCACAAAAGGATGCCATACTCTACCAAGATGCCTGTGATCAAAGTGTAGTATCTGTTCCAACCTTCTCTCACCAGTAGCATCTCCAGCTAGCCTTCACCACCAGCAAAAATATGCAATAAACTGTCCTTTTCAGGACAACTCTCTTCTCACATTCTGCATGAATAAGAAGAGGTTTTTTTCCTGGTGAATGCCACCATATTTTGTCTATGTATTTTCTTTAACAGCAATAAATTTGTTAATAGACTGGAACCTTGGTTCATGAATTTAATTTGTTCCTGAAGTCCGTTCGTAACCCGAAATGTTCGTTAACTGAAACTATTTTTCCATTAGGAATCACTGTAAAATGGATTAATCCGTTCCTGGTCCCAAGACTATTGCTTATTTAAACTTTTACAAAAGTACTTTGTGCATAAGTTAGTTTATACATAAAACTAATGAAAATCATTAAATCTAAGAAAAAAATAAATAAACCCAATACTAAACAGATAAACGAACATTTTAATTTCACCGTAGCTTTAAAGAGGAAAGTTGAGGTCGTAAGTGGAATGGGAAGAAATATCATTTGGAAAGGGGAGTGGGAAGACCTAATCGTCTCTATTTTTATAAGAATGGTAGAGATTTACTTGACCCTTCCCCCACTGATTCAGATTGTGACATGGTTAGTTTTTAACGTGGGGACCCGAGTGTTTTCACTCGGGCAGCTGGTCCAAGCTGGTCATAGCTTGTCTAAGCTAGTCGTAGCCGTGATACCACCAGCACAGGGACGGATCCCTATGCCAGGTAAGTATCATATCATTTTTAAGAATAGTATAGATGGCTGCATTTGCCATATGAAAATGAATAGGAAGAGATAATAATATCACCAACAATTGTTTTTCTCTTAACTTTTCTTTTTCCTTTACCTGTATCACTGCTAGCTTTCTTTGGATCCATGAAAAGACTAATACAGTGTAACCCGGATATAAGAGAAACCCGGATATAAGAGAGATTTTCTCTGGTCCCAAATTAGAGCCTGTGTTTTAATGTATATAAAATAGACCAAACCCGGATATAAGAGACTTCTTCTCCGGTCCCGACAACTCTCTTATATCCGGGTTACACTGTAAAAAGAAAAAAAGTACAGTACAATAAAATTGGAAAAGAAAAGCACAGCACAAGAAGTAAAAAATGTATACAACACAGCGGTCGACTAAGAAATGATTTTGTTCGGGTTTAACTAGTTTCAGCAATGTTGTTCGAGAACTGAAATTTTGTTCGATAACCGAGGCATTTTCATCTCGAATTTTCTGTTAGAAAACCGATTTGTTCGACACGTAAGACGTTCGCGAACCGAAGTTTTCTCTGCATATTTTTTTTTACTTAAGTCTTTGTTTTGTCTGCTGTTGTTTTCCATTATTTTCCATTCAATATTTGATTGTGGACCAATACAATACGTTCACTTCTTGTGTTTCTTTGGATCTGTCTTCGACTAAAACACAACAAAATAGCAAAATGTTTGTGTATTAATTAATAATTCAAATTGATTATTAAATAAAGTTATTAAGTTTTCATCGTCTTTTATCAGTTCCTTTTTAAATTCATCAATTTTCATTTTGTATAAATTCTTTTCATGTTTTTATCAATAAAATAGCGACACACTTTTTTATCTGAGAACTTCAAGACAACTCTACAGAGATTGAGAAATATAGTTTGAAACACAGTGCTAAAATAACAAAGATTAAGATAATATTTTAAAAACACGTCAAAGAAACAGAAGAAAAATGCTGTTGTTTATATATATAAAAAAAAAAAAAAAAAAAAGAGATAAAATGCATGCATCACTGACTGAAAGGAATTTTGAAAAATTGAAATAATTTTGATTTTTTTTTATCAAAAACGTTAGAAGAAAAATGGCTTCTTTCTTGAAGAGTCTCCATCCAAATTGTCATTCATGGTTTGCTTACCTTGAAAAAGTTCTTGGGAACGGTTTGGAATTAAATAATTTCCTGGCGAATATTATCACAGATTTGTGTCAAGCCTTTCTTCACACATCTCGAAAAAGTGTTGGACTGGAAATATCCCATTTTTTTTTTTTTTGACTGAAATTTTTTTTTTTTCGATCTATGGAGAGAAAAATGTCGTTTCCTTTCATTTTTTGTAATTCTTAAATCATGATTCACACTCATTTTAGGCTTTTAAAGTCAGTATTTATTTGAAGGTAGCCATTTTTGTTATGACGAATTTTTTTTTTTTATTCATTCCAAGCAATTTTTCAGCTTTTGTTCATTCTTTTTAAATTAGAAGGAAAAATGAACAAGAAAGTTCCATTTTGCCGCTGTCACTTTTTCACGCTAACTTGCAAACAATATGTGATATGATGTTTAAAATTGAAATGCCAGGTTTCAGAGAAGCAACGAATTTTAAAAGATTTTGCAGGAAAATAATTTCTTCACAGCTCTTTAAATTAATAGTTCTAAAAATGTACTTGCAAAAAATATATTAAGCAAATAAAAAGCAACATATAAACATTCTATATTATACTTATTCGTTCTCTAGAAGGACTTCGTTGATATTAACAAGCTTGGAAAGAGAAACATTCTGTCTTTTCCGGCAGTGGGGACATAAAATAGCCCGTGACCACAAACCATTTCCGGTTTCTTTATAACTTGCATGATGGGAAAATGAATTTATTTAATTTTTTATTCTTTATTATTATTTTATTTATTGGTTTTATTTAATTTTCCCATAAAATATACTTTTAAGACGTCCGTTTTTAAAAGCCCTAATAAAATTTTATACCCACCACAGATTTCCCCTCGAATCACTTGAAATCAAGCGATAGCAAGTTACTCCATAATTTTTAAATTTTTCACTACTAATTTCATAAAACATTAGCGAATCTGTGGATGTTAACAAGTATTTGGGTTTTGTGTATATTTTTTTAGGTGAAGGTGAGAGGTCAATACGTAAACAAAAAAGATAGAAGAAGCATCCAAAAAATACTTGAGTTTCTGCTACAGACGTTTTTTCCTTTTATGATGACTGTATTAAAACAACGTTAAATGTCCCTTGAGTATGTCCGTTTTCCTTTTTTGGTTCAGAAATTATTTATGGCAAGTAAGGATAAGAACGGGTAAAGAGGGTCGAGCTCAAGTCAGCCTCGCGCTGGGTTAGGATGACCGAATCATGAGTAGAGCTGCTAAAAAAACATCCAAACGATTTCGTTGGAAAGTGGAAAGAGAAAGATTGTCCTTTCCTGAAGTGGGGTGATAAAATGCACCTGTAACCAGAAACTCTTTCCAGTTTCTTTATAATTTGAATCATGGAAAATTTATTTATTTATTTTTATTCTTTATTATTATTATTTATTTATTTATTTGATTTTTTTTTGTTGTTTTATTTCATTTTCCACAATACATATAGCCTCTGCTCTAGGACACTGCTCTCCTAGGCAGTACCTTTCCTAACAGAGAGAGCTAGGGCAATCCTTGGCATCTGAGACATCCCCGTATTGAAATCCCAAGAGAGTGAACAAATTTTGTCACAAGTTCCATTTACGCCTGGAACTTCTACTTTAAACCTGGCCTTGTACCATATTCCTTCCAGTTGGGCAAATTTATTATGCTTTGCTCCAGAGAACAATTTCTTAACAGTTCTGCAGAAATAAAATATAACAAGCTTGAAAAGAGAACGATTCTGTCCTTTCCGGAAGTGAACTTGCATCGTGGGAAAATGAATTTTCTCACAACTTCATCAGATTAAAAAATAACGTTTTTATTGATGGAATAAGTTCTTCAATAAAGTTATTAATTTTTAGTCTGATAAAGTATAACATTCCCTGTCGCCGCCTACACTTGATGGTGTAACCACGTTTAGTGGTTTGGTTCTCAGGATCTTAGAACGACGTTTTAACCACGGGTCTAACTCTGCGCTGGTCTATGCTGACGCTGGTCCAAGCTGATTGTTGGTCGCTGGCCACTTTTATCCACGCCAACTCTGTCCACGTTGTGTTCTTGATCTAAGAACAGTGGAAAATCGAAGGTCGTAATCTTGCAGAGCTGGTTCAAACCGTGGCAGGCGCTATATTAAAGAAAAAACATCTTCATGACAAAAAATAAAACGGGAGATTTGTGAGGTTAATCTTCAGTTGGTTTATATAGCTCTTGGTACAACAAAATTAACCCTTCCCGCATCAATCTCTACAGTGACACTGGACCTTGTTTAAACTTCTAGAAGGCTGGATTCAAAATCTTGGAATCAAGATTCTGGTTGGCAGCTGAGGTGGATTTCTGAGGCACTCAATGCGGGATCTCAGCCCAAAGTCTCTGAGCTCCTCAAAGTCATCTACTTATATGAACTTCGGACCAAAACTAGCGTGGGGCCGAAGGGCCCTGGTGATTCGGTATTTCCCAAATTTTCATTAATTTTAATAAAGGTTTTCTTTCTTCCCAATTTCTGCTTTCTTAATCAACTTTCCAAATTTAGAGAATTCTTCTTCTTTGGGATAGTGACAGGAATTGCTCTTCCCTTCACTCCAACCTGCTTCACCTCACATCTTGCACCGCTATTCTGTACAGGCGGCGCTAAATTCTACCTCCTCCTCATTCCTTCACGGTATTCTAACTCTGCCCACTTCTCTGGGCTGACATAACTGTCTTGTGACAAATCTAATTTTTAAAGCGCGTAGGAGAAAGAGCGCAGTTTATTCTCCTCATTAATTTAAATTCTCTGACTCCTTTTCTGGACCCACTTGTCCAGCGAAAAAACACAAAGCAGACTTACCTTTTCATTTTAACCTTTCCAGCGATAGATAAAAATTATTTCCCAATTTGTTTTCGTCAATGAAAATATATTTGTCTACCTAAATTCTCAGCAAAAAGACATGCTGTTTTCTTGGGCCAGTCGCCGTCTTAGTGAACACATAATTCAGATCATCTGCCTGTTATGATGGATCGATTTTCATAATCCTGACTCGCGCAGCGGGTTCATTCTCTGTTTTCATTTCTCAATTAGTTTTCGCTAATTAAAATATAATTCTCATCTGCTTCTCTTTTTGTCAATGACATATTTTTATAATTTCCTAAGAAAGAGATAGTCATTTCCCAATCTTATTTACCCGCATGCCAGATTTTCGATAGATAAAAAAAGTAAACTCTTGGTGCATCATTCCAATTCGTAGAGGCGAGGCGACCCATATGGCCCTTTCTTCAATTCCATATTACCTGGAAATATATTTTCCATTCTGTCTTTCTATCTCTATCTTCCAGTTTATATTTCATTTTTGGGCTTATTGTTTTCTCTGCTTAGAATTAATATTTAACCACCTCACAGCCGCAGTGTCGCAGAACTACTAGAAGACTATATATATATATATATATATATATATATATATATATATATAGATAGATACACCTAGTGAGCCAGACAAACCTACCTAGGTTTCACCTAAACGGATCGTCAGGGAAAGTTTGGCTAACGAGGCAAAGAGAAACACATATTCATAGGTGATAGCTAAAATCATACCACGTGACAAAATAAAAAAAAAGTTTAGGTGAAACCTAGGTAGGTTTGTCTGGCTCACTAGGTGTATCTAGGTCTGCTCTACGGTTGTATTGAGCTCTTTTGTTAGTTAGTTGTTACTCGTATCAGGGTTTTTTTTTCTTTGGGCTTCAGACCTGCATCTGTGCGATTTTTTGTCGGCAGAAGTCCATGTTTGTAGCTCTTTCTTTTTTTTAAAACCTTTTTTTTCCTCGAGATTGATTTGATTAGCAAATAAAAAATTCGAGGGTTTTTCAAACGAGTCTAGTTATCTATATCTATATATATATATATATATATATATATATATATATATATATATATATATATATACACGAATTTTGAGACATTTATGGCCGATTTAAAAGGAGAAAAAAAAACGACAGTTTATGAATTGGAAAACCCAGGCTGCTACTTGGAAATGTTATCTCTTACTGTGCATACTTCAAGGCCAAAAGTATCCACTCCAATGTAATGTGATACAAGACCGAGTTTAAAGTGAGAGTCCCACGCGTACAAGGGACCAAAAGCCACCCCCTTTTTTGCATTTACCCGTCTGGGGACGCCATAAGTGTCCGATTAACACCAGATTTTTCCCATAGGAGAGATACTTTTTGGATGAAAATGCTTTCCGAAATTGTTTCATTAAATATCTCCATGCACTTTCTAAAAAAAACGTATTTTAAATAATTTAAATGTTTTCTTTAAAAGTAAATTTTGATTTCATTTTATAGTCCTAATAAATAATATAAGCTAATCCCTAAAAACCAAAAAAGTTTTTATGTCTTTTAATAAAGATTTTAGCCATTTCAGATACCTCCACTGATTCGCTAAAATTAGCATGCCAGTGATGAAAAAATGCCTAAAACTTTACAAAAACAAAGTCTTAACGTCAAAATCTTTGTTATTATTAAGAGAAGAAACGACGAAAGGATTTTTTATTATTAAAATTATATTTTTTTTAATCTATTATAGAACATTATTTACATTATTCGGACTATTGTCCGCATCTTTGTCGCCATATTTATTCAACGTTTCGACCGTTGGCATGCTCCGACCTTCTTCAGGTGGTTGGAATGTCGAACTGAACCCTTTATTTCGCTCACTGGGTAGACTGTTCTAATTCCACGTCCTCAAGGACACATGGCACAGTGGATAAAGGCGTTAGTTAGATCCAGTGACAGGACCCAAAGAGTGTGAGTTCAATACCCGGTTAAGGCAGTGGAGAACTTTCAGAAGGAAATTAACAGGAGATAACGGATAACTGGCATCCATTAAAACATGGCACGTCTTTTTTGCGGTGAAAAACACATTGATTTGGAAATTCTTGCAAAAATTTGATAATTGTCGGAATTTAATTAAACTTTCAGGATTTATTCACAAATAAATTATTTTAGAATGTTTCTTTTTTAAAAATTCTTGATAAAAATATTCTTTTTGCATCTTAATTTTTTGAAATTTCGAGAAATTCTGTTTTGTAGAGCTTAATGTTTACATTAGTTATAAGCACAAGTCCTTGGAGAATTTAAATCATCAGTTTTATTTTCATAGAATAGGACCCCCAGTTACAGAAAATCTACTCTGAAACGTAAAGTAAAAATGCATTAAAACTAAGACATTATTTAATTAGAAAAAACTTTTAATTGCTTTTATCAGTAAGATATATTAAGGACACTATTTTCTTAAGAATTTTTTTTCGATGTATAATGAATTTTTAAAAGACTTGTTTTCATTCTTTAAAATTTTAATTATAATAATTTGTAAAGTTTTACATCTTTTAAAATTCTATATTAATTTGAAGCGGTTGGATAATATTGTTATTAACTAAAAACAATATTTACTAATCATAAATGGAAAAGCTTACTACAATTCAACAACACCCAGTATTTTAAAAATAATTTTGAAATTGTTTTGTGTCTG
Organism: Acanthosepion pharaonis; assembly: GCA_903632075.3. Classification (NCBI taxonomy): domain Eukaryota; kingdom Metazoa; phylum Mollusca; class Cephalopoda; order Sepiida; family Sepiidae; genus Acanthosepion; species Acanthosepion pharaonis. Next base: position 1,319,217 of record CAHIKZ030005323.1, on the reverse strand, counting down.
TATAAACGTGTCGATTTTTATAAATACGGACGTCCATACACGACATAATCAGAAAATAAGAGCGGTAAATATAGTAAATTTAACATTTATTGATAATTTTCTAACATTTCCTCAACAAGCGTCTTTGTAAGACTATACAGCCAAGGTACCTAAAATTCAGTATAATATCAGGTTATTTCGAATATTTTCATAGTTTCAAAATTATTGGGTAGTTTAAAACATCTAAAAAAAGGCGTTCATGATGTATTTGTCAAGTAATTTTAGTTACCCTTTACTTACATTTGCCAAACATTAAGCTATCAATAAATGTGTCAACGCCTCATAAAAACACCCACCCATGTATTAATAATGCTTTTTGAGATATTTTAAAGTAAAAGTAGGTAATATTTGTTTTAATTCAAATTAATTGAACTTTAAATCAATTAATCTTCATCAAATAAAGTTTCGGAAAACTATATAGTAAGTCATCGTGGTATGACAGTCCCGACCTATGACGCAATCTGTTTTAAATTCTTTTTCGCTAGTAATGTCATAAAACGTTTGTGATATAGCAAAATTCGGTCGTCCAGGGATTTTTTATATTAAACATCCAAGCGTCCGAATTTCAAATAAAAAATAAAAATAAAGAAAACATGTGTATGCCTGTTAAATAAATCATTTATATTTATAAGTACATGAATTCAAAAGAGTCGAAAAGGAGTAAAATAGTCTTTGGTCGAGTTAAAGTTTTGGGCTAGTTGATCCACAGAAAAATCTATAGTTTAGAAAAGACTTTTAGTAGTTGGTTCACTGTAAAAATCTGTTGTTGAGAAATATCTACTAATTGTCACTGCCGTTGTTGCTGGAGATGATTCGTTTGAAGTCACTGGCACATGCTTCTTTCAACACGCGCTGTGAGGGAAGATAAAGGCTATGTAATAGGTTTGGGATTAGTCGAATCTCTACTCGCTGAAATTGGAAATTTCTTGTTTTTTTTTATAAAAAGAAAGAAAAAAATTCCTGAAATTTGACCCGAGAAAAATAGGATTTTAGTTTTCTAAATATGGTCAAATATTAGGTCAAATAGGATTTTAGTTTTCGAAATATGGTCAAATATTTCACATAGTGATGTTAATTTCTAGCCAAAAGATATATTGATTTAAACGGTGTGTGTTGTAGTGTGGAATCTTTTTGTCATCTTTGTAATATTGTTTGTTATTGGGTAGAAAATAAAGTTTGGGATGTTATGGTATTATGTAGGTATGTAATTGTGTTGGAAATAGCGTTTCTTTCCTATAATACCTCTAAACTGCATATGCATTTTAATATAAAACCTACCTTCAGATTTAGCACTTATTCTTTAATTAATTATTTTGCTTATCATCGGAAAGGTTATTCTATTAGAAAACTATATGGAAATATTTTCAGGTCAACTAAAAATCCTTAACTTATTCCAAATGATTTCTTCATCTTTACTGTATGCAGGGCCGCAGAAGGCGCTGATCTCCCTTTTGGGGAGATAGATCATGTGGTTCACATGACAGCCGTTCCATACAGCGACGAAAGCGACAGTCAAATTTTGTTTGTTTACAGCAGCCAAAGCGAAATCAGCTTACAAGTCCATGATGTCGTTTCTCTTTAGGAATATATCTTTTCCAGATATAGAATGAGACTCGCATTCCTCACGTTGGGAAAACCCAAGACTTGCTGTTTCCGTTTCATAGAATATGTCCTTGGACATTGATGAATCCAACTCTTTCTCCTTATTTTTTGCTTTGCTGTATACATATATTTGATATATTATTCTCCGCATGGGACACGCGTATATATGTATATATAGCTTTGTGTATGTCTTAGTATTATAAAAGTCTCTCTGAGAACAAAGCATGTTTGTCATTCCTTTTCCTTTCAGCCATACCGTTTTGTCCGTGAAATATCAGTGTTATTATATCACGGATATAATAATACCTAAACGCGTGCTCAGTAGTTTCTTTTAAACCACAATCACACCGATGACAATCTGACATTTTTACCAAGCCCACTTTAAAATTCATGCCATTGAGAGGCAGCGTGCTCTGGATCAATTGCCAGGTAAGCGAAAACTCAGGGTTGCTGAGGTAACCCACTACTGGTGTCCAAAACTAGAAAGAGTGCAACTCGCCCGCTGACAACCCGAGCCGCCCACAGAGCGGTTCCGACGCGACCTCATCCACTAATCCCCAATACAATATTCTCCTAGGGCATGAAAGGTCACTGGACCGAGGAGTAACACACAAAGCCTGACGACACTCGCTGAGAAAATCCTCCTGCTGCCGGGGCTTACGATGGCCTTCAGTCCAGGAACAGAAAGGAGTGATAGCAAATCTAGTGAAGGCGCCCCGAACATTCCTCATCTAGGCATGTCGGTAGTGTGACATTCTCAGCACCTCCCCCGTGACACGGAGGCTGGAATAGACTGCTTTGCGGACCATCAGCTCTCTCTCTCTCCACAAGAGAAAGAAGAGCAGGACACAAGGGTATCTCCATATTATATGTAAGACCCTTCCTTTTTGTTTCTCCTTACACCCTGCTTTGCCATGTGGATATATGTGATATATTATTCTCCGCGTGGGACACGTGTGTATATATAGTGTTGTGTATGTCTTAGTAATATAAAGGTCTTTCTGTGAACGAAGCATATTAGTAATTCCTTTTCCTTTCAGCTATTCCGTGAAGGACGGTGTTATTATATCACGAATATAATGATGTCCATAAAAGGGGAAAATCCTTCTTTCATAGCTCTTTACCGTTACATGTATTTCTAACATTATTACAGGGCGTGATGGATAAATTGTCGCCATTTTATATTTTTGATTTCGCGCATGCGCGTTGTTTGTTTTTGATTTTGTCGTCAGTTAAGTCAGTATAGTAAATTCAGTTGGGCATCGTCTGTGATAAAAAAGAGCACCATGACGCAATTCCCCCTGTCAGAAATTTGGAAACGGCATGCTGTACTGCTTGGCATTCGCGCCGGAAGCTTCAATATAAATATTTAAGAGTGCTTGGGTGTCAGAGGATTCGGAAAGAGTTGGATGAGTCTAATTGTGATTACGAAGGTGTTTGGAGTGATCACTAATGATTATGTCTCCATTCATGTTCACACAGGGCCTCAGACTCAACACGGAGGCCTACATCAAAGGTAGTGCTAAAGTTAAGATCCGCGGGGGGGGGGGTTCTATTAGGTTGGTACAAAAATAATGTCGTTTTTTGACGTTCAACTTAACGTCAAAAAACGGTATTATTTTTGCACCAACCTAATATATTATATAAGAAATGTCAGCGGATAACCGCAGAAGTCAATTCGTGCAGAATATAATCAAATTTGTGAAGATGAAGGTATTATAATTTTTGACAATAAGGCGCAGCAATTTTTCGAAGTCGGAGTTAAATAAAATTTTCGACCAAGTCAGAAGACGAAGTGATATAAAAAATCTCGTCCTGAAGCCAGGATGATAAGGATCCAGAAGATAAAGCTATTTTTGGCTGCCACCTGTGAATGTGTGGGACAGTTTCTCGCAGAAGAAGAAAAAAAGAAGTGAAACTTGCGAAGAGAATTGTGTTCTAAAGAAGAAAAAAATGTTAAAAGTGTCAATGATATCATTGGAATCGCCCAAACCCCTCTTCTTCCTGTGTGTTATCGTCTTTCGAGTAGAGGTGTGTGTACCTTTTTTAAGATTATATTCAGCCTCGTTTAAGTTTTTCTCAAATTTTTTCCTTTTTTTTTTAAGAATTTATTCTAAATCTTTTTAAGAGCATTCATATATTTTGATCTTTTATTTGCTAATTGCTAAAAGACACACAAAAGGGAATTTTTGCACATGCCTATTCTATAAAAACGTATTTTTATGTTATTTAATCTGTGTAAACCTACGTTCCTCAGGGAAGAGGTAACTACTGTTAAACCCAGCACGCCATAACAACTTGGTCACGAAGAATAATCGGCTAGGCGAGGCCAAATTTTGTACCTTTAACCGAAATTTCTCTCGTCATAGATCTCTCGGAGTTTTTCATATCTGCACAGTTTCGTATCCAAGCGTAAAGAAAAAGAATTTTAGAACAGATTTTTTTTATTAATCCGATAGATTTTTATCACTTTAAACATTATTTTTGGTGGATACTCGTATTTGAGTAGACGCTCCGTTTATGAAACAAGATATGAAACTGCGTATGTTTGCGCGTTTCAAATATCACTTAGTAGCTTCGAGTCTCGTTTCTTTTTGTATGCGCTTTTTTTTTTATATTCGAGAAAAGGTGGGGAGACGTTCTCTCTCCTCCCACCCTTTCCAAGGAAAAAAATTATTTTACCTTCAAGGATTTACTATTTTTATAAAAATGTGAAAATCAGGAACATCCATAAATCCCTAGTCCGAATTACCCACGAGTTAAAAATAAAGAGGGAAGTATAAATGATCTAAAATTACTCCTATAAAACGTAAAGAAAACAAAAACAATAAACAAACATGGCCGCCAAGAGAAATTTTCCAAGGCGGGACAAGAGCTCGTTAGATTCACGAGGCAGTCAAAGATTTTTATCAAAATTGAGGTTTTGATGTAAACTCTCATAAATGCTTTATTTCCATGATCAGATAACTAGGGGTTGGTCAAACCACGACTCGTGAGCCACATGTGGCACTTTGACCTTTAATATGCGGCTCGTAGAAATATGTTGGTTAAGCTCCTTAAAACAACCATCAGTCAAGATTTTGAAAATATTTGGTATATATATATATATATATATATATATATATATATATATATATATATATATATATGTGTGTGTGTGTGTACTTTGTGCTTACTAAAACCAATACAAATTAACAGTTTTAAAAAATGCATGCACGAATAAATATTATTGCTTATACGTATTTTTTAATATTTATATAAAAAATGTAAAAAAATGTTTATGTAACAAAAACGTATGTGTCAATTGTGTTCTCTGAAACATCTGAACTTTATCATATATGGCTTTTACATTAAGCAAGTTTGGCCACACCTGATATGTAATATTGTAGTGAACAAAACAAGATCTAGATTTTAAATTCAAATGCTAAGCACTGACTCATTGATTTTATTAGAAATTAAAAAGACTCAAATTTACAAACTTTGCTTAACACACACGCAAAAGCGAATCCAAAACAAAACTCGTGAAATTTCACAACTTGATGCGAAATGTTTTTCGACCAATAGAAAACTAGGAAACATTTAAAAACAAAATTCAAATAATCTTCAATTCTCAGAAACAAATTCTTTCACGGACCTTTTCGCGAGCCGACGCGAAATTTGTTCGTCGTCCAATGGAAAGGCTCGAATCATATCCGCGAGAGAATTCCCAAATGACCCTTTCAAGCCCCCACAAACAAAACAAAAGACGGGCAAGTTCGCCTGTCACCAGAGAGAAGGAGCCGAGCGTATTAACACGTCCTTTGACACACGTCAAGCGATCGTTATTATTATATCTACCTTTCTCCCTCATCTCTTTTATACTTGATAAACGAACGGAACATTTTAAGACTGAACGATTACTTCAAAGATATTCCTACCCTTCGATAACGCTCATACATACATAGACACATACGTTCCTGCTTACGGACACATAAATTCATTCTTCCATGGACTACTAAGAACATTTTGACGAACTTGTATCAACCAAAATACATTCATTTTATTTGTAAAGACCTTAAATGATTTATATGTATATAAATTTGTTGTTTCACTTCACAATTTGATTTTCTTGTTTTATACTCCTCTTTTGGTGGGCTATCTAACTAACAAGGCCAAATCAAACTAATCTGTTTCAACACTCATACACTTCACTATAAATGATAACCCACTATAATATAATGTAACAAACATATTCAATAAATGCAGCAACATAAATCAGTATTTACGGTTATATTCACCAATCGCCTTTTAGCTTTTGTCATTGTGAAATAATAATTCATAATAATTTCTTTCAAAGGAAAATACTTAACAAAACAAAAAACAAATTTAACATTTAACTAGAGTGCTGTTTTGTTGTATCGTTGAGGTGAATGATACATGAAGAATGAGTGCTTAATATATTTATTTAGCACCAGTATCTGGTGCTAACGGATACAAACTAAAAACACAGAATATTAAGTTACAAAACAATTAACAAGACAACTTACAAGGAATAGAGGAGGGTCAAATGCTGTATAGCCAAACAAAGTAAGATCAGTTCAAATATTAATCAGCTTAGTATCAACTTAATAATCAACTGTTGAGGTCCTTAATCGTAGACTATTTAAGGCTATGACCCAGGCCATCTTGTAGAGTGCTGAAGTGGTTCTAGCTACTCTACAACATGTAGAAAATGTGATTTTCTGGATTTTTTGTTTGCAAAATTTCTAATAACACTATTGTTGGAGTTACTTCCTCCTTAATTCCCTAATTGTTCACTACGGGATGCTCTCCCTACATTATAAATACTGGGCGACTTCTTGCCTCGTTCTCTTTTCACTTTGCACTTCAGTGGACACATTTAAAAATGTGATCTCTCGTAGAGATCCGCGTTTTCGCCCACTTGTGGAAAAACGCCATTAAACACACATACACATACGTACAAACTTTCACCAAAATACAAACTCTTTCTTTCTTTCTTTCTCCGAGTAATCTTTCCGTAATGTAAGAATCAAGAATCTTATTCTTTTATTGTTATTTTTCCTCTTTAAAATCTTATAATTCTTTTCCGCGCCCAGTAAATTCCCTTGTATCTTTGTGGCCTAGTCGCCTTACTTGAGGTGAAATAATTAAAAAGAAAGAATATATTAAAAAAATAATAATAAAACAATGAGTTTTTAATCTTATCAATAAAGGTACCAAGGATGAAAGCTGATTGGAACAGATTGAAACCCAGAGTCTCCTCACTGCTTGGAGGAACCTCTTTCTGATTGACCACGTCTTCAGGGGTATAGCTGTACTCAACATCTTTGGCCAATTGCGGGTTGGTGAGGCTATTTAACCCTTTTGTCTTGAATTCAGAGTTGTTCTTTTCCTAAACCGGTTGCCACCCACGGCTATAGGACCGAAGTCTGTCCTGCTCATTGTAACATTTCATATTCTGTCAATTTAATTTTTATGCAACATTAAACACTGTTTTTTAATTTTTTTTTTAATTTTTTACTCATTTCATTTTTTATTATTTTCTCAAACATATGAAACCAGATTAAATGATGCGGCTGATTGATTTTTAGGAAGCTGAATATATTCGTTTTTCAGTATATAGGTATTTTTAGAATTAAAAATTATGATATATTTTTTTTAATTCTTCTTCCCACTGTTTTTTTACTTACCTTTTTATTTTTCACACATGACCTTCAACACATTTCTCCTCCCTTTTGCTCAGTCTTGTACTTGTAGGTTCCATAACATACCCCAGAAAATTCTTGTGGAATTTATTAGGAGTCATCAGCACAACTTGTATTTTACACTCTCATTGGATGAAAAAGAAATTCTCCTGTCCTCTTTTTTTGCCTCTGATTCTATTGGCTAAAAAAAAAAAAAAACTTTACTAATTTCTGCCATTTCGTTGGATGAGAGAAAAAAAAGAATCTATCCAGAAACATGTCAACAGTTCATTTCATGCATTTTATAAGTTGTAAAGAAAAAGCATGTACGAAGGCCATGTGAAAACTTGTTTTTCTGTTATTTCATTGGCTAAAAAAAGAAAACAAAAAACTTTATCTGTTATCTCATTGGCTAAAAAAAGAAAAAAAATTCCATATTTTCTCTTGCTGGCAGGCATTTTGAAATAAAAAAAAAAAAAATCCCAGAGGAGATGTTTTCATATGATTTACAACATATTTTAACTAAATTTTGGGTATATTTTTAGGCAAATTTTATAGCAAAGATTTTGAAAATGTCTTGTTCTTAATATAAGATGTAAAATTATTATCCATGAACAGAATTACATATTCCAAGAAATACATTTCACGATACATTTTAGGACAAAACACAAAATAATTAAACAGTATCAATAATAAAGAACAGAATTGATCTTATTTGTTAGAATTTTTAACGTTTTCAATCAATTAAATAGAAATTAATGCAAGCATTACTGATAGAATATGGCCAAAAATGTACAATGTAAATTGATAACTAAGAATTTTACTATAGGAATGCATTGAAAATGAGGAAGAAAGTGACTGTCAGTGGTCAGGAATGAAGGCAAGCATTATTGATAGAATAGGGCTATTGTATGCATAATGGAAATGCATTGCTAATGATTTTACTATAGGAATGCATTGAAAATGAGGAAGAAAGGGATTGTCAGTGGTCAGGAATGAAAATTTTTATTACTGACAGAATAGGGCTATATATATATATATATATATATATATATATATATATATATATATATATATATATAATGAAATGCATTGCTAATGATTTTATTATAGAAATGCATTGAAAATCAGGAAGGAAGTTATTCAGACTAATATCTCTATCCTTATTGTTTTTATCACTATATTTTGGCTGATGTATTCTTTGGCCTTCTTCAATGTCAGAAATTATTAGATGCGTCATTATTCCGACTAATATACTAAGAAAACTGAAATCGAAATATTACCCGTATTTTTTTTTAATTTGAGAGATGCTCATATTATGAAAATATTTGCTGTATCATGACCAAATCCATCAAGAATAAATTTAACAGCCGGAAATTCTTTTTAAATGACGATCCCAACTTGTACAAAGACACACAAATTCTGTGAAGCCCAGAAATGATAATTACGAAAGCTGATAAATCGGATATGTTTGGTATACACGATAAAAACAACTCCTCACTAAATTACAATCTATCCTCAACGACATGCGCAAATTTACAAAACTTATAAGCATGGCGTCTCAATAGAAAAAACTGGAAATAATCTTATATCTTTGAAACAACGCAGAACTATGATCTCTTAATCTCCCCAAATCCCATGCTAATATCACCCTGGCTACATATGCAGTAACGGTAAAATTAATAAACCAGGTAACTCACTAGGCCTTATTATATCTCAAGTCATTACCTCTATACAGCAGTTAGCTAATCATATCATATCTTCCTACAAAATATTGTTGTAATACGTAGCAAATAGGAACTCTTGCGTTTTGGGATTTTTTTTCCATTAAGTTTAAATGGGCTACTTATGACTATTCAAATTTTTCACATTATGCAGTAATTACACAATCCCGATGATGACTCACGAGAGTCGAAAACTTAGACATAGCCATTATAAAAGGTTTGAAAATTTCGTTTTTACGAAGGATGGTTTGCAATTTAGAGAGGAAGATGGACAGACACAACAGACAGAAAATGTCGATGATATTTAATACGAACACATATATATAATAAATGCGAATGTCAGTGTGTCATTGTGTCACACTTTTTCAATTAAAGGGACACAACCCTCTAACTTTCAATAGCTCATGTTACAGAAATTTTGGATTTCCAAGTTTTCCTTACTGCGATTGTTTTCGGCGATCTTTTTACGTGAATTTTGCGACAAATTTTTTTGCACGATAACAATTTTTATAATTTGGAAATTTGACTTCAGCTGGATCCAAAATTAATTGTTTTCACTCCGTGCCTCAAAATATTGACCAAAATACATTTTGTTCATATTGTTCATAATAAAAAGAAGCAAAAACGAAAGGAAGAAAGAAAAAAACAAAGAAAGAAAGTAAGTAAAAAAGAATGAAATAAAATTAATGTGGTTAGTCGGTCTGCGTAGATCTGAGCCCTATCTGAGCTGGAGGCATACTAAATAGGCAATGTATTTCTTGCTTTAATTTTATAAATAATTTTTTAAAAAATCTCTAATGATTTGTATGATCTTTTTTCAAAGAACACATTTTTATTTTATTGTCTTCAAATGTTCATTTTAAATAATTTATTCCGTACAGTATAAGGTTGTTTAGCGGAATAAATCTTTGAGAAAGAGCAAATTAAATTTAGCTGGACTTAAATTCGGCGAAAATCAAAGAAATTGGCAGCCTTAACTCATCGACTGTCGGTTTGGGGTGAGGAGTGTGACTGGGGTAGTGTTTTTTGTACAATGACAATTTTTATAAGTTGGAAATAAATTTGGGTATAATCAAAATTAATGGCGAAATCCAGCGAAAGTCACTCATGAAATAAAAATAAATGTTTGTATGGAAATTAAGGACCTACGTACATCAAATTGTCTTTAAAATAAGTGGCGGCAGAAGAATTATTGTTAGACTTTTAAAAGATAAGCCTAAATATTAATGCAATATTTTCATTGTTTGATAGTTGTGCTTAGTTTAATTTGTAACGTAGATAAATGTAGAAAAAGCAAATGTTGATAAGATTGCGAGGATCACAAAGCACTGCTTGGGGCCCCCAATTTGGCTTGCACTTCCCTTACCTGGTGGAAAAGCAAGTGAAATAAGATGAAAGAAATACTAGTGAAAAATGAATAATAATTGACAAGGCTTCATCTAAGAAATTCAGACAACTTAAGACTATTACTACTTGGTGGAAAAGCAAGAGAAATAAGATGAAAGAAATACTAGTGAAAAATGAATAATAATTGACAAGGCTTCATCTAAGAAATTCAGACAACTTAAGACTATTACTACTTGGTGGAAAAGCAAGAGAAATAAGATGAAAGAAATACTAGTGAAAAATGAATAATAATTGACAAGGCTTCATCTAAGAAATTCAGACAACTTAAGACTATTACTACTTGGTGGAAAAGCAAGAGAAATAAGATGAAAGAAATACTAGTGAAAAATGAATAATAATTGACAAGGTTTCATCTAAGAAATTCAGACAACTTAAGACTATTACTACTTGGTGGAAAAGCAAGAGAAATAAGATGAAAAGAAATACTAGTGAAAAATGAATAATAATTGACAAGGCTTCATCTAAAAATTCAGACAACTTAAGACTATTACTACTTGGTGGAAAAGCAAGAGAAATAAGATGAAAGAAATACTAGTGAAAAATGAATAATAATTGACAAGGTTTCATCTAAGAAATTCAGACAACTTAAGACTATTACTACTTGGTGGAAATGCAAGAGAAATAAGATGAAAGAAATGCTTGTCAAATCTACATAGAATGGAATTGTGATTATGTTGTAAAAAAGAATAGGAAAAGTGTGACAAAAAATTAAAAACGGAAGAATAATGACTTCAGGGTTGAGCATGTTTGATTCAAAATGAACTTTTCAGAAACCGAAGTTGAAAACAATAGTAAGTAAATTCTACTCGATTATTATTTTTATTTTTTTGTTCAGTAATGACCTTTACATATTTTCACAGCTGAATGTCTTGTCTGGAAACTCAATATTTTCTTGGTGAATCTCAGAAATACAAATAGGTGAATCGAAGATATTCTTCTGCTTACAACATAAACGCATTGGCTGTCAAGAACAGAAACTTATGGTGTATTTTACGTTGCTAGGAAAGGGATGTTATCAGATGCGTAAAAATCGCAGGAGGTATGTAAATAAACAGTCAGATTATATATATATATATATATATATATATATATATATATATATATATATATATATATCATCACTGCTACCAGCAAGCAGAAATTTTTTTCTCTCCTGATGATGGCCATGTTGGCCGAAACTTATTGAACAATAAAAATATTTAAAAATTTTAAAAATTAAAATCTTCAGACACACTGGGTTATATATTAATATTCCTTCGTTTTTTTTTATTATTTAATTTAGATTCCTCGACTAGTTTCGGCCAACATGGCCATCATCAGGAGAAAAATAATTTTCTGCTTGCTGGTAGCAGTGAACTATAGAAATGAATGTCTTGATGGAGAATATATATATATATATATATATATATATATATATATATATATATTGTTAAGTTATGAAAAACTTGGTAATCCGTATGGGTAGTCCCAAGGAGGATGAAATCCTGAGAGCTCAATGTAAATCCAGAGCTAATATTTTAAAGAAAAACAGACCACTTTAAGGTTCCATTATAATAACTTATTTCACCAGAGCCCTTTTAAAAGACGCCGGATCAAAAAATGAAACGAAAAATTTTTCGTTTCATTTTTTGAAAGTGCTATCTGATGATCCGGCGTCCTTTAAAAGGGCTCTGGTGAAATAAATTATTATAATAGAACCTTAAAGTGGTCTGTTTTTCTTTAATATATATATATATATATATATATATATATATATACGTAATTAAACATACACATATATACACACACATATTTACATGTATGTATATTATACATGAACCGTTTGTTTTAACTCGCAAATACACTCATACTCACACAAACTCACTAGAAAAAAGTCACGGTTAATAACTCATTCTTGAATTACCCTCTTTAAAAATCAGATTGACCCACTTCGGGAACAGCTGTATAGATTGAATAAATCCGGTGAGAAAGTACACCGTTGTCTCGAACTCCTTTCTAGTGCCGTCAAAAATTAACCTCTCCGATATTTGAACTTCTGACTCGCATCTCGGCCTTTTTCTCTTGCTGATGACCATACTTTCTGGCTTCTTGTCTCGCTTTCTTCTACCACCCCGGAGTCCTGTAGTTTTCTTTTCGAGTCATCTGTTCATGTTATATTGTTAAGATTACACCCGCCGATAATAAATCTTCGTAGTGTCTCCACTTCCCTTAGGATAGCATCGCTGTAGAGCATATGCTTCCGCACCCCCGTTTTTTTTTTTTTTTTTTTTTGGCTATGCTCCACCTAAGCATCTCCTGATGGCCACGTGACATATTCATGTGTAGGAAGACGAAAAGGCCATTCACTTAACTTTCCTTAAGAGCTTGAGATTGCATATACGCAAAATTATTAGCATTTAAGGTTAGAATTTTACAATATTTATAAAAGTATCGTATCACTAATATATATATATATATATATATATATATATATATATATATAAAAAAAAAATATAGTCTTAAGGTGTGCTATATTTATGGGATAAAGTGCTCAATATCAGAGATAGAGCGTGTGTAAATATAAAAGTGAACATAAAGTCAACACTTAGAGGCGACAGTCTGTTTCATGCTATATGCAATCGTGGCCTGACGATTTCATATAGCATGAAACAGACTGTCGCCTCAAAGTGTTGACTTCTATGTTCACTTTTATATTTATATATATATATATATATATATATATATATATATATATATATATTGTAATGAAGAAAATGCCAATGACCCACCTCCCATAAGCCTCTAGTGGTCTCTATATAGAGCAGTGGTTTCCAACCTTTTTTATCCATGCACCCCCCAGCATCTCTAAAATCCTGATCACTCCACTGTGACGTATACCGTATTTTCCAGTTTACAAGATTCTGCGATTTGGAAGATGCTCCATTATACTGGAAAGAAATTTCTAAGAAAAAAAAGCCATTCTCATACAATAACTCATTCGCCATGCGTCCCTCACATACTGGCGCCACGTATTATTATTTACATCAATCCCTCGTCCGATTTTGTTTGTATGGCAATGACATACTAGTCAAAAGCAGAAAGGCTCCCGCCGCTGCTAGTAAACAAAACATGTTTAAGCTTGTGGCTCAGTTCCAGGAAGGTTCACAATCTTGCAAATAACTATAATATCATATAAAAGGCTGAATTAGATAGATAGTGTTATATACCGTACCTACGAACACTAATGTGCATGTCCCAATTCTCATAAATACATTGAACAGTATTGTAATTGGGGGTAATATACTGTCTAAATAGTTCACAACTAGAAGTGGTTTACCTACTTCACGCCGCTGGCGAGTATTGCATTCTGTTAATATCATAAAGATTACCATTTCATTTCCAACCTCCTTTTTGGTTATTCCTCATTCAGTAACCTTTCCTAGGTTGCAACAGATAGCTAACATTATAGTGTAATGACTCAACATACAAATACAAATCCCTATCAGTCAAGCCAAAAAAGTGACCGTCCAAGGATACTTGAGCCTGGGCATTGCCTTACATTCATCTTGGAAGACGCACACGTATTTTTCAGAGTATTCTTTAGGAAAAAAGTGCGTCTTGTAAGCCGGAAAATACGGTAATTCTTATTATTCAAAAATGGAACTTCTATTCATGTGTAGGAAGAGGAAAGAGCCATTCACTTAACTTTCCTCAAGAACTTGCGACTGCATATATGCAATAGTATTATCTTTTAAGTTTAGAATTTTATGTTTAGATTTTTATAATATTTATAAAAGTATCGTGTTACTAATATAAAATTCGGTCAACTATTTTAGAGGGAAAGCGTGAATTTGTAAACAGTGACTGCTACTGTTGATGCAAAGCTTTTCTATGAATTGGGCACTCTGAGTCAATGGCGTGTTTATTCTAAAAATAGATACGAAAAAATTCACCTTCCTCTTTGCCGGGAGCCGACTAGTGCCAAATCAGTCGGGTTTCGATCTTGGCTTAAGGCAATCGGATGTCTAGCCACACTGATGAGCTGATATACATGGAAACAGTTTGTGTGTGGATGAATATATATATATTATTATTTTTTAAAAATATGATTCTATCGTGACACAGAAATTACTGTTTCGAAATTTGATTCAAGTTCTAAAGTTTAATTTCAATATTAAACTTAAAATTTAGAGTACAGTTTCATTCTCAGTAAGTTTTAACAAATAGTAATAAAAAACAGAGCCTGAAAAAAAGCCATTGTAGTCAGAAAATATCTCCCAACCCAACCTTACACAACTCCAAAAATTTGACATAACAAACATTCATACTTTCATCACAGTAGTAACCCATTGATAACGAAAGGAAAAGTCCCAGATGACACCTCCATTTCCAACCTATAAATGAGTAAAGCGAGTGAGTTATTCTAAATATCACTTGAGAATGAAACTGTACTCTAAATTTTAAGTTTAATCTTGAAATTAATCTTTAGGACTTGAGTCAAGTTTCGAAACATAGTAATTTCTGTGTCGCTATGGAATCATATTTAAAAATAATATTTATGATTTAAGCTCTACTTCTGTATCGAGAGCTGTTTTTTTTTTAAAAAAAAAAACATAAATACTAAAGAACTTTGGATCATTAATCTAACTGTTTTTTCCTATTATATCAACATACACACACACACGCACACATATATATATATTATATATCGTACATACGTAATTACACATGCACATGCATGCACACAAGTATTTTTATGTATAGATATTGTATATGCACCGTATGTATTAACTCGAACACACACTAATACTCACACAGACCCAATAGAAAAAAAAAGTCACTGTTAATAACTCATTGTCGAATTGCCCGTCTTAAAAATCAAACTGACTCCACTCCACCCCATGAGAGGCGCGCACCCCACTTTGGAGACCCACGGGATTAGATGGATCCCTTTTTGTGCATTTCTATTTTTTCTTATCTTGGTTTAATCTAAGGAGGCCAGAACAACGAATGTCCCCCCACCAACACTTCACCCCGCTCCGCGCAATGTGTGATTTCTTTTCCTCTAAAACCATCTCACATGATAACCCGGCATGTCAGAAAAAAAAATGTTCACAGATAAAAACTAATAATAAAAATAAATAATCTCGTGGTTATCTCAGACAACGTGGACATCATAAACTGATTGTAGATAATTTTTTTTTCCAGACGTAGAGACTCTTTTAATCAAGTTAGGCAGCTTGATTAAAATGTTTTCAGACTGTGGACTCGTGGCAGACATCCGACAAACAAAATTGTCAGCACTAAACGGAATAGCAACAACAATAAAACACAAGCAGGTCTATACAAAAAAAATTGCACAAAAACAGTTTCTTTTCTCGCACAGCTCGCTTGTGGAACTTTTGTAAGAAAATGAAAAAAAAAACTAATGAATAAAAGGATAAAGAATTGCATTTTCCCATAATGCAAAAGAAAAACGGAAACCAAAAAGGGATTCAGGTCAAGTGTGTACTTTATGACCCCACTTCCGGAAAGGTCATGATCGGTCTAATTCACCCCCCCACACACACACATACACACGCACACACTCACACCCAACCACTGAGTTCGGACGTTTTTGGTAGCCGAAAGGGAGATTTG
This sequence comes from Acanthosepion pharaonis, assembly GCA_903632075.3. Lineage (NCBI taxonomy): Eukaryota > Metazoa > Mollusca > Cephalopoda > Sepiida > Sepiidae > Acanthosepion > Acanthosepion pharaonis. The sequence continues at coordinate 1,303,142 of CAHIKZ030005323.1, read as the reverse complement.
GCCACCCCCCACTCTACACATTCGCATCTTTGTACCGACGTGCGTCAATAAACATTGGCGATTCATTTTCTACTCAGGTCTTCATTTTGTCCACCGACATATAAAGTCTCTTGGCGACACCAAGTCCAATAGCATCCACTACACTCTCTTCCGGCTTCATGCTTTCCAGCCAACTGTAATCTTAAAAAAATAAATGCAATGTCAATCGTTATCTCTTGTCTTCCTGATTACTCTTCTATTGTTCTCGCTCCTTAATAATGTTTCTCTTTTTTCTTATTCGTTTACACTCATTAACCCCTTGTGTCTTAGTGGCTTTATTGCTTTGTGTTATACTCCGCTGTAATTAGATCTCTTTCTGAAATGATAAAAAAAACATGCTTAGTAATATCTACAAATTAAAGAAAGTCCACATAAACCTTGCGGGTATTTTTTGCTTAACAACACCAGAAACGCACTGGCAGTTCACCGTAGCAGATCTGGCAATAATTTCAAACTAATGAATGCCAGTCTCATTAGAAGAGAAGAGAACTCACCAAGAAGAAAATGTATTAAAAGTGCACTGATCACATAATTTTCTACGGCCAACCCCAGGCTGGGATCATGCACACTGATTATTACAAAAGCATTGGTAGCACAATACGGTATACGAACTAATAAAGAAAAAGAAAACAGATATCTCCTTGGAGACGGCGAATTTCAAATCCAGTAAATATTAACAAAAAAGTTTTCTGGTCATGGTATCTGATAAGGTTATTTATTACTTCTTTCTCCAAAAAAAAAAAAAAAAAGAAAAAAAATGAATGAACTGTCCTTGCAGACAAGGATTGTCTCTCATTCCAATCTGAAAGCGCCTGTCACACGTAGTCGAAATGCGTTTTCTGTAAAATCTTTTCCACTTTCACTCATAATTGTCATTCCGAATTGCAAAGCTTTAGACAGTTTCAAAGTTATTCAGAATAGAAAAAAATGAAATGTCTTTCTATAGCAAAAACATTAGAAACGTATTCTATAAAAAAAAAAAAACAATTACAAATGGATTTCCATTATACATATAACAACCTATTTTATCAGTAATTCTTGCCTTCATTCCTGACCACTGACAATCCCTTTCTTCTTCATTTCCGATGCATTCGTATAGTAAAATCATTAGCAATGCATTTCCATTATACATATAATAATCCTATTTTATCAGTAATGTTTGCCTTCAGTCCTGACTACTGACAATCCCTTTCTTACTCATTTTCAATACATTACCATAGTAAAATCATTAGCAATGTATTTTCATTATACATATAATAGCCCTATTCTATCAGTAATGCTTGCCTTCATTCCTGACCACTGACAATCCCTTTCTTACTCATTTTCAATGCATTCCTATAGTAAAATCATTAGCAATGCATTTCCATTATACATATAATATCTCTATTCTATCAGTAATGCTTGCCTTCATTCCTGACCACTGACAATCCCTTTCTTCTTCATTTTCAATGCATTCCTATAGTAAAATCATTAGCAATGCATTTCCATTATACATATAATAGCCCTATTCTATCAGTAATGCTTGCCTTCATTCCTGACCACTGACAATCCCTTTCTTCCTCATTTTCAATGCATTCCTATAGTAAAATCATTAGCAATGCATTTCCATTATACATATAATAGCCCTATTCTATCAGTAATGCTTGCCTTCATTCCTGACCACTGACAATCCCTTTCTTCCTCATTTTCAATGCATTCCTATAGTAAAATCATTAGCAATGCATTTCCATTATACATATAATATCTCTATTCTATCAGTAATGCTTGCCTTCATTCCTGACCACTGACAATCCCTTTCTTCTTCATTTTCAATGCATTCCTATAGTAAAATCATTAGCAATGCATTTCCATTATACATATAATAGCCCTATTCTATCAGTAATGCTTGCCTTCATTCCTGACCACTGACAATCCCTTTCTTCCTCATTTTCAATGCATTCCTATAGTAAAATCATTAGCAATGCATTTCCATTAGACATATAATAGCCCTATTCTATCAGTAATGCTTGCCTTCATTCCTGACCACTGACAATCCCTTTCTTCCTCATTTTCAATGCATTCCTATAGTAAAATCATTAGCAATGCATTTCCATTAGACATATAATAGCCCTATTCTATCAGTAATGCTTGCCTTCATTCCTGACCACTGACAATCCCATTCTTCGTCATTTTCAGCGTTTACAGTATTTCAGAAACCGATGTTTTATGACTACTATTTTGGAGGCAGTATTTTGGAAGTGGATGCACAGATCCGGAGGAAATTGACTCCTGTTTTTGTCATATGAGCTGTGGATGTTGTATTGAGCACTTCCATTTGAGTTTCCAAAAGGGTACGACACATTGCTTCCCGATTTTCAATGTCCTGCAATACAGACTGCTGAAATTTGCAAAAATATATTTTACCTAAACATGTTAATTTTTATTTCCCTTCGATTGCACCAGAAATACTTTCTACAATAAATGTGTAAAGTTAAATCTGTGCCGAGTGGAGTATCAGTAAATACAGTGGGCCACAATAAAATAAAAGCTAACATGTTACCAGATTTTTTTTGTCTTTGCTTTATATACAATTATTAGAATAAATGTTAGTTCTGATATCTTCTTCTATCTGTCGTGTCCATTCAGGACGTTGATGATCACGGATCTCCCAAATTTTCTGAATTATGTAACTTTTAACAAATTTTCTCTCTTTGTTATCTCACCTATACCCTGTTCCATCATTCATTTACTCAAGCTCAATTGTCGATCCTTGTCAAAGGTAACTATATCTCACTCTGCGAGTCGGTCCTCAAGATTCTTCAGATAACTGTGGTTACCACCTGGCTGACACTTCACTCGTTAACGCGTGACTCGTTTGTCGCTGGTATCGCTATGGTAGGCACTGTTCCACTCCACTTACCTGGCGTTTGTTTGTTCACGAAGATTCATACCTCTGCCATGTTGTGTGTGTGTCTGTGTGTGTTATTTTATCTCAGAGGGTGAGATGAGTAGGTTGCTGATGAAGTAAAATGATGTGAAAACAGTTCGACAAGTGGAAGCTACACAAAAAGTATCCTTTAGAATAAAGAATTAACTCAGGTTAAAAATGTAACAACGACTGGTTTTATATATGATTTGTTGTATACAGCGGTTTTAACCCTTCCCACTTGTTATGATCAAATGACACTGTGGTCCCCTTGGAGTCTGCAGCTTCTTTCAGTAGTAACTTAAATTTTTAAGTTCTGATTTTCAGGGCTGAAACAAGGTCTTGGTAAGGACGTCTCGGTGGACGATGTGGATTTCAGTAGCAGTAGGGTGGGGACTCTCTACAAGATGTTCAAACCTCAGGCTTATACGGAGTCTGGAGTTCGGCATTGTTGGGGTTTGTGTTCGGTTGTCTTCTACCCTAAGCAGCAACCTTTTCTAAAATTTCAAATACATTTATTAAAGTGGTTTTCCAGCCCCCTTCTGAGAGTGGACAGAGGAATCAAGCCGCCCCTTAACTCCAACTCTCATCACGTGTCACCTCGCACTATCACTCCATACAGGCGAAGCTAATCTTTCTCTTCCTTCTCCCACTTTCTCAGCAGCTAACTTCAGCCAGCTCCTAGGGCTAGTGTTACGAATCCAAGTTACAGATGGCGTAGCAAAAACAAAAGGGTTTTTCAGTCATTAATCTTTCTTTATCGGTTTGTCCCATACTGTGATTTCTCGATCGATCAGATTACTCAAGAATTGGGAAAGAAAATTATTTCCATCCACTCTAGTGATAAAAACAAAATTTTATCTTTCCTCCGTTTATGCGTTTTTATGTTCCACACATCACACAGCTTTTTTGTCTATGATCCCTCCAAAATAGTAATTCATTTTTATTTTATTACTTGTATGCAAAGGAATCCGAAATAATGTTTCGATATAATTTTTTTTCTCGATGAATGTCACAGAAATTATAATGACTAATGCGTCAAGCTGGTCTTTATCTCTGTGGCTACACTTCTTGGTGGCTGAAGGAAACCAAATGCTTCTTTTCCTGGCTTTTTCATTCAGATTGGTCTTTAAATATTACTTCGCTAATCACTCTCGTTTATCAACAACATACGTTTTCATTTTATCTATCTTTGTGGATACATTGATGGTCCGTTTCTCATCGACCGAAAACGGGAAGGACGGGTAGTCTTGGTTTTGCTCAGTTTTACTGAATTCCGTTTAGGATTCGATTGTCTTTGTAACTATTTTAAAACATGATTTTTTTTTCTAATTTTTCTCTCAACTTTTCAACCCATCTTCCTATGAATTTCAACAATTACCATCCAGGTAATAGACTTTCTCTTATTCCTCCCTTCCTTCTTTCTCTCTTTTTTTTTTTTGATCATTCCACTTCGTTCTTTCTTTTCTTTTAGTCATTAATCTTTCTTTATCATCTTGTCACATGATGTGATTTTTCGATCAACCAGAACACTGAAGAAGAAAGGGAATAGAAAATTACTTCCACTCACCTTAAAAATAAAAGTGTATCTTTTCTCTGTCTTTGTATTTTTACCATCAAGACCACACAACCTTTTTTGTTCATGGTCACTTCAAAATAGTAATTATCTTTTCCTGATCACTTGTATCCAAAGGAATCCGAATTAATGTTTGAATATAAAAATTTTCTCTGGACGAATATCACAGAAATTATAATAACGTACGCATTGAGTCAGTCTCTATCTCTGTGGGGACACCTCCCCTCTGGGTGGTTGATTCAAACCAAATGTTTCTTCTTTCGGGCTTTTCGTTTAGAGCGGTCTGTAAATGTTATTTCGGTGACCACGCTGATTTCTTTATCGACAACGTTTTTATTTTATCTGACACCTTCGTAGATACCTTAATGGCCTCCTTCTCATCGGCGGGAAACAGAAAAGACGGATAGTCTTGGTTTTGCTCAGTTTTACTGAATTCCGTCTATAATTGAATTTGGATTCGATTCTCCTTGGAATTATTTTAAAACATGATTTTTCAACAAATATCATTTTTAATTTTCTTCTTAACTTTTCAATCCATCTTCCTGCGAGTTTCAACAACTTTTCCTTCTTTCTTTCTCTTTTTTTGTTTGATCAACCTTAAGAAATCCCAGTGTCACACATTAAGTATGTTATGCATTATTTTCCTCTGCCCTTCTTGCTTTTAATATGCCCTGTGTGTGTCAGATTTTCCAAGCTCTCTTTCCTTATTATGTGCCCTAGAAATTTCAACTCTCTTTTCCTGAAGTAAAAGTTTCCTTTTTGTTTGTATTTTCTCTAAAACTTCGACGTTGGGTACACGGTATTCTCAGTATCCTTCTGTAGAGCCATATTTTTGCTGCTTCAAGTCTGTCTTCCATCTGTGATACTGTCAAGCATTCACTGCCATTCTGTCTGCAATACCAAATTTATTAGCAAAATTAGCAGCATCCATCCATTAACGATATATTATGGTCGTTGGCAATTTTATAAGTTTTAGTGATTTTATTGAGGGCTTAATTTTATAAATATTCCTCGATTTTTCAGTTTTAATGCACATATTTTTAGAGCTTTTGATAGTTTTAATATCATTGTTCAAATTATATTGGAATTGGTTAGATGGTTTTCGAAAGCTATTTTTAAAAAAAAATTAAGTTTAACATGTCAGCTTCGAAAGGATCTAGGAGTTTATTACTTGGTGGAGTATTTTAGATTATATTTTTCTTTTTTGCAACTTAGTGCGTCTGAGGGTTTTAAGTAAAAATATGTTCTTCATCGTAATCTTTTTATAAGGCCTATTATTTTATCTGTGAGTAATAGAGTGAAAAAATGTAAAGACTGGCAGGGAATATTTTCCAGGAAATAGTCTGGAGTAAATTTATCCATACAGAAGAATAGGGTGATAGATTCTTTTTGTCTCCTTATCTCTCTTTTAATGCAATTTCCCTTATTTGTTGTTTGTTCCTCGTCTTTCTCCCTCTTTTTCTTTCTTCTTGTTTTTTTTCTTCTTTCTTTTCTTCCCCCTTTAATTATTAATCCCCAGGAAGAATATTCCGGGGATGAAATGACCATGTAAATGGGGTAATAGAGTTTCATTTTTGTGTAATTTATTTATATGCTCTATAATAAATATAGTGAGCTCTCTTTTGGGGATCAGTTTTAATATTTTATATTATTAGGATCCACTTGGATTACTTGCCCACGGATTTTACACACACACACACACACATATATATATATATATATGTGTTTATATATATATATATATATATATATATATATATATATATATATATATATATATATATATAGTACAGGAGGTAATAAATCTAAATAATATAAAATTTTAAAACTGATCCACTAAAAAGGGTTTATTGTTAGGATATTTTGGTAAAAAGGGTTTATTGTTAGCATATTTTGGTAAATTTGAGCGTTAACAATTTTTTTGTTATTATATAATTAGTTAATAATTTTCATATTTAAAATCTCTTTTCTTTCTTTTTCCCTTAGTATAATTTCTTCATTCTTATAACCACAACTTGGGGTGTTAATGTTTACATCTAAGTTGAATTGTGTAGCGAATTCTTCATTTAAGCTAGACAACATCCACCCTCCCTTACCACCACTCGGGTAGTTTTTTTTTGTGTGTGTTGTCTGCTATGTTATGGATTTGCCATTTTTCTTGAAAATATTAAATTTAAATTTCAAGTTCCGAGATCGTTCATTTTGAGTTGAATAAAGCCAACGTATTGACGTTGGCAGAAATAGTCTATTCTCATGGGGTAATTTTGATTTCCCTGTTATGTAAATTAACACACACACACATATATATATATATGTTCTTCGTTGATTTTTCTCGATTGATCATATCTGCTCACGAAACATATCTTAACGTAAACAATGACAACATAATGAAATGGATTGACACCGACAATTATTTAATATATTTTCTGTTTTTACATTATTTGTATAGATATAGTTTATATATATATATATATATATATATATATATATATATATATATATATATATATATATATATATATATATACGGTGCGATAGGTAAATTGTCACTATTTTTTATTTTTTATTTCGGGAATGCTCTTTGTTTTTGATTTTGTCGAATGCACAGTATAGTAGGGTTTGTTGGACACCATTCGCGAGGAAAAGAGCACCATGGTGCAATCCACTATTTTGAAACGGCATTGAACTGATTTTTATCAGCGTGTTTGGGTATCAAACTGAGGATAGTGCAGAGGATTTGGAAAAGAATTGGATGAGTTTTATGAAGGTTTCACTCTGATTATTCTGATAAGAAATGAACAACCAAATTTGTATAGTAGGGTTTGTTGGACACCATTCGCGAGGAAAAGAGCACCATGGTGCAATCCACTCCTCTAGGAATTTTGAAACGGCATGCTGAACTGATTGGCAAACTGCTTGGAAGATCCAATACGAACATATCAGCGTGTTTGGGTATCAAACTGAGGATAGTGCAGAGGATTTGGAAAGAATTGGATGAGTCTAATGACGATTATGAAGGTACGACAGCTCGGAAAACTCACTCTGATTATTCTGATAAGAAATGAACAACCAAATTTGTTGGTGAGGGCCTCAGACTCAATATGGAGGCCGACATCAAATTCCCAGAGGTGATAGCGTTGCTCCATGTCAAAAGTATGGCTGCTGAAAAATCCTGAGTCTGACAACAGGACTCTGCACCATGCCACTCAAGCAGGAAAACCTAATGATGGTTGCCAGACAATTTTTGTAACCACATCAGCCTTTGCATCTGGCCACCTAACTCCTCTGACTACAACCCCCTTGATTATTATGTGTTGAGCACAGTTGAGCGAAAGACCATCAAAACACCTTGTAACAACAAAGATGAGATGAGGGCAAGCATAATGGCAGTATTCACCAACTTAAATAAGAAGACCGTCCAGAAGAGATGCAGGAGATTCTGAAGTGATCTAGACACTGTGGTTGAAGCCAATGGCGACTTTGAATAAATTTAAATGTATTTCAAGATATTTTTGTGTCATTTTGGTAAATATATCTGTAAAAATTAGATGTCAGTGTTATTTTCATTTTTGTGTAATTTAGACGACAATTTATCCATTGCACCATATATATATATATATATATATATATATATATATATATATATATATATATATATATTATGAAATGGACAAAGTCCGACAATTATTTAAGACATTATATATATGCGGAGGATGCATATTTTCTATGAAGATTTCTCGGACATTCAGGCCGGTAAATGTTATTAATACTGTTTATTATAAACAGAGCATTTACTTAAATATTTATATCTATAAAAAGAACGTATATATATATATATATATATATATATATATATATATATATATATAAGGATGAATATTATTGTACAAAATGATAATTCTTAGTATTATCAATCATTATTTTCCATCTTCTTAATTCCTGTTTTTTTTATTGTCCTCTCTCTTTAATAATTTTTTCCTTTTTCTCATATTCTTTCACACTCAGTAACCCCTTGCGTTGTAGTGGATTTATTGTCCTGCTTTTTGTGAATGATTTTAAAAAAACACCCCAGGGTCAAAGGGACACCATAACGGCAATGATTTATATCGCCATCCATCTTTAGGCTGGTTTTGAATTCAGAGCTATCCTTCTCCTAAAGTGGTTACCGCATCAAGGCAAGAGAATACAGTTTGCCCTGCTATTTACCCAAAAGCTGGAAGCGGAAGTGAGAACAGATTGATTCTTACTTTTGCCAGATGTATTTGTGTGAAAGTGAACGCAACATATTCACTCGAAATTTGCACTTGGCTGTGCAATTTCTCTTTCTCAGTTGTTTACCATTACATTATTCACACATCCATAGACATAAGCCATTGAAACCAAATTATCCTCTAACAAAAGTATTCATTTTTAATCAAGAACAACTATTTTGGTATATTTATGGATCACAGGCTGATAAAAAAATCGTAAATCTAACAACAGTTGGCATAGATCCATATATAACAAAAAAGAAAATGGAGTGATATATCTTTGTGTAAAAGGACCCTAACCCCTCTGTTTTTGCTGGAGTGTTACGTTTTTTTTTAAATAATAACAATCGGATGGTAAGGAGTCCTCATTGTAGAAAATGGAGGCAAGAAGGTTGGTTTATAAGCTGTATATAACGAATCAATTAAAAAATGAAAGTGAATGTAATGAACTCGACTGGAATTCGAACCTCTATCCATTACTCCATCGCACCTCCAACTGTATATCAACGATAAATATTTAAATATTATGACACAATAGTATACAGACTGAATACAACCAGAGGTATACTCACCTACGTTAATGATTGATTTAAGGAGATTTTTACCCTCGACAATTCAACATCTTCCTTGTCCAAATACATTTTACCAAAGGACACAAAGGTTTATTTTACTTTCACGTCTATAACGGATTGTTTGTAGTTTGAATCAAAACCTCTTGGATCTCGAACTGATTATTTATCAAATAATAACTGAGACACAGAAGCTCACATGTTATTTATTTCCTTCCTTCAGTAGAAGTAGATAGGTTTTTTGAATAGGAGTAGAGGTTTATTCCTTGTTTCCTGTTTAGGATTGGGTTTACGGTTCCTTCTAAAGTCTACTTCAACTCTATACTTCTAACGTCTTCACCTAAACTCTGAAATGTTATTTATTTTCTTCCTTCAGTAGAAGTAGATAGGTTTTTTGAATAGGAGTAGAGGTTTATCCCTTGTTTCCTGTTTAGGATTGGGTTTCTGGGTCCTTCTAAAGTCTACTTCAACTCTATACTTCTAACGTCTCCACCTAAACTCTGAAATTTTCTTTGCTATTTTTCTCAATAAGAGTAGATAGGTTCACCTATCGCCCGTTTTACACACCATTCCGATCATTTGAACAGGAGTAGAGGTTTATACCTTGCTTCCTGTCTCAGCCTAAACTCTCATATTTATTTACTGTTTATTCATTTAATTATTGTCCTTAATAGGAGTAGATATATTCAATTATCACCCGGTTCATACTCCTCCGTTTCTTTTGAACAGGAGTTGAGTTTTATCACTTATTTCCTGTTTAGGTCTAAGTTTCCTGTTCCTTCTAAAGTCTATTCATTCGCTTCCATTTCCAGTAGTCCCTTTGCGTCTTAGTGGCATTATCGCCTTGCTTGGAGTGAGTTGATCAAGAACATGTCTCTTTTACGTTTATCCTCTTTTTTGTTTCCGGTTGACAAAAGGCTTTCTTCATGGGGCATTAATCGCCTGGTCTTGCCAGTTTGCTTACATCCTTGTGCAAATTAATTGAAACAAAACGAATATTTCCGTTATTATTAATTTTTTTTGTATTTTCCCAATGAAACATGACCCAGTGCAGATGTTAGTACTTCATATGTCTATTCCATGCAATCTTTCCTTGCAGGTTGACCACAGATTCTCGATTGGATTTAAATCAAGAAAGTTTCTGGGCCAGTCCATAGTACTTTGATTTGCTCACTGGTAAGGCTAGCCAGTATGTTCGTGCAGCGTTACAATTCTCGTACGTTTCCTTGGAGTAACGTCCACTGCAGACAATGGCCTTAGGACAACTAATCGACAGTCGAGACAATAGTATCTGGGCGTGATAAAAATCTGATGCAATCATGAATGACACAATATTTTTCAAGGCCAAACAAATTTTATCATACACCCTGAAAATTGATTTATATTACTGCACACCTCTGCAAATGATCTAATCTGATGAAAAAAATAGAAATTCATTACACCCTTTCACTCCAGTGGGTCTAAAACTGACCGAATGGTGAAAGAAAGGAAATGAAAGCGTTTCTTTCAATTAATTTGCAAAAGGGTGAAGAAAAAACGGGGTGATATATATTTGTGTAAAAAGCCCCTAACTCCTCTGTTCTTGCTGAAGTGTTACTTTTTTTATAAACTTACTTCATTGAAATCGCGATCTGATTCTGTCAGTGGTGATGAAAATAAGAGAAGACGAAAGAATTTTTCTTTTGGCATTGTCTTGGATTCCTCCTGACAACTCTGCCATTCATTATCTTGATTGGCTGAAACACAAGACATTCTTTTTGCTCGATACTCAGCATTGTTTTACGACCTATTTCAAGGGAACTTTGTTTATCTAGTAAGATTTTTCTTAGCCTCAAGCCACCTGTTCCATGACAACATTGCCAAATGATTATCCGTACTGGGTTATGACGATAAACTACATTTTGAGGTACGTAAAACCATTTCTTAATTGCTGTTGTTCCCAGGTCTACCCTGGGCCGGAATGATAGCACAGAATCACAGCTATGGGCAAATAGTTGACCCCCACCCCAAACTGGGGTCAATACTCTATGAAAGTATAAAAATATTTAGAGTAAAAATACTTGCAATACATTTTCATAGTAAAAAAATATTACCAGCCACACATTTTTGCAAAAAAAATTACTAATGCAAGAAAATTAAATTACCGAATTAAATGACCCATAAGGTGTTGATATGCCGCTAAACAAACAAACGACAACAAAATGATTACAATTCATGTTTTTTTCTTAACTCCAAGAACGGAATAGTTATTATAAATTTACATTTTAATTTTTTTTAGAAATTTGTTTTTAACTTATATTTTCTACGGCTTTACAGAATCTCATTTGGTGTGTAATTGAATGACAAAAAGAAAATATTTGTAATGGGTTTCATCATTCAAAAGGACTTTATCAGACAAAAATTCTTCTTATTGATGGAATTATATTTATGTAAGAGGAGGAGTGGATTATAAACTATATATGTACATCGAGAATCATATGATGCCAGAAATCGTAAATGATAAATTTGAATTTTAGCGTTCCTACATTTTCAGCGTTGTTCTCGATGTCTAGTTATAACGCCTCTCCCTAAATATATGAAGGCTGCCGAGTATGTAAACGAGTATGACCATCGCTGACAAGTCTGATCCTTTGTTTTAGTTCACTTGAGAACGGCTCTTAAAGTCAGCAAGTTCATTTTTTTAAGCATCTCATCCCAAGCAACACAGGAGAGCCACTACTATACAGGGGATTACAGAGGGTGAAAGTGAGGGGAAAAACTGCGCATAGAGGGGGGGGGTGAGAAAAGGATAAGAGAAGAACGGGGATCAAGGCAACAGAAGATGGCGATTGACGTTGCATTTAAATTTTTGAAGATTGTAGTTATCAGGGCACGGTGGAGTAATGGATAGCAGCTCAGATTGAGGAATCAGAGAACTGAGTTCGAATTCAAGTCGAATCCATCGCATTCACTTACGTGCTAATGCCCTTGGGAAAGATCTGCTTCGTCAGTCATGTATCGAAAGATACATGATCGCCTAAGCGTGTATCATGCATGACACATAACTGACTGACTAGCGTGACATCCAGAGCATTATTTTATCTCAAATCCTCCTAATTTCTATCACTTGTATATCCTTGCTTGGACCGGCTTCTAATGCTCTGGATGGAGCGGCTTGGTGATAGCAGTCGTGGCTCGTAGGGGCACTGTCCTATGGGTAAAAGAGAAACTTGGATGACTTACACCACGGAATATGTGATCGATCGGCGCTATATCGAGTCTGATACGCTACCTCTTCGTCATCAAAGCCCATTGGTATGACGTTTGTAACTGTCTGGGTTTCAATCGTCAGTAGTGGATGCGCACTGCTGATGAGTCCCAAATATAGGACAAAATGGCCGTCCAGTGCATTCTGTTGAGGTTTCTTCTAGACTCGATGAATTGCTTAATTATTATGTATATATAATCATTTTACCCCAAGCAAGGCGACAGTGCAACTAGAATGTAGGGCGTGAAAGTAAATGAGAATGGAAAATGGGTAGAATTGAGGAAAGACTAAAATAGGAATAAGCTTCAAGAAGATGGCAATTGACGTTGTATTTAAATTTTTGAAGATTGTAAATTTTAGGGAAGTAAGAAACCGGAGGGTAGTTCCACAGTTAGGAAGTGCGAGAAAAAGAAAACGTTAGAGTAGAAATATCGGTAGCATAGATGCAACAGTAAATGCTAGTTCAACAGTAAAGCGGTGACATCCTTGTTGCCAATCTAGTAGAAGCTTAAATTCATGTAGTCAGAGACCAGGGGAGAAAAAAGCTTGTCCGAGTGGTTGACATGAAAATAATTAGAAAAACAGGTAGAAGAAAGCCACGTCATGACGGATAAAAAGTTACTGGAGACGATCCTGAGATGCCGGGTCAGTATCGATAACATCACAGACCCTTCTCTGGTTTTTGTCAAGAATCTCAATATGCACAGCAAGAGCAATCAGACCAGATACGGCAACAGTCTGCCATACACGCACGAATGGTAGATTTATAAATGTGCAGATGAGAAAAATATTTTGGCACGGTACAATGAATGGACGTTCCTATATATTCATTTATTTCCATCTACCAGCCTGAATAAATAAATGTATTGTTTAATAAACAAATAGAGCGTCTTCTCAAATATGGGTATCCACTAAAAATAACATTTAATAAGTAATAAAATAAAAATATGTCGGATTAATAAATGAAAAATCTATTCCTAAAAATTATGTATATATATATATATATATATATATATATATATATATAAGTCAGTGGCGACTCGGGGGTCAACACTCAAGTATATCTATTTCAAAGCAACAAAGATCTTTCGTTTTTATTCTTGACTTCGGCTGGATCCAAAATTAATTGTTTTAACTCCGTGCCTCAAAATATTGACCAAAATACATTTTGTTCATATTGTTCAGAATAAAAAGAAACAAAAATGAAAGAAAGAAAAAAGCAAATAAAGTAAGTAAAAAAGAATGAAATAACATTAATGTGGTTAGTCGGTCTGCGTAGAGCTGAGCCCTATCTGAGCTGGAGGCATACTAAATAGGCAATGTATTTCTTACTTTAATTTTATAAATAATTTTTAAAAAATCTCTAATGATTTGTATGACCTTTTTTTTTTCAAAGAACACATTTTTATTTTATTGTCTTCAAATGTTCATTTTAAATAATTTATTCCGTACAGTATAAGGTTTTTTAGCGGAATAAATCTTTGAGAAAGAGCAAATTGAATTTAGCTGGACTTAAATTCGGCGAAAATCAAAGAAATTGGCAGCCTTAACTCATCGACTGTCGGTTTGGGGTGAGAAGTGTGACTGGGGTAGTGTTTTTTGTACAATGACAATTTTTATAAGTTGGAAATAAATTTGGGTATAATCAAAATTAATTGCGAAATCCAGCGAAAGTCACCCATTAAAAAAAATAATTGTTTGTACAGAAAGTAAGTACATACGCGCGTCAAATTTTCTTTAAATTAAGTGGCGACAGAAGAATTATCGTTGGACTTTTAAAAGATAAGCCTAAATATTAATGCAATATTTAAATGCAGTGATCAATTTTGTGTTGTTTTGTAGTTTATTGTTGCCTATCACATTTTTACTCCTCCCTATCTATTGTGATGAAGGCCGAATGAAGAAACCTCCGCGGGAGCTAGCTTAAATGCCGCCCGATAGTGGTGTAATGGTTAGTAATCTCGCTAAATCAATCTCGCCACTTGGTGCTTCATACTTTCGGCCTTGTGCCACATCTAAGCTACGCTTAGAAAAGCACCATAATCTGCGATGCATCCCCTAAAGCTATGACCACCGTCGCTTATCTCAAAGTAATTGACAACAAAGGAAACGGTAAGCTTTGTTATGGGAAAGGCAAAGTTGGTTCCACGGTCTGAATATGCCTAAAACTTTGTGCCGCTGTCTTAGCAATCGAATCGGCCAAGGTGATTTCTTCGAATATCGACATACAGGTCGACAATATTGTCTTCTACACTGGCAGTAAAGTGATCCTTGGTTACATCTACGACGTGAAGTCTCTTTTATGTGTCCAGCTGTCATATGAATCATCTCATCCGGATCAGTGTCGATATGTGCGCACTGATCATAATCCAATGATGTGGCCCAATGTTCCTGTAGAGTCCATCACATTTGATCGCCAGACAACCCAACCTTACATATCAAAGATCAAATCCCAAGTGTCCATTTTGAGCATATCATCTTCAAGTACCCAGCTAGGGACCCAACCTTTCACAAAATTTTCGACTTGGGCGTCACTGAACTGTTCGGTATCTCGTTTGGTGCACATTATCGATACGTTCCGCAAGGCTCAAACTATTAGAACCCTGCCAGACGCTGTAAAGTGTAGCACCGCTGTCGCACAACATGCACAGTCGAAGCACTTTCACGGTCAAAGAGTTTGACCATTTGAGGAACACAAGAAGAAGCTTATGTTCAAGAAATTTCATGTGTAAAGATCCGTGAAGAAATACCCAAGCCAGTCCGCTCAATGCCCCGAACCCATTTGTCGACGTACACGGCCTCCTGCGATTAAGTGGTAGTATCAGGAGATGAGATCTTGGGGATGATTAAAAGTACCCGATAATCATTTATGGCAAGAACCATATAGAAGCCTTGGTTTTGAGATATTATCATAGTCAATCTCAACATCAAGGACGTCTTTTCACCGACGGAACCATCAATAGAGTCTGGATTATCGGCGACAAAATTTTCCAGTTTCACTTGCCGGAGACTTCGTTGCCCGACTGAAATACAAAAGATGGCCGGCCTTCCAGCAGGTAGCTTCTGTTCGAAGCCCCCTTTACCAATGTTGGCCTGGACGTATTTGGCCCTGGTCCGTTCCCTCGCGCAGGGCAAAAGGGCCTGGAATCTGCTCTGTCTCCTCACGCAGGACAAGAGGTGGCCTGGCATCTGGTCTGTCTCTTCACGCAGAACAAGAGGTAGCCTGGCATCTGGTCTGTCTTCTCACGCAGGACAAGAGGTGGCCTGGCATCTGGTCTGTCTCTTCACGCAGGACAAGAGGTGGCCTGGCATCTGGTCTGTCTCTTCACGAAGGACAAGAGGTGGTCTGGCATCTGGTCTGTCTCCTCACGCAGGACAAGAGGTGATCTGGCATCTGGTCTGTCTTTACACGCAGAACAAGAAGTGACCTGGTTCATGGTCAGTCTCCTCACGCGGGACGAGGTGGCCTGGCCCCTGTCCCGTGTCCTCACGCAGGACAAGAGGTGGCCTGGCCCACAGTTATCGACGGGGGTGATATTTACTTGCATGAGCACATGTCCTCATCGAAGTGATTTAATCACTGGACACTTTGAGTCTCATCAACGCCCCCAGACGTTTATTCTCCATCTACGGCCGAGTAAAACATATTCGTTCAGACCGTGGGACCAATTTCATTGGCGCCTGCAAGGAGTTGAAAATCACTTCTGACAACGAAACTCTGTTGAAAAATACCTGACAGGATCAAGCTGCACCTGAATATTCACTCTTCCTCATGCCTCACATATGGGTGACGCCTGTGAAAGGATGATAGGTGAGGCCAAGAAGATTCTAGATCCGATGCTCCATTAACAGAGATGTACAAAACTAACACATGAAGTACTTACCAACTTAATGGCAGAAGTGGCTTCGATCATCAACGCGAGACCTCTCGTTTCAGTCTCCACAGATCCTGACCACCCACTCAGGCTCACACGTGCCACTCTTACCGGCACACCCTCTATTCCGGTCGGGGAATTTGGAGTAAAAGACCACTTGAAATACCGATACGTCAAACACCTGGCACAGACCTTTTGGACTAAATGCAGAAAGCAATGCTTCTCTTCCTGTCAGACACGCAGGAAGTGGACATCTTACAAAATAAAATCCTAAAACAGGAAGAATTGTCCTTCTCAAAGACAATATAGCGAAAAGAAGCCTCAAGGCCTGGTTACACAAGTCTTTCTTGGTGGAGATGGTAAAGTGCGTAAACTAGAAATCAAGATATCCCAAAAGAAGGCCACCGAATCCCTTCACAGATCTGTTTCAGGGAATCTTCTTATAACGATAAACTACATCCGCATCCTGGGTAAGACGATAAACTACATCCGCATCCTGGGTAGGACGATAAACTACATCCGCATCCTGGGTAAGACGATAAACTACGTCCAACAGCAAGGCCTCTGATCAGGAGGTTTTGAGGAGCGTGGAACCACCTCTTAATTGCTGGTATTCCCAGGTCCGCTCTGACCCAGAGTGGTAGCACCTGTTAGGGTCCCAGCTATGAGCAAATGGTTAACCCCCAGAGCTCATATTGCAATTTTCGTTGTTATTATTGCTTTTCTCAGGCACTCCTTATTACTGGTTCCCATATTGTATCCATTTCTATGCTTGGTCGGCTCAGGAGATTTTTTGTGGCCAGCAATGGCAAATATATACATGGAATACTTTGAGGAAATGGCATTAGAATCTATATCTTAAAAGCCAACTCTATGGTTAAGGTATGTAGATGACACCTTCATACTCTGGCAACACCAGGAAGATGTTCAGATTATAGTGGACCATGTGAACTCAATAAGACCTTCCATACAATTCAAGATGGAGAAAGAGAGTAACAACACACTCCCATTCCTGGATGTTCTAATATCTCGAACAGAGCATGGGTTCAAGACATCCGTATGCCGTAAACCGACATTCACTGGACAGTAGCTCAATTTCAACTCCCACCATCCATATAACGTAAAGAAAGGGATTGTCTGCTGCTTACAACACCGAGCAAAAGTCATAAGTGGCGACCTGGAGATATAAAGAATTGGTCAGTATAAGTAGTACCCTAAAACGTACAACTACCTTGGGTACATGGCAGCAGCCCCAATAAACTGGGATAGGCGGGTACAAGATGAGTACAACAACACTCAGAAAGTAGTCTGCCTGCCTTATGTGACGGAGTTATCAGAGAAAAGGATCTGCTGTCCACATAACATAACATAACAGGACAACCTTCAAAAGCTAGACAACACTTCGCAGATATCTCTCCTGAGAAAGACAGACCGTCCCCTTAAGGTAAGGCTTCAAGAACACCAGAAATGAATACTATATGGGAACCAGCAATAAGGAGTACCAGACGAAAGCGATAACAACAACTAAAATTGCAATATGAGCACTGTTAAAAAAGGTTGCTGAAGACATTAGGTTTATAATACCTATAAATTCTTACACAGATGTCCTCAAGAACACGTTGCACAATGGATAAAGGCGTTGGTTAGATTCAGTGACAGAACCCAAAGTGTGTGAGTTCAATACCTGGTTAAGGCAGTGGAGAACTTGGAGAGGAATTAACGGGAGATAACTGATATCCATTAAACGTGGAACTAGAATAAAGGGTTCAATTCGACATTCCAACCACCTCAAGAAGTCCGGAGCTTAGAACAGCCGAACGTTGTGATAAATATGGCAACAAAGATGAGGACAATATTCCGAATAATGTAAATAGATTACTTCTTTTTTTTCTTTTTCTAGTTTTACCCTTTTGGCTTTTAATAAACCTGTTGATGAACAGAGTTTTAATTGTCTTAAGACGTTTTTCTGTCTTGAGGCACTCACTCGTGCGAGACGGACGCGTACACAGAAGACAGAAAAAAGCTATCAACACTCCACGACTAATAATTTTTCTGCTTTTCTTTTTTTGGAAAAAGTCCCCTAACATTAAATGTTCCGGTGCTAAAATCTTTAAATGCAGCTGGAAGTACTAACAAAGCTTTAAATAAGTACTTGCCAACTTTTAGTTTTGACGATTGGCTTTACCTTCTCCGACCAAATTTGCTATCATCATCGTCACGAGATCTGTTTCGACTTGAAGGCACACTGTAAATCAGCGTGATTTCTTACCTTAGCAATTTTGCAAATACCTCTTATCCGTCCTCTCTAAACCTCTATGTCATGTGAGAAGTCATGAAAGTATTCCAGTTCCTCCAAGCACTACAAATGAATGAAGTTTTATTGATATTAGGTTGGTGCAAAAACAATGACGTAATAATGTCGTTTGTTGATGTATTTTTTAACGTCAAAAAACGACATTATTACGTCATTATTTTTGCACCAACCTAATAGTTCTTTTAATGTCGCTGCCCAATGTGTAGACTATGGTTCTTCGTCGAATGTCTGTGGATGTTAGACGACGGGAAATGCAGGCATTTAAAAAATATGTGACAGTAAAAGTATACCGAATGTAACAGCAAAATTGTCCAAATCATGTAACAGCAAAATTGTCCAATTGTTAGATTAAACTTTGAACCGCTGTATCAAAGATACCTTACTGGAATTCTCCAGGGTTTTTATAACACAATTGAACTCTACTTTGAGCAATAAGAATGTATAGTTACTCTACGAAATAGACAAAGTCCGACAATTATTTTATTGTTATACGTTATTTATATAAACACAAATATTTAAGTAAATGCTCTGTTTATAATAAACAGTATTAACAACATTTACCGGCCTGAACGTCCGAGAGATTTTCATAGAAAATATGCATCCTCCGACAGGAATCGAACCTGTATCCTACACGGAGCCATCATAGAGCCTGACGTGCTATACCAGTTTTAGCTATAGAGGAGCGTCTGGTTAGCAAGGTCGATTTTATTACTTTTAACTTGCAAACCAGACGCTTCCTCTGTAGCTAAACTGGCATAGCACGTCAGGCTGTATGACGGGTTCGATACTTTTCGGAGGATACATACTTCCTATGAAAATTTCTCGAACGTTCAGGCCAGCAAATGTTGTTAATATTGTTTATTATAAACAGAACATTTATTTAATTATTTGTGTCTATATAAATAACGTATAACAATGAAATATATTAAAATAATTACTCTCCAAGCTTAACAAAAGAATTGTGATTAAATCGATCATAAAGGAAAATGATATGTTCATCATTAATTAATCATAGCTAAGGATCGGAAGCTCATGAAGGATTGAAATAACGTTCATATATATATATATATATATATATCTTATTCCAGGATCATGTTCCAACTTATTCAAGATGATCTTCGCCCTCTCAAACCTTCTAACTTTCTGTCCTAGGGTAACAAGCTGCTTTACAGGTTTCACGTACGATTTCATTTTCAATTTTTTTTTCACTGCTCTTTCACTGTCATAGCTGAAACTTCTCTCTCACATGCGAAATGCCTTATGAATTCAGCTGAATATTTTCTAATTGATCTCTTTAGCTGTAAGTTGAAATGATGATCCCTCTTCCTGTTGTGAACTCCGGATCCAGTTTTCCTCTTTACTGTTCCCTTTTTTTAAAACTTACTCACCATTCCCTTGATGGTTCTTGAATGGACTTTGAAAATGGAAGCCAGAGTATGAATGTTGGTATCATTACTGAAGGCCTGAACAAACTTTTTCTTTCACCATTACTCAGCTGGGAAGATATAGTGGGGCTGACACAGAAGGATTTTAACCTGTTCTCTTTCTAGCTGAATAACAAATATTTAATTTACTAAAACACAATACAAGATAAACAATTGTGGCTTACAAAAAACAGAAAACACAGAATTTACGGGCGAAGTGTTACAAGGGAGAAAGACAGAGAGTCAAGTCTTATTACCACTTTAGAGCTAGTGAAGTAATCTAAGTGCTAATAACTGGAAATCCATAAATGTGAGACTATATTGAATAATTGGTAGTTTGGTCAATGAAAATAGTCAAAACTCTAATTACCAGATTTGTTCCAAGGGGTTCTCTTTTGGGTGGATATAATAATCCATGAATCAAAAAGCCGGAGTTGATACTGGCAGAAATTTCAACAACTGACAACCCTTTTCCAAAACCCTATTTTTATAGGGGCTAGCACCTAATTAGCATATTTCTAGATGTTTCTCGAATCATCTAGATTTTTCTCGAATATACTAGAATGATCTAGAATCTTCCAAACATTCTATTTCTAATTTCTCTATTTTACAACTACTTCATGAATGAAAACTTTTTGTATTAACAAGTAGGACCCAGTAGAATCCCTTACTATAGAAATGCATCCTCGTAACAGTATATATATATATATATATATATATGTGTGTGTGTGTGTGTGTGTGTGTGTGCGTGTGTTACACCCGGTATAAGTATCCACTTTTCATTTCATTTAGAAACTGTTTCTCTCACCCTCTCTAGTAGGTCTGGAGAATTGGTAGAAATTCTGCAGGGACAGTCTATTAAATCTCGCAACGAAAACGCCAAAACCCGAATCTGTTTCTTGTCAAACTCACCAAGACCAAAGCATAAACTTAATAATCTGCCTGAAATTGATGCCAGTGCTACTAACAGTTGTGTGTGTGTGTGTTTGTGTGTGTGTGTGTGCTTGGGGTGGGTGGGATGGTTTGCGGGTGCTCGATTCCCGCCTACGCCATTTTTCTACATTTTTTGCCACCAAAGAATATTCGTGCAATTCAATGTGTCTATTTCGGTCGACAGGTTCAGCACTTTGAAGACGGCACCTGGTGAGTAACATATTTGAGATTCCTTTTTATCTGATAGAAGCATCAGCATCAGCGGTGGCAGACAGGTTTATTGACGAAGCTTTGGAAGCCGAAAGCATAACTTGTTGCAGGTGATAAAGCCAAGGAGAAGGGCAATGATCGTCATGCTTAACCTTTTCTATGTTGTTTTACTTTTAAGTAAAATTGTGAATTTTTTAAATTTTTTTTAAAATACTTTCTTCACTGATCTTACGTTCTCTTTAAAACCATCGTATAATCCGGTATAATTATGAAAAAACAAAAATCTACTATTATTTTTTGGTTTACTGTCATATTTTTTAAATGCCTGCATTTCCCGTTGTCTAACATCCATATACATTCGCGAAGGAATTACTGGAAATGTAAGAAATTGAGAAAAACTTTATTGATGGAGAAAGGACAAATGAACATATCATTTTCGTTTATGGTCGATTTCATCACGATTCAGCAGAGCAATTATACAGTCTTATTGCTCAAAGTAGAATCCACTAGTGTTATAAAAACCTCGGAGAATTCCAGTAAGATATCTTTAATCATTTCCAAGATACAACAATTCAGAGCTTAATCTAACAATTGGAAAATTTTGCAGTTACATGGTTTGGACAATTTTGCTGTTACACCTGATATATGTACATGGAGTTGTCATGATCTCAAAATGATCGATGATCGATCCAAAACAGTTTCTATACATTGAAAATTGTGATATAAAAACTGCATGAGGAACATACTGAAGAAGGCCCACATCATGCAAAATGACTGGGTAAGCTGAGTTCTAGATTGTTCGTCTTGGAGGAAAACATTGCACAATGGCAAGAGACTTTTGAAGAGAATTCTTGTTGTGCATGGAAAACTCAACTCGTAACAGTCTTTTCTTTTTAAGAATTTCACCCCAACCAAGGCGAAAGTCCCACTACCCTGCAAGGGGTTACAGAGAGTGAGAGCAAGAGTAAAGAGGGGGTGCTTGAGGAAAGGATATAGAGAAAGACCGGGGGTCAGGATCAAGGCATCAGAAGATGTCTATCAGGAAAGTAAGTAGGATGAAGGGAGTTCCAATGTCGAGATGATTGATGATATGATTCCAAAACATTGTGATATAAAGACTGCATCAAGAACATACTACAGAAATCTCACATCATGCAAAATGACTGGACAGTCTGAGTTCTAGATTGTTCGTCTTGGAGAAAAATCAGAGCACAATGGCAGGAGACTTTTGAAGAGAATTCTTGTTGCGTATGGAAAAACTTAAAAGATTAAAGTTGGCTAAAATGAATACGAAAAAAGCAGCAGGAAGAGATGGTATTGTAATAGAAATGCTTTCAGACTTAGACGATCTTGGCACCGACAAGATAATGGAAATAAACGAAAATGATGACAAATTGGAAAACATTAGTAGATCCATCTTCATATCGCTTTATTAGGAAGCAGCCAACAGTATTCCTTAGACCAAAACAACACATTCTTACTTACCATTCTTACTACAGCCACCATAATACCTCATAGTCTCTATGTAATCCTAACTAGTTCCCCTGTGTACAATTTGTCTGTGTCAGTCAGTTATGTACCATGCGTAATACACGCTTAGGCGATCATTTATCTTTCGATACATGACTGACGAGGCAGATTATTTTTCCTGCTGTAGGTTGCCATTTCTTTCTGTGGCAGACCAGTTGTTATCCAAGGCTATAGAACCCGGTCTCTCCTGCTATTTACCCATAACTGGGGGGAGAACAAGAGGCGTCATACCTTTCCCAAGAGTATTAGCGCGTAAGTGAATGTAATGGATTCGACTGGAATTCGAACTCAGCTCTCCGATTCCTCAATCCAAGCCGCTATCCATTACTGGGTAGGGGGATAAAAATAACAATATTTAAAAATGAAACCCCAAGATGCCAGGTGCAGATGAATACAAGCTCCAAATAACTAACTTTTTAATCCATTAATGCCCCCCTGTTAATTATAAAGATAAAAATCTGGTATTACTTATCAGTTTATAAAAGCATCCGGTATTTTTAAAAACCATTTCACCCCAAGCAAGGCGATAAAACCCCTAAGACGCATGGGGTTACTGAGAATGAAAGAATATATTACTGGGAAGAAAGGACAGCGTTGAAGAACACAGAAGATAACGGTTGATATTGCATTTAAATTTTTGAAGATTAGAGTTGACTGTCAAGTAAGAAGCTGAAATAGATTTCTACAGGTGAGAAGAAGAAAATATAAGAATAGAACTTACGGTTGCATCTAGCTATTTCAATTGTAAATTGTAAAATGAGAAGACCTTGTTGCCAAACTTTTTGATAAGAAAACGACCTTCTGAATCTGTTGTGGGAATCCAAGCCATGATTGATAACGATTCGTCCAAGTTATTCAGGTCCATAGTCAGGTAGGTATTGCTGCCCTGGGTTAAGATGGTGGCTGCTGGAAGACCATATGTCTGGCATTAGGACTCTGCCCCATGCCACACAAGCAGTAGAACCCAGTTATGGCTGTCAGACAATTTCTGCGAATCGCCCCTAACATCTTGTCATCTAACTCACCAGACTGGAACCCCGTTGATTGTGGGGCACAGTTGAGTGAGAGACCAACAAAACTCCTTGTAACACCAAAGATTAACTGAAGGCAAGGATTATAGCAGTATTCACCAACTTAAACACGGAGACTGTCCAGAAGAGTTGTGTGTATATATATATATAAAAGTGAACATAGAAGTCAACACTGCGACAGTCTGTTTCATGCTATATGCAATCGTCAGGCCTGACGATTGCATATAGCATGAAACAGACTGTCGCCTCTAAGTGTTGACTTCTATGTTCACTTTTATATTTACACACGCTCTATCTCTGATATTGAGCACTTTATCCCATAAATATAGCACACCTTAAGACTATATTTCTTCATATATATATATATATATATATATATTTTGAATCATTTCATCCCAAGCAAGGCAATAAATCTTATACACTTACTCACTGTAACAGCAAAATTGTCAAAATCATGTAACAGCATCGGATAATTGTTCATCCCACAAAAACTTTAATATCTAAAAAACCACTAAACTAATTGAGTTTCTTTTTGTTCCAGGCGTGTAGATAAGACGTTTAACCATCTTGATATCATTTTTCATAAGAATTTATAAATATTGTCTTTTCTACAGGTTAACTCTCAGAAATTTTCGTATATATATATATATATATATATATATATATATATATATATATATATATAAAAATATAGTTTTAAGATATATATGGTTAAAATTGTTCAATATCATAGAACGTATATAAATATAAAAATTGTGCAATGACGCTAACACTAAGCGGCGACAATCTGTTTCATGCTTGAACGCAATCTTCACGCCATTTTGTGTGTTGTGTTTTGCCTCAACTATTTGTATATGCTGATCAGTTGTGTATGATGGGCGTTTTATTTTTAAATATTAAACATAACCGTTACCCTGCTCACCCAATAACCGTCAAGGTAATACATATATATATATATATATATATATATATATATATATATATCGACTCTCCCGTCGCGTTCGAGGGTCAGGCCGATAAGTCCCCAGGAAACCGACACCGGCACATGAGATTTGATTATAGTGGTGAAGGCCTCGTGCAGGACCAGCCACACTTTTTGGAGGGACGAATACAGAAACCTGGTGCACCGAATGCATGCCACAAGGTTCCCAAACGACCCTCCGCAGGTTTTGAATTCAGAGTTGTCCTTCTCCTAGACCAGTTGCCATCCAAGGCTATAGAACCCAGTCTGTCCTGCTATTTTACCCATAGCTGGAGGGAGATGAAGAGGATACATACCTTTCCCAAGGGTATTAGCACGTAAGTGAATGTAATGGATTCGACTGGAATTCGAACTCGGCTCTGCGATTCCTCAATCCAAGCCGCTGCTCCACCGTGCCTCCTATATATATATATAATCCAAGTGAGCCACAAACTACCTACCTAGGTTTGACCTAAATGAATTTTCAGGGTAAGCTTACAGAGACTCCCTACCTAATGTATCATCAGGGTAAGCTTACCCTCAAGATCCATTTAGGTGAATCCTAGGTAGGTAGTTTCTGGCTCACTTTTTTCCCTGCTCTACTTAGTATATTGAGCACTTTACGTTTTTTCAAATTCTTGATTGGATTTTTTTTCTTCGGACTAGAAATTACGACATTGGGCGATTTTTTTTCGACCTACTCGGATCATATTTGATTTCTAACCTGTAGTCGATATTAATTTGTCAAATTTTCTCAATTACAAAGCGGCCCTTTAAGTAAACACAATTTTATTTTCCTTCGTCCCATCTCTCTCCCCCACCTCTTCTCTTTATTTTTCCCCCCTACCTCCTATCCTAACTTCTAATTGTCTATGGTATGTGTATGTCACCACGTAATGTATCTTTATGCATTAGACATCCGTCGACTTTCTTTCTCTCCTCTTTTAATCCCCCCATCTCCTAAAAAATCTCTCTATTAAGGTTTCATCTCCTCCTCCTCATACTTACACTTTCTCTAAATTCTGTTTTGATTTCCGGAGTTGTTTTTTCTGTTTTCATTTTGAATTTGTAGGTCTGATGATTTGGATCGTATTTACGATTCCAATGGAATAAATTATGACCATGGAGTATTAGTGTTTAAGACTTTTTATTATATCCTTACTCTGTCCTAGACATTGAATTCTACCTGGATTCTTCCTCTTGGAAAATTTTTTTCTGAAAATATACATGTATGGGTATTTTTTTATATATATTTTGCATATGTATGTATATTTTCCACTAATATTATCAATATATATATATATATATATATATATATATATGAAATCAATGCGTTCAGACGATAGGAAAAAGGAAGAGGAAAAAAAGAAAAAGGAAAAAAGAAAAAGGAAAAGGAAATTGTTTTTATATTTAAAAAAGGAAGAAAGAAAAAGAAAAAAATTCAGTATCTCATTAAAAAGACAACAAAAAAACAAAGCAAATAATAATTTGAGAGAAGAAAGAGAGAGAGAGAGAGAGAGAGAGAGAGGGGCGGGGCGGATGGCACTCCCCATTTACAAGCTTTACATGTTTAACAACCTTGGATGACGACAAGCTATACAAATTTATAACAAATCCAACCAGTTGGTAGTGTATGTTGTACGTAAACTATAATTGGAAATTTTTTCGCTCTCTTCAAAATGAATCGAAATAAAATGAATAAACGAAGGGAAAAAATAAATAAAATTTTTCCTTCTACTGTATTTAGAACATGCAAATTAAAATAATGTACAGACTATTCAGTACATTAGTGTATTTTATAAAGATTTAGAAATCAACCTGAAATGTTAGAAATGGATCAAAAAAGTGACATAAAAGCTAATCTGAAGCTGGTTGATTACAAATCCATTATACACGTTGTGTACCTGAAACAGAGGTCAGGTACAAGTTTTCAATTAGCGACCAGGTTGTTGGAACGGGATCCAGTCGGCTGAAACGTGGTGAATATGGCAATAAAGATCAGGACAACAGTCGAAACAATATAGACCTGATTTTCGAATTTGTTTATTATTTTTACGGTTCTGTATAAACATTTAGAAATCAATTTGTAATGTTGCAAGTGGGTCAAAAGTGACACTTAAAACAATATGAAACTGGTTAACACAAACTAATTGTACGTGTTATATGAGTAAAATACCGGTCAGCTACAACTTTGAACAGGGCCCAGTCGTTAACTTAGAAGTGGCTTTTTTTTATATATATAAACTTATTACCAGGTCATTGGAACGGAGCCGGTCCTTAAGTTAAGAGTCCTTAACACACACACACACACACACACACACACACACACACACACACACACACACACATATATATATATCATAAAATATAGCTTTAAGATACATATGGTTAAAATTGCTTAGTATCATAGATCGTATATAAATATAAAAATTGTGCACCAAGTGGCGACAGTCTGTTTCATGCTTGAACGCAATCTTCACGCCACGTTGTGTGTTGTGTTTTGGCTCAACTATTTGTATATGCTGGTCAGTTGTGTATCATGGGCGTTTTATTTAAAAAATTTTAAACATAGACGTTACCGCTCACCCAATAACCGTCATGATAATACCATAGACTGTGCTTAAATTTATAAAATTTAGGTACCAAAGAGAAAAGTTTATAAAAACAATGACCATGAAAGCATTTATAGAAAAGGCAAAGGGAAGCTACATTATAATGGTGGAAAACTGACTGAAGCTGAGATGCCAGATCAGGACCAATATCATTGCAGATTCTTTTTTTGGATTTTATCAAGAATCTCTAAATATATATCAGGCGCATCAGATCAGGTGTGGCAGCAATATTAAAAGCAAGGATGAATTTTCGGCTTATATATATATATATATATATATATATATATATATATATGCAGGCGGGAAAAATTGTCTAGCATGACACAGTGAACTAACTTTTCTGGCAGCTGACCAAGCAATTGTTTCAATATAATCTCTCCATTTCATATCAGTAACAAAAAGTGACTGAAGCTGAGATGCCAGGTCAGGGCCAATAATATTGCAGATTCTTTTTTGGATTTTATCAAGAATCTCTAAATATATATCAAGCGCACCAGATCAGTTGTTGAAACAGTATTCAAAGCAAGAACGAATGGTAGACTTATGAATATATAAGATAGATTGTTGGAAAGAAAAATGACCTAGCACAACACAGTGTACCAACTTTTCTAGCAGCTGATCTAGCAATTGATTAAAAATAATCTTTTCACTTCTTGCTTTTTAAAGTGTTGTCCTTTGTCATGAACAATTCTTTTGCACTTTTATTTTTTAATATTATTAACAAATATTATCTATTTATATTTCTTAGATGAGGTATTATATACACAATTATTTGGACTATTGGCCTCATATTTGTTGCCATATTTATTACAACATTTCGGCCGTTGTACGCTCCGGCTTTGTTCAGGTGGTTGGAATGTCGAACTGAACCCTTTATTTCGCTCACTGGGGTAGACTGTTCTAGTTCCACGTACCATGTCTTAACGGCGTTAGTTAGATCCAGTGACAGGACCGAAAGAGTGTGAGTTCAATACCTGGTTAAGGTGATGAAGAACTTGGAGAGGAGAATTAACAGGAGATAACTGATAACTGACATCCAGGCCGGAGCGTACAACGGCCGAAACGTTGTGATAAATATGGCAACAAAGATGAGAACAATAGTCCGAATAATGTAAATAGTGTTGCTCTACTCTATATTGAGTACTCTTTTAAGAATAGTGTTTTTGGTTATTGGAATTTTATTTCTTGTGTACCAACCATGTACTTTTGTTTGTAAGCAGGTTGCACGTGGAATATCACTTCCTTTTTTCTATTTGTTTGAAAAAAAAACCTACAATTTACGACGGGGCGAATAAGGATAAGAAAAAAATAGGAGAGGCAAAAGGGTGACAATGTGAAACAATAGTGTTTGTTGATATCAGTTTGGTGAAAAATTATCGAGGTGTGTTAATGTGATGGCTCGACCCGAGACATTTTTTTTATCGAGAACAACGATGAAGGGTTTAGGCACAGTATTTCCAATCCACCTGAGAGTTAGGGGTAGGGGAGCCCTCTTTTGAATTAATGCTGTGAACGTTAGAATTTATATATATTTTCGTTCTCATTATATTTTGATATATATATATATATATATATATATATATATATATATATATATATATATATATATATATATATATATATTTAAATGGCTCGACTCATCTTCGTCGATATTCGACGTATGAGGATCAAACAGATCGGTTCCTAGGAAACCGACAGCCAATTAACAGTTTCATGAGATTTGATTATAGTGGTGAAGGTTTCGTGCAGGACCATCCACACTTTTTGAAGGGCCAAATACAGAGACCTGGTTCACTACGTGCCACAGGGTCCCCAAACGACCCTCCGCAGGTTTTGAATTCAGAGTTGTCCTTCTTCTAGACCAGTTGCCATCCACGGCTATAGAACCCATTCTGTCCTGCTATTTACAAATATATATATATATATATATATATATATATATATATATATATATATATATATATATATATATATATATATATATATAAGAGAAATATAGTTTTAAGTTATGCTACATTTATTAATAAAAGTGTTCAATATTATTGACAATATCTTCTGGGATTGAATCTGCATCACCCTCTTTCCTAAGAGCCCTTTTCAAATTCAAATTCTTAACCATTTTGACCGAAAAAACGACTGCAACCCTCAAAAACTAACTTTCTCCAATCACACTTATTCCCCGCCTCTTTTCCTCTGTCTTTGATATTAATTTCAAGATTTTTCAGGTCGTCTTTAATTGTTCTGTGGTTATTCTTGTTTTCTTACGAGATAAAAACTGGTTGATTCCAAAATATGCAGACAGTTCTTATTTCAACATTATGTCTGCAGAGACATGGAATATAAAAAAAAATATTTCTTGCAGTAAGAAACAAATGATGATTAAATAAATGTTACAAATTTATGCCAAAAAATTGAAGAAAAAAATTTCAGCACAAAATTTCTATGGTGAACAACAATTTTATAACAAAGGTATTGTCAGTGGTCAGGAATGAATATAAGCATTACTCATACAATAGGGCTATTAAATGTATAATGGAAATGCATTGCTAATGATTTTACTATAGGAATGCATTGAAAATGAGGAAGAAGAGCATTTTCAGTGGTCAGGAATGAAGGCAAACATTACTGATAGATTAAGAAATGGACAATTTATTTATTAAAGACATTTTTATGTTTAACGTTGTTTTTTTATAGATACAAGTATTTATTTACTTAAATACTTGTATCTATAAAAAACAACGTTAAACATAAAAATGTCTTTAATAAATAATTACTGATAGAATAGGGCTATTATATGTATAATGGAAATGCATTGCTAATGATTTTACTCTAGAAAAGCATTGAAAATGAGGAAGAAAGGGATTGTCAGTGGTGAGGAATGAAGGCAAGCATTACTGATAGAATAGGGCTATTATATGTATAATAGAAATGCATTGCTAATGATTTTACTATAGGAATGCATTGAAAATGAGGAAGAAAGGGATTGTCAGTGGTCAGGAATGAAGGCAAGCATTACTGATAGAATAGGGCTATTATATGTATAATGGAAATGCATTGCTAATTATTTTACTATAGGAATGCATTGAAAATGAGGAAGAAAGGGATTGTCAGTGGTCAGGAATAAAGTCAAGCATTACTAGAATAGGGCCGTTAGATGTGTAATTAAACTAAGAATATCAGAATCTTCGCGTGCTTCCTGTATCGTCCTTATTAATTCTATTCCTTTATTCTAACCATTCAGCTTTCACTGTCTCTCCAGAAACAAATTCCTTCCAAAAACTGTGGTACTATTTTTTGAAACCATTCATTCAGTGTTTCGATTCTTGGCAAGTCTTCATCAGATAAGTAATTGAGAAAAGTAGACATTTTTTTTGTTGTTGTTGCTACCAACAGAATTGGTAATGACCGACTGAACGACTCTGATTTCTCTTGTGTGCGTGTATCTCTCCCTTTGGGTTCTTGGCTGGAGTGTTTATAGATCAGTCATCTTATGCCATAAGGAATTGGGGGAAAAGCAGCATGATGCAAAGATTAAAAGTAAAATATTGGATCAAGATGGAGAGAGAAGTAAAGAAAAAAATCAAAGGTAAGATAAGAAAGAAATTACAAAGAATTCTAGTATCGCCCCCCTCGCCCTCAAGAAAACGTCTTTGCATGTGAGGGAAAAGATGATGATGATGATGAGAAAAGAAAAAGAAATAACCCAGTGAGTGAATTAGAAATCTGAAAGTAGGGAACGAGAATGAAGGACAATTTTAAACTTTGAACTTTGAACTTACGGCCGTATCATTTTGCAACAGCGGTACCCGTACGATCATCAAAGTTAAGCAATGTCGAATCTGCTCCTTTCTAATTGTCTGAAAGAACCCTTTTGTACTTCCATCAGCATGATTGATGTTAACCTTCAGGCTGATGCTAACCTCCAGGAGACTGACTCATTGTGCATTTTCAAGCTAACGTTTTCTGCTGACGTAAAGTGGAAAGATTCTCTTGAACCAATTTCTAAGTCTTCAGCTAAGAAAGTTGGTTCACTCTATCGTGCTAGATCTTCTCGCTAGAATCTATCTTACATATTTATAAGTCTCCCATTCCGCCATGCTTTGAATATTGCTGCCACATATGGTCTGGTGCACTTGCTATATATTTAGAGATTCTTGAAAAAATTTAAAGAAGATTCTGCAATGTCATTGCTCCTGACCTGGCATCTCAGCTTCAGGCACTTTTCCATCGCACTGATGTAGCTTCCCTGTGTCTTTTCTATAAATACTTTCATGGTAATTGATCTGATGGACTTTCCTCTATGGCACCTAGACTTTATGAATTTAAGCGCAGATTGGCAGCAAAGTCTCATCCTTTTACATTTGAAATGGCTAGATGGAAATGTAACTCCTATGTTAACAGTTTCTTCTATCACACTTGTCGCTTGTGGAAATCTTTTCTGGCTTCTTGCTACCCAGTCAATTTGATCTTCAAAGATGTCAATGCAATGTCAATCGTTTTCTTCTGTCTTCTTAATTCTTCTCCTTTTATTGATCAATCTCCTTAATAGTATTTTTCTCATATTCTCTAACACTCAATAACCTCTTGCATCTTAATGGCTTTACTGCCTTGCTTGGGGTGAAATGATTAAAAAAAATTATATTATTGAAAGAATTCAACAATAATAACAACATTTACTCACTTTCATTTATTAGATATTGAATTATATCACTTAACATCTTTCATAATTTACCTTGAATTCCAATTAACCTGATCAATATATTCTTAAATTTAACAATTCAGAAAAACTAACGATATTTTTTACTTCTGTTTATGAAGACTTGTTGCAAAATAAAATCCTTACGTTTATCTTCGTTAAGTCTATCAGAGGACGAAACGCGTTGGCTAATATGAGTTTTCCTTTTGTTTGGGGTGAGATAATTAACAAAAAACAAGACCTGTCAAATGTCAAAGGAATTTTTTTTTAGTATCACCGGTCATCTAGCACAATGGAGTACAGTGGTTTCTATAGCTATGGATGCAGACATTGCAGTGATGACACGGTATCGGTGGGTGGAAGGCCTCCTGGTTTGAAGTCATCGGCCAGGGCAGAGGTTTCCACCGGTGAAACCGATGGTGATGTGTCCTTGACCAAGACAAGACTTTAATTTGGAGAACATCGGCTGTGCTTTGACCTGGAGAGGGGTATGCTAGGTCGAGGGGACCGACGTTGTAGAAGTTGTCCAAAGTGTCACCTACCTACTGACCCATACGGAACAAGCGAAGTCCTGAATGTACCCCACCTATTTTATAGTATTAATTGTAGGGTTCGAGTCATCATTTCTCGCTGAGGCGTTTGTTCGCATCTTCATTACGATGTGAACTTGCGGCGGCCCATTCCCAGTTTTGCAAGCACACCGACCGAGGTGAATGCAACGTGGGGTTTTACTGGTTGCACGGTGGAAAGCCGGGCGAGATTCCTGTAGTATTAAAAAAAAACCATTAAACAGGTAATCGTTTTTTTCTGAGCATTCCCCAGCAATAATGAGTGCATCGTCATTTACAAATGCCTCGGTAGATATCGTACTAGAGTAGTACCGAAACGTAAAAAAGAGAGGTTTGCCACTCCTGTTTAGATGCTTCCATAAGCGATTCTCATTGATCAGGAGCAGGGCCGGCGCGTACTACCCCCGATCAAACCCGACCAGGAAGGTAGGTGTCAAGCATGATTGGGAGCCCCGGTAGCTTATCAACATTTCCTTTCTTTTACCTACATTTATGTATACGTATATATCTCTCTATATAAAACAGAGGATGTCTGCGTGTCAGTCTGCTTGCCTGTCTGTATGATACCTTTTCACTTGAGATCCATCCAACCGATTTTGACATACATTGTACAATGTAAGTGATAAGTTCTTAGCGTAAAAAAATCGATAATTTTTTAAAAATCAATGATCGATAAGGCCGATCAAAAATCGATAAATTCAACTTTTTCTTCTGATTTCGTTAAAACTCGGTATGTAGGTTATTTACATCATGACGAGCTCAACAATACCTCATTTTTATTTCTACGCTACTGCGTTTAGCGAAAACCGCGGAAAAAGAAAATCGATTTCAGCACGAATCGATTTCAACATAAATTTTAAACTAAAAACTCCCTCCATCGTCAAGCAATCTAATACAAACTTCACTCAATTGTAGCCCACAATAAGTTGTTTGTTTAACAGTCATTTAACTTGATAAGTGAGTTCATCCATATAGTGAAAACCCGTGTAAATAGCGAAGAATGGCGATTTTTACTAGTTTCTTATTTTTCGTTAATCTTTCACCCAATTTTCATCAAAATTAACAATTGCTTTATAAATGTCTCCTTTTTTACATACCTGGTAGCACACTGATAAACTGAATTTCAAAAACTGCAAAATAATTGTGGCCTGAAGTGAGTTTTCATGTTGCCTGTTTTACCCCTTCATCTCTTCGGCTAACTTCGATTGAATAAATACAGACTTCTTGTGTTATATCAGTAACTGCATTAATTCAAAATGCTTTTATTTTAATGAAAGTACTTTAAAGTAATTGAAGAAGATAGACTCTATTACATCTAAACCTGATGCTGTTTTTGCTCCATTTTAATTGAACGCTTTTTTCTGATCGACCAGCTGGGTATGGCTGCTAGTACAAATTAAACTAAGCACAACTATTACAAGATGAAAAACATTTGTGGATTGTGACGTCATTCTGGCGTCTTTTTATTTTGTTCAAATCTGTGAATTTGTTTTGCTCCTGATAAGTCTCGAAAAAAAAAACTATATAAAATTCACAATTTTTTTTTATCCATAATGTGTTAAAATTATCCAACATTTTAACAACTTGAGTTGATCTTAAAAACTACAGGAAAACATTGTTGATTTACCGTATTTTCCGGCTTACAGGTTGGAAGATACACCCTGATATTGGAAAGAAATTTTTAAGAAAAAAAAAAGCCATTCTCATACAACAACACATTCACCATGCGTCCCTCACATATTGGCGCCACGTATTGTTTACATTAATCACTCGTCCGATTTTGTTTGTATGGCAATGACATACTAGTCATGAGCAGAAAGGCTCTCGCTGCTGCAAGTAAAAAGAACATGTTTAAGCTTGTGACTCGGCTCCAGGAAGGTTTATAGTCCTGGAAATACTTGTAACACCATATAAAAGGCTGAATTAGATAGCTAACATAAAAGTGTAATGACTCAACATACAAATTCACGTCCCTACCAGTCAAGTCAATTAGGTGACCGTCCAATTTTACTTGAGCCTGGACGTTGCCTTACATTCATCTTGGAAGACGCACACGTATTTTTTAGGGAAAAAAGTGCGTCTTATAAGCGGAAAACACGGTATTTAAGATAGAATGATCTATTATGCCGTGTCTCTAATCTGTATTTAGATACATTGTATTTATTTTTAAATTCTATAGTTGAATTGTTCACCTATATTGCATGTGATCCGTTATATTTAAGTTACGATAAAAGTTGTATTTTATCTGAATACTACCTTATGAAAATTGAGATGTAATAGAGTAGCAGACGCCGTAACCTAGATTCGGGTGGGGGCACGAGACCCTTGCACCGGTCCTGGTCAGGAGGAAATTTAACATCATATCAATTTCTGGTCACGGAAATAAACGTGTCATATAAATTCGCAAACTTACGCTAGACTCCACGCTATCGAGCACGCGTTTATCTCTGTTACTTATCGTCTTCAAAAAAATGGCAGCCTTAACGCTGTCATTTAAAAAAAAATATATTAAGAACAGATGAGTAAGATAAAGTTAATTTAGCCTTATCAGACCTTCATCGGAGTCGACCAGAATCTTCAACGAACTTCTACATGGTTCGGTAGTAACTGTGAAATATTTCCGCAATTACTAGCGATGTTTTATCTTTTGCAAGATATGTTATTAAACATTTCTTTTTATCCATCAGATCAGTAATATGACTCATTTCTACAGAGCCTCAAACTGCTAGCAATATGGCTAGTAATTTAAGGCTTCAAAATACAGGTCATTTCATATGCTACCATTTATTACATCTGCGCAGAACAAACCAACTTCCATCCTGACTGCGCATATAGATGTCACCCTTTTTAGCAGATATGTTTATTTTTTTACGTTTCAATAACTATTTAATTTATAAATCGATAAAAGATAAGTGGCTAAGTACATACATAGATTGCGTCAGGTAATTAAGAACAACCTAGAAAGAACCGCGAAAATTTCAATTTTTCTATTTAATTTTTTGATGAATCCTAAGTCTTAACTCAAAGTTAAAGTTGAATAAGCTCATGGTGAGTTCTACGACAATAAAATATTTATAGCTATTCCTCTATCACATCCTTAAATATTTGAGCTTAGCAACTTTAACTAAAAATTGCAACGACAATCCTAAATCTGAATGCTGTTCGTTATTTTAAGAAGTAAGAGGGTACAAATGAAAAGATTTGAAATTTACTACTTTTTTTCATTTCACTGAGACAGCCGTTAAAGTGAACACGTCTTTCTTTCTTTCTTTCTTTCTTTCTTTCTTTCTTTCTTTCATTTTCCCACTGAAAATCAAGTTTCCCCTCTTTCTTTGATCAAAACAGAATAGTCCACTATTTACGAGGTATTGACAGGTGACGTTAAACAATTTTATCTTTACTTATTTCTTTCTTTCTAGTTAAATCCCCGTGTTGCGAACATTTCTATTAATAATTTGAAAATTTTTGTAGATCAGTTTTAATATTTTATATTACTAGGATCCACTTGGATTATATACCAACGGATTTATTACCTTTAATATATATATATATATATATATATATATATATATATATATATATATATATATATATATATAATATAGAAAAAAAAAACTTATGTTAACCGACGCTTTTCGTCCTTTGAAGGACTTTATCAAGGCAAATATAAGGATTTTATTTTGGAACAAGTATTTATAGACAAGGGCAAAAATGTTGTTAGCTTTTCAAAGTTTTTAAATTTAAGAAAACGCTCATGAAATATTCATTAGGTTAGCTGAAAAGCTTAGTTATGCAGGACGCTAAGTGACATAATTTAATGTTTAAGAAACGAAAGTGAGTAAAAGATGTTCTTGAAATTCTTTATGCAAATTAATTTGCATAAAAAGTGACATATATATATATATATATATATATATATATATATATAGATAGATAGATAGATAATGAACTGACTGGGATAGATAGATAGATAGATAGATAGATAGATAGATAGATAGATAGATAGATAGATAATGAACAGCCTGGGATAGGTAGCTAGATAGATAATAAAAACATCCAGGAAAATCTCATCCTAATTAAGCCTCATTCAATATACTTTCCCTTTTCAACACATTTTTTTACCGATCCAGATCCCGTTTTTTTTCGTTATTGTTTGCAGTGTTAATTGTGAATATCATCAAGCAAATCCATTTTTCTCACCCACTTGAAAGGCACACCTGACACCTCATCACACATCGCTCTTCGTTCACGCAGCGATGCCATTATGACAGATGCATAATTACAAACGGTTTACCTGTATCCGTTTACATGAGGTGACAACAACAGACACTGAAAGACAGAAATAGTACATAAGTAAGTACCTAGCTCTTCTACCAGCCACTTGTCCCAAACCATCCCCTGTTTTTTCTTGTCACGGCCAAGTTAGGTGCCAGAATTTCATGTTCCCAGCATTTTCCTTAACAATTATAGGTCAACGGGGAGTTGAGTGTTAACAGATAGTAAATACAAACTCGAAGAAGGTTTACAGTGACTAATAATTATAGTCTGTGTTTAAAGTTGGTTGTTACAAGGTCTTTATGAGCAATGCGCAGGACTGATGCAATCAGAGATAATTTGGTTTCTTAGATAAAATTATCAATGACTGGCCCACCTTTATAAAGATGGCGACGCAAAGGCCCGGGCTACGTCTTTTCTAACTTCGTTTTACCATGTCGATAAATATTTGGTAATTTCCTGATAAACCCGATGACGTCACTGTCAGATAAACAATCTCTTTAAGCCCATAGAGGCTTATGCTCGTATCACATTGAAAAACCGGTTCTCCTACAATCACAGAAGTTAAGCAACGTCGACCCTGGTTACTGCCTAGATGAGAGACCGCTTGAGAATAAGCTTGGATGTACGGGTGGTGAAATAGATAACAATTGGTAATTGGAGATCGAAGAACCGAGTTCTAATTCCAGTCAAGTTCATTATATTTACTTATACGCAAATACTCTTGCGAAATGTATAGATACACTTTTTCTGCTCTCATCTATGGGTTAATCATTATTATCGGCAAATAATTCTTATAATCTAAAAATAATTTATGGCTTTAAATAAACTGCAAAGGGTTGATAAACCGTAAAAAAGAAATCAATACATTTAATACTGGCTACAAAGTCGAGAATAAAGAAACTTTAAATTTAGCAAACTTGTCGCGCATTAAAGATTAATCATAAATTGGAAGATCAACCAATTTGTATTTAATCAAAAATTACCCAGAAGCCGGTGTCTTGATTATACTGAAAATTGGTTTATTCTTTCTGGTTTATAATGGGATTGTGCTTACAAAAATTACGCTACAATGTGCCATTTTTACTGTATTACGCTAAAATAAATATACATAGAAATAGTATCATTATATCAATATACAGTCACTACCAAACATTGATGAAAATGCTTACTAGATGCATACACAAACGAATACACCTTATTATCGGAATCTCGCATATACAAACTAGAATTATGATTCACTTAAACACCTGAATTATACACACAAATGCTGATCGACAGGACACGTGAGGTCTGCTTAAGCAATGAAAATTAAACAACACCAAAATAAAAATATCAAAATCTTCATTTCTCCTCCATGTTTCATTTTCTGATAAAAGCAAAACGCGTTGGATTTTTGGAGATACCCCCACTTACTTTTCTAAAGAAAATGGCGCTAGGAGATGCTCTCTAACCCTATAAATAAAGAATGACATTTTCTGTCATCCTCCTTTTTTATTTCTCTTAGACGGTAAGCTATAGGTCGCTACGTAGAGAAA
Organism: Acanthosepion pharaonis; assembly: GCA_903632075.3. Lineage (NCBI taxonomy): Eukaryota > Metazoa > Mollusca > Cephalopoda > Sepiida > Sepiidae > Acanthosepion > Acanthosepion pharaonis. The sequence goes on along the minus strand of CAHIKZ030005323.1, from coordinate 1,264,588 downwards.
TGCAGCCCACACCTGGGTTCGCGCGCACACATGCACGTACACCAGCATCTTTTTCTTCACTTTCAATTATTATACTCTATGACTCTTTTTACACAACTTCACACGCACAAGCAATTCACTAGTTTAAATGTTTTCTTTATCCATGTTCATTGTTTTGTAACACGCAACAATATTCTATTGTCTATGTATACCCTTGTTTTGCTAATACATACTTGTCGTTTGTTTATATATTTAGTTTTGTTCTACCTTGTCTTTATTACGCGGACTCACATTCTGAGTCCGACATTTTTTTTGTAGGATAAATATACCAAGAGACGCATTTCTTCCGACCTAAAACAGGATCATCATACTCCCGCAACAGATTTATAAAAGTTTCCTATTTGTTCCTTATCCTACCATTCTGTCAGATTCCGATCCATATTTGATTCCAATTCTATATAAGAATATAATATTGGTCACGGTGGATCAGATACTATGGATTTTCTGAAAAAAAAAACAAAAAAAAAAAACAAAAAAAGAGATCAGTTTTCGAGCCTGGGTCAAGGTCAGATTTTCGAATGCTGATTTTTAACGTAGACAGATCCCGCATAAATTAGGGCAGCAAAATCTTCTTTTTTCCATTTCCAGATTTAGTTTTAGGGCAAACCGATTACCTACCACTTTAACTACCACTTTGAAAATATTAAGGAACACGTGACAGCAAGTACACTCATCTATCCGGTATCTTCTTTAGTCTTCTTGTTAAACCCCAGCACAGCCATGATTATTATTATTATTATTTTCTTTATTCCTTTCTATTAGTAAGAAGTAAGTTCCACTCAGACAGCTTCTTCCCAAGAACTGTTGCTTTGTGGAACCTACTCCCGACTGGATATTTTTCTGATCACTACAATCTTGAGCTTTTCAAGTCTAGGGTTAAACATTATCTTTCCGGCATAACCTCATGAACTTCACTTCTTGCTTTTCTTACGCTCTTGCAACACCACAGAGTAATCCTCTGCCTTGAGTGGCTTTTTGGGTCTTGTATTGAGTGAACATTAGTATAAAAATAACACCACACAATTCTTTCACTACAACAAAGGAAAATATCTACCCTACAACCTATCATAAACACACGCGTGGAATACATTATATATATATATATATATATATATATATATATATATATATATATATATATATATATATATATATATATATATTGTTAAATATAACAGGAAATGAATATCTATTATGTTTGATCATGAGCCGTTTATGGTTGCTTTAATTTCGGGTGAAGATTTAAACAAAAATTGTCCAGCATTTGGATATTTTTTCATTTAGCTGTTCCTTGATCTAAGCTTTCGGCTCACATGAGCCATCTTCAGAGTGATTTAAACAAAGATATTCACCATCAAAGATGATATTCTGTTATTTTGACATAGAAGATTGCTATGCAACGATAACTGTCGCGGAACAGCAATTTTTGTCTTCATTTTCACCCGAAATTAAAGCAGGCATACGAAGTTTAGAACGGCTCATGATCAAAGATAATAGATATTCATTGTCTGTTATATTTAACAATATATGTTTAAATAATGATCTTCTGCCCCAATACAATACACACACACACACATATATATATATATAGATAGATATAAATTTAAAATACAATATAAAATATAAAATAGTATACAGTAAACAAAGAATTTTTAAGCTTTGTGTAAGCATTTCCCAAGAAACTCTGTTCTAGCCAAGATATTCAACAGAAGCAAAGTAAATCTCAGCTACAGTTGCACAAGTAACTTATTAAACATTATAAAAAGTCACAACACCAGACTATTACAAGTAGAAAGAGTTGGAGAGGTAAAAACGAAACTATGCAACTGCAGAGACAGTAATAATTGTCCTTTGTACGGCGAGTGCCTGATAGAAGGTGTGGTTTATTCAGCGGTGGTCAGTGACGGCAAAAATTTTAATAAAACATACATTGCACAGAGGGACCATTTAAGAGAAGATATTACAACAATACTACTACTTTTAGGCTCAAGATACAAAATTGGCAAATTGTGTTTGGAGGTTAAAGGAAGTTAATGGTAGGGTTCCTCACATAAAGTGGAAAATCATCAAAAAAGTAAGCCAGGCAGAGTCTGAGGAAACTACTGTAAGTTATGCCAAGAAGAAAAAATGATGATCTCCACATATCCAAACAAAGACGAACTGTTAAATGAAAGAACGGAGGTGTTATGTAAGTGCAGACACCTTAGCAAATATTTGTTGTGTATGTACGAACCTGGATGAAGATATGAAGTGCGTTGGGTTTTTTTTTCACCTTTTCCCTCCTCTCTGCCCCAACTTCCGGTGTTCGTATATAATGGTGGTGGAGTCAACTAAAATCTTTCATCCTACTTGCCTGAGGAGACCTAACGGTCGAAGCCTGGGTAGCGTGGGAAGTTGAATTTTCGTGTTGCTGATTATATAGTAATACTCGGTTGGAAAAGCTCGGATAGCACAACTTTTAGATATGTTAAAACAAATCGGTACCCAAGAAAAAAAAGAAAGAACTAAAAACATTTGAATATATATATATATATATATATATATATATATATATATGTCGTGTAATTTATTGGGGTTGTTGTAACGTCTTCCTTTAATGTCGTTCTTATCATTCACCCCTTAGCCACCTTTATCTAGAGACGAGACGCGTTAAATTTGAGCAACATCTAGCCGACACACTGGGGTTAAAATAGGAAACTAAAATGATAAATATGACACACTCATATCCTCTCACCTACCTCACTTCCTCACTTCATTAACTTTGCGTATACTTGATGAGGTCCGTAAAAAACGTGTGAATTTCTTTTCATTTTTCATTTCATCTTTTGGAAGTAAAGTCTGATGATCCAGAACCCTGTTAAAGGGGTTATGGTGAAATAGCTTATTACATGGAATCTTAACGTGGTCTGTCTTTTATTCAAACATATCTGCTCTGAATTTTACATTGAGCTCTCTGGATATCATCCTCCTCAGGTCTACCCATACGGATTACCTAAATTTGCATAAACTATATATATATATATATATATATATATATATATATTATTTGATAGATAGATACACATTGTATTTTATATATGTGGATTTGCAAGATTACTAATGGTTTTCATGGATGTAATAAACATATTGAAAAGTTCATTGCAATATTTTTTATAAGACTAAAAAATTTGAAAAGAAAAAATAATTTTAGACTGACTTCCTATTAATAAAATAGATTAATACGTGTCCAGGCACACCTGATTCTCATTTCCTGTAACTTTTCTACAATAGTTTGGATAATATTTGTATGATGAAAGCATATCAGTGCAGTTGAAGATTTGTCTTCTAGAACCTCAACAAAATTCTAAAATTCTAAATACGACACATTTACAAAATGGTAAGTAGTAAAAAGTTTACAAGAATTTTCATAAAGTTCGTTCTTTTGATTTCCTCAGAGAAATCTAAGTCATTGATGTCATGTCTCTACCATACAAATACCAGTTCTACAATCAGTTCCTTTGTATAAAGCGACATTTCGTTCAGCCAAATACTCCTAGTTGGTTCCTTTGCACATTTTTATTTTCAAGATTTATCTAACAATATATATATATATATATATGAAAATTTCTCAAAGTTAACCTGTAGAAAAGACAATATCTATAAATATAAATGACAATAGGAAAACTGTAATAGTTGCCGACGCGTTTCGTCCAATGTGAACTTTCTCAAGGCAAAAAACGAAATGAATTTATTTAAACAAAGTAACAAATAATAATAAAAACAAAATGTCCTTAGCAACTGGAAGAATTTAGAGAACGCTATTTTCATACTGTTAACTGATGTTACTGATGTCAGTTAACAGTATGAAAATAGCGAGATGAGACGTGAAGGGAGTTGGAGTTAAGAAGTGGCTTAATTTTTGTGACCACTTTGAAAAGGTGGCTGGACAAATTTGGAAAACTATTAGAGTAAATGTATTCTTATATGTGTAAATGTAGAAAAGGTCGATGCTTAGGGCAGACGATAACCGAAACCATATCCTAGTCAACCCCACCTCTGCTAGACGCGAGACTACATATAAACTGAAGATTTTGGATAGCTGATAAACACAGAGAGAGAAAGCGAGAGTCCACACACTACTGCCACTGGAATTCATATCTTTCGCTGAAACCTCCTGACCAAGACCTTGTGCCAGACCTGAAGACCAGAACTTACATTTTTAACCTTAGTCGATTCTTTATTCCGAAGAATTCTTGCATTTTAGTGTAGCTCCCAGCTGTCGAAACGACTTCAGTTTGCTTCATCAACGATCTTCTCCCCCTCTGAGATCAAAAATACAACGTGGCAGAGGAATGAATGGTCGTGAACAAACAAAAAACATTTAAGTGGAACCGTGCCTGCCATCACGATACCAGCGACAACGAATCACGCGCTAACAAGTGAAAAGTCAGCTAAATGAAAACCACGGTGATCTGAAGGAAATTGGACCAACGGAGGGCACAAGGTTACATTATTGGTGGCCGTTGATGTGGGATGATCAGTGATTGGACATAAATTGCGTGATCAGTTTACTCCAGAAATTCACAATAAGTTCGTTCCCCACTTTATGGCCGGTCTTAAATATGGAATATTGGACATAAAATGCTTGATCAGTTTACTACATGAATTTAAAGTAATTTGGTTCACCACTTTATGGCCGGTCTTAAATATGGGACTAATATCTTTGATCGGACATAAATTGCGTGATCAGTTTACTCCAGAAATTCACAATAAGTTCGTTCACTCTATGGCCATTCGTAAATATGGAATATTGGACATAAAATGCTTGAATTTACTACATGAATTTAAAGTAATTTGGTTCACCACTTTATGGCCGGTCTTAAATATGGGACTAATATCTTTGATTGGAGATAAATTGCGTGATTAATATACTATTTAAAGTAAAGCAAAACTTGTCCTCATCTTTCTTGTACAGGTAGCAGTAAATAAAGTAAACCAAATGATATGAATTTGCAGAAGCAGCCAGACATGTCCATTACTCACCAATTTACAGCTGTTTCCTCTTTGATGTTGTCATGATTCGATACTTCAGCCTAAAAATAAGTAACACATTTCTCCTGTGCAGATGCAGAAGCACTTAGAATATTTGTGTGTGTCCGTATTTTGGAGACGGGTCGTGTGCCTCTGTGTGTCTGTGTGTACTTTACTTTCCAGTTCAAGAAAGCTGCAGTTCAACTTATGGCGCGAAACTAAAGCAGTCGGCCCAATAATCAGCGGAATTTTATCTTTACGCTTACATACGAAGTACGTTAAGGAGAGAAAACTGAATTATAAAAAATAATCTATGCACGTGTGTATGCGTGTGTGGGTGTCTCCATGTGTCTTTGTGCGTGTGTGACAGAGAGAAGTAGTTACTTGCTGTGTCTTGTGTCTGGTGATATTTTTGCTTATGGAAAGAAGGCAAATATACTAAAATCTTACTTATTATAAAACGCAGGTTGTGTGTGTGTGTGTGTGTCTGTAACGTTTATATGTTGGATTGAATTTCCTACATTTTTTAGCCGATTTCAACAAAACTTCACAGGACTACATAAAATTACCTTTTGGTGGTTCTAACGGCGCCGAAAATGGGAAAACACAGTTGTTTTTAAGAAAATCAATTTGAAAACACGATTAAGACACATCGTGAGAATGAAAAGGGGACAACTCACCCACGAAAATGTAAACAAAAGAGCATAGCATGATGAAAATACGCCGAACTTGACGAAAACAAAATTTTATCGTCTAATGTTCATATTATTATTAAAGAGGAAAGATCAAAGTATTTTTGGAGTATTTTTTTTGTTTTTAATCGTTCCTAGCACGTCTGAAATTCTCGTTAAAAATATTGTTTTTTTGGTCAAAAAAAGGACAGATAATCAATCATTTTTAATCATTTTTCGATTTGATAAAAAGATTAAAATCTTACTTTGATATTCTTTTTAAAAATTATCATTTTTTTCAAAACTGATTTTAATAAAACAGATATTATACTGTTTATTTAAAATATTTTGAACCAAGCTTAACTTAGCTTCTGCGCCGAAAATATGTAATTTGAAAATAAAACAAAGCAGGTCATAACCTTTCGCGTCGCTTGACGATTGACGAAAGGCACATTCATGACGTTTAGATAACTTACGGGAGGTAATTCTTTCTACGGATGGAAGGAAGTGAAATTATTTAAGTGAACAAATTATTTACCTCGTTACTTTTAAGGAAAACTTTCAGCGCTCTAATTTTTTTATTTTTATTTTTTTTGTACTTAGCTTTCATTTTTACGTTTACGATGCTTTATGGAAAATATAAAGAAATTAAAAAATAAGACTGTTAATAGTGAGATTAAATTTCATAAGAAAAAAGGTATCTAATTAATTTAGGTACCTTTTTTGAAATTTTATCAAAAGTGTACATAAAAATACTATAATTTTATGTACATTTATTACATTTTACTGTGTTATTTGTATTTCCATTCATTTTATTATTAATTTTGATATTTCATTTATGGAAAAATGTCATAACTGAGATTAATATAAAAAATAAGATCATATAAATTAAAGTTTAGCAGTAGTTAAATTTCATAAGATGATACTGTTACTTGTAGGTACCCTTCTCAGTTGAAATTGAAAACTCAAATTAACTTCTCCATACGTGTTTCGCAAAAGTAAAAGGGCTTAACAGCGGAGAACAACGCTGAACTCAAATAATGCAACTAAATTGTATTCTGGTTGGTCTTCCGTACTTGATAATTACTGTCCGACTATAAACACAAAAATTACATTTCTTAATTACCATGGCTAATCTGATTGGTCAAAATTATACAATTTTCAAAGCGCTAGACAATGACAATCTCACACGGACATTTTGAAAGGTTGATGTTGCATTTAACTAATGCTAAAATATTTTTTAAAATTCAATTTAAACATTTTTTAAAAATCTTTTTAAAATTAAAGAAATAAGAAATAATTGTATTAAAAATTCAATTTTCATTGAAAAAATTTTTTTGCTTCCAGAAAATATTGTCCATATTCATAAAAACAAATTAAAACAAATAAAAGCATTTGAAACTAAATAATATATTTGTTTTATTGAGTTTTGTATGTTACAATTCACAGCTGATTTTCAGGTAGTTGGCCAAAAAAAAATAGATGATTTGCATTCTTCAAAGCCTTGTGCTTTTAACTATTGTAATCACTAAAACCGATGGTCTCGAGTTTTTCATAAAATTAGTTATGGGGGTGTTAATAAATATAAAAAGAATATTTATGCCATGACTTTAATAAAAAAAAACATATTTATAATAATTTCGATCATCTGTGAATAGTTTCTGAAAGTTTCATTAACATCTGACAATTATTTTATTTTGCAAGATTTTCCAAATTAATGTGTAAATACAAAAAAACGCGCTAAAATTATCTATGTTATTTACTACCCTTGTTGCGACAAAGAGAAACAAGGTTTTTAAATCAAAATTTAGAATATTCTAAAAAAGATGGAAAAATTTTAAAAAATAATAAAAAATTTAGTCTATCCTCTTCATAAAAAAATAAGCATTTTGACGATAAAATTTTGTTTTCATAAACTTTAGCGTCTTTTTTCATCAGACTATGCTCTATGTTTTAGCGATTCCGTGGAGTGACTTAGGTTAAAAAACCTAGGTTGTTTGTTTTGTTTTTTTGTGTGTGTGTGTGTGTGTGTGTGTGTGTGTGTGTTCCTTTATATATGGGATCGGATTTCTTACATTTTTCAGCCGATAAAACAAACATCCACTTTTTTTTTGGCAGGTAGTATTTCTTATTGTCTTGCACACTTTTTTTCTTTATTTACATTCAGAATGCTTTAAAAATTCCATTTACAAGACAATTGTTTATAATAAAATTCTATTCACCAATCGATAGACTCATAACGATTGTAAACAATGTTTTGTTTGAGTTTGGGTTTGACCAATTCGAAAAAAAAAACCAAAAAAAACTAATTAAGACATGCGTGTCCGTCAACCTTAAACAATAATCTTTGTCAGTTTTATTTTTCAGTCTTTATGATGGTCGCTACTTGATCTATCTCTTACTGTTACATCCCCGGGTAACGCCGGGCTCTACTGCTAGTCTAGAATATACCCAGTTTGATATACGTCGGATCAGTTCTTTTAAATCAAATATGTGGTGCAGTTCAATTAATAGTACAATTAATCATTCATACAAAAAGTAAATTACTAAAGTTAATGATATAAAATGGCGAAATCCCTTCGCTAACAAATTTTAAAGATGCATTAACCTACCAATCACTCGATGAATGTTATGATCCTTGTTTTTTAAATTTATAAACTGTATTAGGTCTTCCTTAAATACGCAAGTACTTTCGACTGTACAAATTTTCGGGATAACAAATGAGACATTACTCTACTTATTGAACTATTTAGTTCATGCCACATTGACTGATAAACTTTTACAACAAAAAATTCTCAAATTGCCATATTAGGAAAACATACACTCACTTAAATTTTCAAAAAAATTCAACCTTAGCGTTGCGACTGCCCGTTCTACAAGTTTGTATCCGTTATCAATAACACATTAAAAAAAACGTGTTTCGATTCACATTATATTTCTTCTTCTCGGATGCTACCTGAAATTTATCAAAAACAAAATAATTTCGATGTCTGAAGATGACTGAATGTGCATTTTATATTATTAACTTTACTAATTTACTTTTTGTATGCATGATTCATTGTAATATATATATATATATATATATATATATATATATATATATATATATATATATATCAGGTCATCCCATAAGTTCTGTCCGAATTTTGAATAAAAGAAAACAAGTGACCAAATGTTACATTTAATTACAGATTCAATCAACAATATATTTTTCCCTGATTATCTATGACTTCCTTCCATCTATTAACAAAAATACTAATTCCATTACTATAAAATTCTTTTGGCTTTGATTCGGAGAACTCACAAATGTCAGTTTTAACCTCTTCCTGTCTTACAAAAGCTGTTTCTTCCAAATGATTCTCTAAGTTACGAAACAAATTGTAGTCGGAAGGAGCAAGATCGGGAGAATAAGGTGGATGAGGAATTTTCTCCCAACCAAGTTCTTCGATCTTTTGTGACGTAATTCTTGCTGTGTGGGGTCGCGCATTGTCCTGATGAAACATCACCCCTTTTCGATTCACTAGAGTAGGTCTTTTTTCCTCAAAGCTTGGTTCAAACGCTCTAATTGCTGACAGTATATTTGAGCATTAATTGTTGCATTAGGTGGTAAGAATTCAAAGTGGATTATTCCTTGGCGATCCCACCAGATTGAAAGAAGAACCTTTTGCCCATGAAGTTCCCTTCTCGGCTGTGGCTGGGGTCCTTCCCCTTTACCAAGCCACTATCTACGACGATTAACATTTCGATAAAAGATCCATTTTTCGTCGCCAGTCACAAGTCGATCCAAAACAAGTTGTCGAGAATGGAGAAAGGAGCAAATGTCAACTCAGGATTTGAGGTTGTTTTCAGACAATTCATGAGGCACCAATTTTCCAAGTTTAGGAACTTTTCCAAGTTGTTGAAGATGACGATGAACAGTTGTATGGTTTGAACTGAGAACCACTGCTAATTCCTCAACTAATAAAGCAGGATTTTCTTCAAGGGCTGCTTCAAGAAGCTTTTCATCAAACTCAACTGGACGTCCGGTTCGATCTTCATCTTCAAGGGTGAAATCTCCACCTCTGAATTTTTTACAAACCATCTTCTGCAAGTTCTTTCATTCACATTCCTCTCCATAAACTGAGTGAATGTTTCTAGCTGCTTCGGCTGCTGAGTTTCCTTTCTTGAACTCATAAAGCATTATGTGCCTCAAATGATTCTTGGGTACTTCCAATTAGCAGGGTTTTAATCAAACAAAATTTAATTTTTATTATTCTCTGAAATAAAATTTGATCAATTTAAATGCATCTAAACATAAAAAATAATGTTCAGCTCCATTAGACATTAAAAATACTCTTTAAATTTCGTTTATTTTAAAAAAAATGGTAAAATTCGGACAGAACTTATGACCTGATATATATATATATATATATATATATATATATATATATATATATATATATATTCTTAGGAAAAATATTTTTAGCCGATGCGTTTCGTCTTCTTAGGGACTTTATGAAGGCAAATATAGGATTTATTTTCTTGCACGTGTTTATATACAAGAGCAAGGATGTCATTGGTTTATCAAGGATTTTATATTTGAGAACTTTCATGAATATTCATATGAAAAAAAAAAATATATTTCTTGAATATTACTCTTACCAGACTTATGGCAGTTTGTGTCCTCCACATGTTTTGACTGACTTTTCAAACACCTGATGAATATTAATGAACATTGACCTTTCAAACACCTGATGAATATTCATGAACATTGACCTTTCAAACACCTGATGAATATTCATGAACGTTCTGAAATTTAAAATCCTTGATAAACCAATGGCAACCTTGCTTTTCTATGTAAAACTTTACAACAAAATAAATCCTTACATTAACCTTGATAAAATCTCTCAGAGGACGAGACGCATTGGTTATATATAGTTTTTCCTCATGTATTTTTTATTCATTTTGTTCCTTTGCAGTTACATTCTATCTGAAATTAATTTACACACACACACACACACATATATATATATATATATATATATTATAATTATTTTCTTTTTTCTAAAAATATGATTCCATCGCGACACCGAAATTTCTATGTTTCAGAACTGAAACTAAACCTGTAAATTTAATTATAAAAATTAAAGTTAAAATCCAGAGTTTCATTCCATTGTCGTCCAATGTTAACATCGCTTGACAATGGAACGAATTTTGAAATGGCAGCACTACTATGAAGGCCTTTCCAAACATTTGTGCAGAGTATATATTTTGTTTTCATATTGTTGTAATGGAATGTCCCACACCCCCTATCGCCTGTGTGAACTGACTATATCAGTAGATATATATTGTAAGCACAGGATATACATGGGGGCTTGCTTCGAGAATTACTAGCCTGCTAACTGATTCCCTGTCTTTCAGTAGTGTATTTTCTTTTACAATAAACCTTTCTTTCTTTCATCTACGCTCGTGCTGATGTTCCTTCACTCAAGTACCACCTTTGTCTGTTTGCAACCTTCTTTAAGGATACAATACATATCCTTTCCGGTAAAACCTCATTACTTTCCAAACACCCTAATATTTGAATATTTAACTTGACAGGGTTGACATCCAACGGCCTTCGGGGCTCCGTTTCGGGATTTCTGTCAGGATTTGTTTCCATAGACTTTTCTGTGTTTGGATATGATCACAAGGCAGGGGAGGTTTAAAATCAAGTTTTTCTTTCTCTTAGATGGGCTGCCTTCCTGGCCTGTCGAGCGTTATCTACCTAAAATATTTCAATAATTTCAACATATTTGCTTTTATATCTTTTCTGATAAAAACGTCATTACTTTACGAACTACTTTTAGTAGGAGTTGTGTAGCATTAGTCATCGAATTTGCTTAGGATGTCGAATAGAATACTGTACATATATATTGGTTATTGTCCTTTCTTTTCATCTTTTTCACATTCATTTGACACACTCGTCTTTGTCTTTGTCACTTGTAACTCTTTATTGTTAATACATTATCATTTGTTTGTACATATATATTGGGTATTTTCCTTTCTTTCATCTTTTTATGTGGACTCATATCCCGAGTCTGTCATGTTTGTTGTGGGAATTTCAGGAGACACGTGTTCATCTCTTAATGCATGCACTGTCCCTCAACAACCCTAACTGGTGGTCAAGAGTAAAGTCAATTAATCCCCCTATAACACTATAGCATCTCTGCGCGGAAGCTTACTTAGTTAACAGCCTTTTGACTCATCTTCCTATCTTCTTATTCGTCTCAATTATTGCGCAAAACCAAAAAAGTCTTTAGACACTTTTGAAAATGAAGCTTTTATTAATTTTAAAAAAATTAAGTTATTTAGAAATGCAATGACAGGTGTTGTTTAAAATTGTTTATGTTATTATTAAGTCCTTTTTAGCACTTGTTTTTATTTTTATTTTTGTTAATAATCATGCTTTTTAAAATTCCAAAATTAATACAAAAAAAATCAACGTCAGAATTGTTCTTGTTATTATTAATTACTGTCAAGCTTTCTTTTATTTTGTAAATAATCATGCACATTTTCAATTTCGCACAAAATTTGTGCATTGAGTGCGCAATAATCAAGACAAGTGAAACTTCCGCACATCATTACTCGAGGCAAACGTATGCGAACAACGCCAATAATGGCTGCCGTGCTGTAGCCGCGACGCGAATGAGTTCGAACTTTTATTGTCGATCCACTCCTAAACGCAACTTTTTACTGTTATTTTCGAAGTAAGCATATAAATTTACACCAAAATGGAAATTTTCAGGAAATTTAAATTGCAGTCTGCGGAGATTAAACAGCAAATTTATCGAAATTGTTACCACTTCACTGAAAAATCGAAAATTAAAAACGAACAGACCACGAAAGTACAGCTAAACCAAAGTAAACGCAATAAAACCAACCAACAATAAAATAATCAATAATAAATAAAAAAAAAAAAAAAAAAGTTCACAAACAACCCTATAAATAGCAAGCATTTGATAGGATAACAATTATTATCCGTACTCGGTGCTCTGATATTTTGGCCACGTGTCAGACGAAGATAAATTTAATTAATAAATATCGACGCCATTTTGTCTACCTCAATCTGTTCACCTCTCTCTTCTCTCTCTTTCTCTGTGTATATGTTCATTACATATATATAGATATATATAGCATCAACAGCCACCTTGAGAGATGTGTGTGTGTGTGTGTGTGCATAAAAAAACATATTTTAAATCAATTAATTTATAATATTAATGCTCTGTAAATTTACATTGAGCACTATTTTGTAAAAATAAAAATATCCATAAGAACACCGGATTATATATCTTACTGTTCTTTCTTTTTATTTACACACACACACACACACACACACACACACACACACACACACATATATATATATATACATATCTCTCAAGGTGGCTGTTGATGTTATTTTTTTCTGAATTTCATTAAAGCCAACTTTATCTATCTATCTATCTATCTATCTATCTATCTATCTATCTATCTATCTGTGTCTGTTCATATCTCTCTTTCATATCGATGGAAGTCTATTTCTAATACACTCATCCCCACTTGCTTACCGACCATGTGTCAGTGTAGTTATCGATTAATATGTGAAATATGCATTAAAACCAAATTACCCATGATGCTTTACTCTAATGGAAATGAAAGGCATTTGGTCGCATTCGTACTAGCAAAAAAGGCAGACGTGAAAGAAACCCTTTTGTGAAAAGTTTTACTTCAAGAAGCACAAACGGATGGTTTCTTATCAAAGTAAAGGTTTTGAATTTGCATCTTGCAATATATATTTATATATTTTAATGTTACTTATGCGGAAGTGAGGAAGATAGTTTTCCTACATTTTGCATTTAAATGTACGCGGGTGTGTGTATGAAAGATTAAACACACACACACATATATATATATATATATATATATATATATATATATATATATATATATATATATATATATATATAGTTAAAAAGAGAGAAGGTGAAAATAGGGAGAGAAGACAATTTGAAAGGTGGATATATATAAAAATAGAGTTAAGCGTTAAATACATGTAATTTTATCTCAAAATGGAAGAGAATCCATTTTGTTCCTGCCAATGTTTCTTTGGTTTAAAAAATATTTTATCTGAAATTATTATTAGCTTTATGTGAAATGGATTTCAAATTTAATTGAATTCTTGCAACTTCCATATTACGATAATACTGTTTCTAAAAGGCTGCAAATTTTTTTTATTTTTTATTTTTATTTCTGATGTGTTCCTTGGAATGTCAACGATATTGATACAAACCTTCACATGATGAAAAATTAGTAATGTTTCATTTCTACTATCAACAGCTTATCTGCCCTCCTGTATGGCAGTAAGTGCAGGACGATCTCCTCAAAGATGAAACGGGGACTTGAAGCAACAGAAATATACTTCTACAGAAGGATGCTGAGGATACCATGGACTGAACATGCGAGCAACGACGAAGTTTTGGAGGAAAATGGAAACAAAAAGGAAACTAATACTTATCATCGGGAAGAGACAGTTGAGGTTTCTAGGAAACATAATGAGGAAGGAGGGCTTGGAAAACCTGATACTCACAGGACAGGAGGAAAACAACGCATAACATATTTGGTGGGCTTGAGTAAATGGATGGCGGAAAAGTGTTTAGGAGAGATAACAGGAAAGCAAAGTTTATTACGAGTTTAAAGGGGTAGGAAACTGTGGAGAGACATGATCGCTTACGGCCTGACGGGCCACGGCACACAAAGAAGAAGAACAAGAAAGTTCAGGAGATGTCTTTTTTTATGTGCCATGTTCTTTCAAGATGAGTGAGATCAAGGCCCTCCACAACTTCCTGTTTTTGTTACGCTAATTAACAT
>CAHIKZ030005323.1:1237500-1245000 GCA_903632075.3 Acanthosepion pharaonis | reverse complement strand
TAAAAGATAGTGCTCGATACAAAAGTAGAGCATAAATATAACACCCTTCATAATCCATAGCCCAAATAAATAGTTTAAATACCCTACAAAAAATATAACCCTTTATGAAGTCGTCAAAAAACAAACGTTACGACAGTTTTTTATATGCACAAATCCCTTTCAAAAAAATAAAATAAAAATAAATAAATCTCCATAGACATGCAAACTAGACGAGGGTTAATACATCTCCCGTTTAAAATTTAGACACCCCTACCTTTCCCTGACTTGCCATCGATGAAAGTAACTCTATACTAATACTTATTATTAACACCCAACACCCGCCTACCCAACTTAAACAATTCGCCCTGGCTGTTACCATGGAAATTTTGATTTCAATTTTTAAAACACGTAAATTTCAGATATACGTTATTCTAAAAAAAATTTCGCTTGAAGATGGAACAGAGTTTATTTTAACTCAATTTAATTTAAATAATTATATTGAAGTTTTCGGCTCTTGTTTTGAAACATGAGACTTCTTATGTAGCGTTTTGAATCATATTTTTAAATAAATAAATATATATATATATATATATATATATATATATATATATATATATATATATATATATATATATAGAACATGTCCTTAAAATCTGGACACATACGAAATCTCATTAACTATATTATTTTTTACCTCCACAGATTAAACATGGTTTTGTGGGGTATTCTAAAGGAGAAGGTGTACTCAATGAAGATGACAGATACTACACACTTGACTGAACGCAGAAATAGTGAATGTTTTAAAATTGACAGCAATGTGGAGTTATTGCATCGAGTTCAAGTGACTCTGGAAAAGCGCATTAACATCTTCATCGCAAAAGATGGAAATCATATTAAACATGCTATTTGTTAATATTACAGTTCAATAAAATTTTGTTGAAAATTTCAATCCTTAAAAATATGCATTTTTGCTTAGGGTGTCCAGACTTTAGTATATATATATATATATATATATATATATATATATATATATATATATATATATGGCTATAATTGATTACACTTTAAAATTTTAAAATTTTAGTGAGAGTGTATGTATGAGAGTGGGAAACAAGTGTGAGAGGGAAATGTATGAAAGCTCTAGAGAGAGGGTGTAACAGAAGAAAGAAGAACAGGAAGGCTTAAAGGTGAAGGTGGGGATTAAAATTTATTAGAGAGAAGATTTAAAGAGAGGAGTTAAATAACGGTTTAAATGAATGAGATACAAATAAATATGAATTATTTTTCGATGCATAATTCGCTACCGAATCGCAGACCTAAATTAAAATTTAAAAACAGACACCGGAAACGTGTGTATACATTTGTGGTGACACTACGCACAATAAAAAAAGAAATTTTAATGGCATTAGAATCTATATCTGTAAAGCCAAATGGTAACGGTTCGTAGATGACACCTTCATACTCAGGCCACACCAGGAAGATGTTCAGGTTCTACTGGACCATGTGAACTCAATAAGACCTTCGATACAGTTCACAATGGAGAAAGAGAGTAACAACACACTCCCATTCCTGGATGTTCTAATACCTCGAACAGAGCATGGATTCAAGACATCCGTATACCGTAAACCGACATTCACCGGACAGTACCTCAATTTCAACTCCCACCATCCATACAGCGTAAAGAAAGGGATCGTCCGCTGCTTACAACACCGAGCAAAAGTCATAAGTGGCGACCCAGAGACATTAAATAAAGAATTGCTCAGTATAAGTAGTACACTACAACGAAACAACTACCCTGGGTATGGCAACAGCCCCCAAAAAACTGGGATAGGAGAGTACAAGAGGAAGACAACAACACTCAGAAAACAGTCTGCCTGCCTTATGTGAAGGGATTATCAGAGAAAATACAAAGGATCTGCGGTCCATATAACATCAGGACAACCTCTAAAAGCTGGACGACACTTCGTAGATATCTCTCTCGAGTAAGACCCCCCCCCCATAGAGGAGAACATGACTACAGACTGTGTATATGCTATGCCGTGCAGCTGCGGAAAGAAATATAAAGGGGAGACAGACCGTCCCCTTAAGGTAAGGCTTCAAGAACACCAGAAAGCTGTAACACGAGGGGAAGTGGAAAAATCAGGCATGGCTGACCACATATGGAGAGAGAAGGGAGATCACCGCCCTCTGTGGAATCAGGTTGAGATCATAGACAAAGAACACCACTGGAAAATTCGTAAACTTAAGGAATCAGCGCATATGCTAGGCCACAAAAATCTCCTGAGCCGACCAAGCATAGAAATGAATACAATATGGGAACCAGTAATAAGGAGTGCCAGAGAAAAGCGATAATAATAAAAAAATTGCAATATGAGCTGTGGTAAAAAATTATGGAATGATAACAGCAAAAGTTATTGAATGGTAACAGCAAAAATTGCAATATGAGCACTGGTAAAAAATGGTAACTAATACCCAGAAATTAATACCCAGATGTCCTCAAGGACACATGGCACAGTGGATAAAGGCGTTGGTTTGATCCAGTGACAGGACCCAAAGAGTTAAGGCAGTGAAGAATTTTCAGAGGGAAATTAACAGGAGATAACTGATAACTGACATCCATTAAACAATGAGCGTATATTCCAACCACCTGAAGAAGTCCGGAGCGTATAACGTTGTAATAAATATGGCGACAAAGATGAGGACAATAGTCCGAATAATGAAAATAATGTACATAATACCTCATCTCAGAAATATAGACAGATACTGAAAGGCCGGATCGTTGTAATAAATATGGCGACAAAGATGAGGACAATAGTCCGAATAATGTAAATAGTGTACATAATATCTCATCTCAGAAATATAGACAGATACTGAAAGGCCGGAACGTTGTAATAAATATGGCGACAAAGATGAGGACAATAGTCCGAATAATGTAAATAGTGTACATAATACCTCATCTCAGAAATATAGACAGATACGTTTAAACCAGTTTCCAATCAGCACCTGACGCTCTGACGACTGCGTTGCACTCTTCAGAGTTATGGTACCGGCGAGAAAAAAATGTGTATTTATTATTAATATAAATTATAGCTTTGTTATTGAACATCGAATCGAACACTTTTTTTTAAACACTTAATGTGCTTAATGTGCTATATATATATATATATATATATATATATATATATATATATATATATATATATATTATTGCTAACAATAAGCCTGTTTAGTTTCATTTCTCTAGGCTTTGTAATTACTCTGATATTTCCATCTCAAATGATATCAATTTTTAAACAACCTGTACACCAGTCTTATCACCTGATGGTTTGTCTAGGGTCAGAAAAGACTAAAGCAGAACCAAAGCAAAATGCTATGAAAAATAAATACTGAATTCTTTGAATATATAGATTAGAGTTATTTAAGTCTGAGGATTCTTTTCCTATGTGCCGTAACCCTTCAGTAAGTAGACGATCATGGCTCTCCGCAACTTCCTATCGCTAGTAGCTCTGAGTAACGTTTGTCTTTTTACCATCTCCCTACTAGCTCGTTGGCTAGGTAGTCCGCTGCCTTCCCCTGTACCTTTTGACTTTGATATGCCCCTGTGTGTTTCAAATTCTACAAGCCCTCCTTCCTCATTATGCGTTCAAGAAATTTCTTGTCTCTTTATGGTTCTGAGTACTAGTGTCTTTTTTTCACATTTTCGCTAAAATTTCTTCGTGTCATTCTCAGCATCCTTCTGTATAACCATATTTTTGTTGACACAAAACTTCTCATCATCTGTGAGGAGATTGTCCAGTATTCTCTTTCTTACAGAAACATTGATTTCTTTTTGTCTCGAATGTAACCATCCATTTTCTTAATACTTTGCTTAAATGTCAATATTTCTGTGATGAGTTAGTGTAATTATTTACATTATTTACATTGTTTGGTCTATTGTCCTCCTCTTTATTGCCATTTTCACGAAGTTTCGGCCTTTGTACGCTCCGGACTTCTTCAGGATTTGTGCATATTTACCAATGCAGCAGGGAAATTCCTGTCTATATTCCTGAGGTGAGGGATTACAATTATTACATTGTTCGGACTGTCGTTCTCATCTCCGTTGCCATATTCACGACGTTTCGGTCGTTGTACGCTCCGGCCTTCTTCAGGATCTGTCTATATTTCTGAGGTGAAGTATTACAATTATTTACAGTATTTACATTGTTCGGAATGTTGTTCACATCTCCATTGCCATATTCACGACAATGTCAATCAGGCGATTGGAATTTCAAGCTGAACCCTTTATTTCGTTCACTGGGGTAGATTGTTCTAGTTCCACATGCCGCGCCTCTTCTGGATGTCTCATTTATCTCCCTTTAACTAAACTCTCCAAGTTTTTTTTTGTTCACCACTGCCGTAGCCAGGTATTAAACTCGCATTTCTTTGGGTCAAGTCACTGGATCCAACTAACACTTTTATCCACTGGGTTCAGTTCAAAACTCCAATCACCTGAAGAAGGCCGGAGCATACAACGGCCGAAACGTCGTGAGCATGGCAGTAAAGATGAGGACAACAGTCCGAACAATGTAATTAATTAATTTGCTTACCTTTTGAAAGGCAACTTTTGCTACTCCAATATATTTTCGGATTTCGGTGCCATATTGCCCATTCTCTGGAAAAAAAATTCCCATATATTTAAATTTTATAAATTTATAAAGCAAAAGACCTTGCTGCTTCTTGCTTTCCTGGTTCTTGGAAATCCTCTGATTTAGTTCCAGTCTTCTAATTGTCGACCTATTGGTCTTGTACATCTTTTTGGCAAAATATTTCTTTTTCTTTTTATGTGCCATGTCCTTTCAGGACGTAGGCGATCATGGCTCTCCACCTCTTCCTCTATCCCTTACAGCTCTCAATAAGTTCCTTCCCTCTGCTACTTCTTCTAGACCACGTTCTGATATCCACTTGCTTAAGCCCGCTAGGTATGGCATGCGTTGTTTTCCCTTGTCTCTCTTTTCCTCTATTCGACTCGTGAGTATCAGATTCTCCAGGCCTTCCTTCCTCATCATGTATCCCAGGAACTTCAGCTGCCTCTTCCTGATGTTAAATATAAGCCTCCTCCTTGTTTGCATCCTCTTTAAGAACTCATCATTGCTCTCACGCTCGATCCATGATATCCTTAGCATCCTTCTGTAGAACTACATCTCCGTCGCCTCGAGTCTCTTCTTCATCTTTGAGGAAATCGTCCAACATTCGCTGCCGTAAAGAAGAACAGATGTCACGTAACAGCTCAGTATTCTTTTCTTTGTTACTTTGTTACTAAAGAAATCCTCCGTCTCGCAATACTCTGCCTAGCCTTTGAAATGCGTCCTTGGCCATCACAAGACGTCTACGGATCTCCATGTCGCACTTACCGTCCTCTGTCAAGACGTTTCCCAGATATTTAAACATCCGCGTCTGCTTGATTCTAGTGTTCCCGACCTGCAAATCACATCTCGGGCTCATCCTCTTACTTAAGCTTCTCACCTCAAATTGTCTTCTTTCAGATAAGCAGTATGTCTTTCGCTGTTCTCTAGGACCACTGCTGATGTTTAACGATTATTGCTAAAAGACTCTACCATCAATGTTAAAAGAATCGATAAGAATTCTGAAGCTCGATAAAGAGTCGATAAGAATAGTGCTGATTTGGATATCTCGAAGTCATTTCACAGGATTTAGCATATTGGCCTTCTTCGCAATTTGAAAGCTTATGGTATTTCTGGTCAAATTTTTGAACTGAGGTAATCTTTCTTATCAAATCGTGTACATTTTTATAGTAAAACGACCAACAATACATTTTATAGTAAAATGACCAACAATACATTTTTATAGTAAAATGACCAGCAATACATTTTATAGTAAAATGTTTAACGATTATTGCTGAAAGAGTCTACCATCAATGTTAAAAGAGTCGATAAGAATTCTGAAGCTTGATAAAGAGTCGATAAGAATAGTGCTGATTTGGATATCTCAAAGTCATTTCACAGGATTTAGCATATTGGCCTTCTTCGCAATTTGAAAGCTTATGGTATTTCTGGTCAAATTTTTGAACTGAGGCAGTCTTTCTTATCAAATCGTGAAATGAAGTTGTCTTGAACGGCCACTCTTCTAGATCTATTTGCACTAATGCCGGCGTCCACCAAGACTCTACCATTGCATTTACTTTGTTCCTAATTTCCATCAACGATCTTCCTGATGCCATCAGTGCTCGACTATGCTGATGACACAACTATTTTCTCCTGATCGTCCCAATAAGACCAAATTGGCAACTGATGTCAAAAATGACCCTCAATCTGTTAACTGGGACAAGAAATGGCTTGTTAATTTTAACGCCACCAAAACGAAACTGCTTTCTATTAATCATCTGAGAGACTCCTTTCTACCTCCCATCAGTATGGCTGGTGCTAACCTCCAGGAGAGTGACTTGTTGCGCTTTCTCGGGCTATCGTTTTCGGTTGACATCAAGTGGAAAGATTATATTGAATCAATTGCTAGGTCTGCTATTAGGAAAATTTAGTTCGATTTTTCGTGCTAGACAATTTTTCTCGCCCGAATCTATCTTAAGGTTACCATTCGTCCATGCCGGCAGCAAGACTCTGATTGGGAGATTGGAGGTTTTGAGGAGCATGGAGCCACCTCTTACTTGCTGTCGTTCCCAGGTCCACCCTGAGTCGGGGTGGTAGCACCTGTTAGGGTCCCATCTATGGGCAAATAGTGAACAGCGGAACAAAAAACATGAAAGTATAAAATACATTTTTATAGTAAAAATACCAGCAATACATTTTTATAAGAAAATGAACCAACGATACATATTCATAGTAAAATGACCAACAATACATTTTTATAGTAAAATGACCAGCAATATATTTTTATAGTAAAATGACCAACAATGCATTTTATAGTAAATTGACCAACAATACATTTTTATAGTAAAATGACCAACAATACATTTTTATAGTAAAATGACCAACAATACATTTTTATAGTAAGATGTCCCGCAATACATTTTATAGTAAAATGACCAACAATACATTTTTATAGTAAAATGACCAACAATACATTTTATCTGTAGTTGAAGGCATACAATTGCGTTCAAAATATATTTAGTTGAAGTCATAAAATTGTGTTCAGATTATATAGATCTCGGTATCAAATAACCCATGGAGGTGTTAATATGCCGCTAAAAAACAACCAAGCAAACAACCTACATGAAAGAACTCTTTCATAACATTAATCCATATAATATCCGACAATTTCTTCAATCAAACTGTATTCCAAAATATGACTGCAACATAAAGCACATCACCGCCTCTAGTAATTCTGTCCACACAAACATGTATATGCACAAAAGCTGAGTATCATCTACCATGTATTCAACTGTGAAAGCAGAATAACATATATATTTTTATTACATCAAAGCTCCCAAGAAAATTAAATTTCGGTATTAAATGACCCATAAGGAGTTGATGTGCTGTTAAACAGACCAATCAATCAATCAATTATTCT
>CAHIKZ030005323.1:830000-1232500 GCA_903632075.3 Acanthosepion pharaonis | reverse complement strand
TTTTTATATATATATTCCAGTCAAATCCATTACATTCACTTACATGCTAATACCCTGTGAATCCTCTTCTGCTCCCTCCAGCTATGGATAAATAGTAGAACAGACTGGGTTCTATAGCCTTGGATGGCAACTGGTCTAGAAGAAGGACAACTCTGAATTCAAAACCTGCGGAGGGTCGTTTGGGGACCTTGTGGCACTTAGTGCACCAGGTATTTGGCTCTTCAAAAAGTGTGTCACCACTATAATCAAATCTCTTGTGCTGTTGTCAGGCTGTCGGTTTTCTAGGTACCGATCTCCTTGACCCTCATATGTCGAATCGACGGGAGAGACGAGAGTATATATATATATATATATATATATATATATATATATATATATATATATATATATATATATATTTTACGATTATAACTGATAAGGAGAAACAAGAAATAGATAGATACGGACAGACTAAGATAGATAGATAGATAGATAGATAGATAGATAGATAGATAGATAAGAAGTAACACAAACACACACACACATATAGGCAGATATAAAAAGAAATAAAGACAGGGAGGAACATACAACGATATATTTTTTCATCTACCGCAAGGAAAGTTGGTTCTCTCGCCAGAATCCATCCTTCGAATCTATAAATCAACCATTCTTCCTTACATGGAATGCTGCTGCCATTTATGGTTTGTAGCCTATGCTGTTCGTCTCGAGGTCCTAGACAGAATCCAGAGTCAAATAAGCAATGTGATAGTTCCTGATCTGGCATCTCGTCTACAGTCACTTTCTTACAGACGTGCCGTTGCTTCCCTCTGTCTTTTCTACAAGTATTTTTACGGCAACTGCTCCGAGGAGCTACTTTCGCTGGTTCCCAAACTGCATAAATTTTTAACGTACTACAAGGCTAAATATCTCGGTCCCGACTTTTCAATGTTGAAACGATTATGTAGCCATCTCTTCTACTCCAATAGCTTCTTATCTCGCACTTCCTGTCGGTGGAATTCCCTTCCTCTTATTTGATTCCCTGATAGCTATAATGTTCAAGTATTTAAATGTAATGTCAATCGACGTCTCCTGATGCCTTAATCTAATCCCCGTCCTTCTCTTCGTCCTTTCCTCTATCACGCCTCTTCATTCTTGCTCTCACTCTCTGTAACCCCTTGCATGCTAGTAGCACTCCCGCCTTTTGGGTGAAATGCGCATATATATATATATATATATATATATATATATATATATATATATATATATATATAGCGGGAGAAAGAGAGAGAGAGAAGCTAGTTAGATAAGAACATACTGAGATACATCGAAAGATAGATATTCACCTGCCGACTATGATACATTTTCGCACCTGCTCATATATATATATATATATATATATATATATATATATATATATATATATATATATATATATTAGCACCTTTTGTATTGGGATTAATTTATGGTTTATATATTTTGAATGACGCGAGACTAAGGATTTAAGCGTTTTCTTTTGATTTTTTAACATTTTTATAGTCATGTATGTTGGTTTGGGAAGAGAGTAATTCTTTCAGGAAAGGAGATATTGGGGAAAATCCAGGGCGCAGATTTATATTTCGTTAAAATTCGATAGCGGCACTTTCGAGAATTTTGCGTCTAAGTAAGTTACTTTCTCTTTTAATAAGTGTGGTATTCGCTATGTCAAAGTTGTGGTCGAATTTATTTCTATGTATGACTAATGCATTTGATAAATTCTTGTGTATCAGGTTCCTTTTATGTTCATAGATACGTTTTTTTTATTTCTTTAAATCAGTCCACTGTATTGTAGAAAATATTCTGGCAATTTATTTTACACACACACACACACATATATATATATATATATCCTCAGCTTGATATATTTGATGATGCAGGTTTTAATATTAACTGCAGTACGGATAGAGAATAAGTTTTATGATTGAAATAGTTGTATCTATGAATGACCCATGTTTGGCTTCATCCCTGGCTAACAATTCTGGATTTCGATCGGTTCAAGAGGCAAATGTTCGCGCCCAGGTAAAGATCAAGCAGGCTCTCTAGTCGTGTTACACAAATTTGCCCTTATTTCGTACTCAGTTTACCTGAATCCTAGCCACCCCACTACCATCCCTTTACAGGCAGGATGATTTTTGGCAAACTATGCCAGCCCAATCATAAAACGAAGCCCCACTTCGCACAGGATTTCCTCTGTATTTCATCCACCAATTTACGCATAATTCCCTAACCCCTGATATCCTATCGTTTTCCGTCTTGTTTTTGAGATGTAAATGCGTTATCAGAGGGCCACATGAAAGAAGAACGTCCCTCCCATCTTCAGCGCGTCCGTCAGACACTCACAGGATCGGTCTACTGTAGCATGCAAAAGAATGGAGCGAATTTCATATATGTGCCATTTACACGCATAAATATGCAAACACACACACAAACACATATATATGTCGTTTATTTTGCCAGCACAGTTGATTCTGTGTAATGCAATTATAATTATTGAAGTAATGCTATTTACTAGAAGTGCTTATGACTTTGTTTTTGGGTTTTGGGTGCGGCTTTTTACAGACCCCTCAACTCATCTGTTACGCTTCCAGGAAACTTGAACGCAACGTGCGGAAATTGAAGACTTTTTCGCTGATATTAGGGTACGATTTATTATAAAATATACGAAACAAGGATATTTTTTTACACCCCACGCTAAAATTCCAGTATATCTCGGATTCTACTACATTAGCAGATTCTTCTAACATTACCCTCTGAACATAATAGAGATGGACCTCCCAGGAGAACAAAAATCCCAATCCCAGGCCATAGCTTAGATGTGGCACAAGGCCGAAAGTAAGGGGCACCCAGTGAGAATCGAACTCACTACTCAGCCGTAACTGTTCTAGAGAGACAAGCTTGCTAACCATTACGCCAGCTCGAGGTGCCCAATCCCAGATCAAAAGTAACGGTAGCGATAATCATGTCGTCATACAAATAAAATTTCTTGACCAAGAATATGTGGATTTTAATTGCAATGTTTTCAAGATAATGAAAAATCACGTTTTTCCTATACGCAAATTTATATATATATATATATATATATATATATATATATATATATATATATATATATATATATATATGTATAAAAGTCGACATTGAAGTCAACACCCAGAGTTGATAGTCTGTTTCATGCTAAGCACAATGACCTGACGATTGTTTAGCATGAAACAGACTGTCGCCTTTGGGTGTTAACATGAATGTTCACTTTTATATTTACATATGCTCTATCCCATAACTATAGCATACCTTAAAACTATATTTCATTATATATATATATATATATATATATATATATATATATATATATTATATATATAGACACATGTGCACATACATATATATACAGGCGCACACAAAAAGAAAAGTCGTCAACCTAACACTAATAAAAATGCGCATAAATTATCTTTTGACTTAATATATAAATAACAAAAAACGAGAAAATTGACAGACCTTTGCTGATACCGCCTGACATTTCAATTGAACATTTGCACAAAGGTTTGTCTACAAAAGTCTGGAGTAGAATATAATCAGTTATATATATATATATATATATATATATATATATATATATATATATATATATATATATATATATATATAGGAGAAAATGTATGATGAAGGGAAAAATTTGCGTGTGAAGCGTTTTGTTCTTTGGGATTTCATCGGACGAAATGCGCCTTACGCATAATTTTTACACTTTGTCATACATATTTCGTTATCTCATATATATATATATATATATATATATATATATATATATATATATATATATATTAAATAAAACAGACCACTTTAAGGTTCCATGTAATAAATTATTTCACACAGACCTTTTTAAAATGACTTTGGATCATCAGAATTTACTTAGGTTTGGAAGTAAAGTCTGATGATCCGCAGTCCTTTAAAAGGGCTGTGGTGAAATAATTTATTACATGGAACCTTAAAAGTTGTTCGTTTTTATTTAAATTATTTGCTCTGGATTTACATTGAGCTCTCTGGATTTTATCCTCCTTAGGTTTACCCATACAGATTACCTAGTTTTCATAAACTACATATATATATATATATATATATATATATATATATATATATATATATATATATATGAGATAACGAAATATGTATGACAAAGTGTAAAAATTATGCGATATATATATATATATATATATATATATATATATATATATATATATATATCTAATAACGAAATATGTATGATAAAGTGTAAAAATTATGCGAAATTATGGAAAAATAAAGCATAATATTTTTTTTTTAATCCACATTACAACCAAAAAACTTTTGCGATTTCTCTCTTCTTCTTAATAAATACACTTTTCTCTCGTTGAACTACTATAACCTCTTCCTTATATATATATATATATATATATATATATATATATATATATTTAAGCGGCAAGCATTATTTTTAAACATCTTTCGTTAAATGTGACAGAAAAGGAAAATTGAATTCATTTTCTATTTAGTTTAATCCAACATTCTTACATGAGAATAAGAGAATACAAAAAATGTCCATATTGTCCCTTGTCTTAAGCGCTCGGAATAAAAACTCCTGATAGTCTTCAAAACAACACAAAAATAAAATTCTTCTTAAACAGTTAACTATTATATCAATATATGATTTACTTTCGAAATAAAGTTAAGTTAAGGTAGTGCAGGGGTTTCTTGCATGTCGTCTGTTTTTTTTCAGTGGCCAAAAGTTTTTCGGCACTTTTGTGTTGACGTTAAATTTATAATTGTATACATAAAGATTTTTCTAAAAGGGTTGTTTGAATATGAGTACGTTATATTAAAATACAATTTTAAAATATTATTCCTAATTCTAATTACTAATAGACTATATATATATATATATATATATATATATATATATATATATATATATATATATTATCAAATGGAAAAATTTTACTTGACGCATTTCGTCCTTCAGGACTTCATCGGACTAAATTTTTCAACTTTGTCAAATTCCCTATACTGTTCTTGACATATAAAAGTATATATTGTTATCTCATATATATATATATATATATATGTGTGTGTGTGTGTGTGTGTGCGCGCGCGCGTGTGTGTGTGTGTGTGTGTACATCGCCTATCGTCCGGTTAGCACACTTCCTCAGTTTTTGAACTGAGGTTGAGGTTTATTCCCTGTTTCCTGTTTTAGATTGGGTTTCCGTTTCCTCCTGAAGATGCTTATCACGTGACGGCCGCTCAATTATGTCCCTCGATACAGTGACGAAATCGCTAAAGTTTGCCGCCCCGGACAGAGGCTAAATCTGCCTTCCCGCCAGCTTGCCGTTTCCTTTCGGGAATAATTCAAAATAAAGAATGAAACTTAAGCTCCCAGTCCTCAGTTTGGGAAAACCCAAGTCTCACTGTTTCCCGTTCGTGTCCTCAATCTGGAGTCTTAAAATGGATTCTCCAGGTACAGGAGTATCTCTATATTATATGTAAGATCCTTCCTTTTTGTTTCTCCTTACTCTCCTTTGCTGTGCAGATATATGTGATATATTATTCTCTGCGTGGGACACGTGAATATATGTATTTGTTTCGTGTATGTCTTAGTAATACGAACGTCTGAGAAGAAGAGATGTTTGTCATTCCTTTTCCTTTCAACTATTCCGTTCCGTCCGTGAAATACGATGTTATTATATTACGAATATGATAATGCCCATAACGGGGGAAATACAAATGGGAGAATAAATCTTTCTTCCATAGCAACCTTCCGTTATACTTAGCAGTTCTCTTTCACTTCCAGTTGCTCCTTTGAGTCTTAGAGGCATTATGGCTTTGTTTGGGGTGAATTGATTAAAAAAGACAAAAAATATACGAGGTGCATTTTAGAAGATTTGAAACATTTTAGAGGCAGTTCTAACTGCCCTAGATTATTGTCATTTTAGGCTATCATTACTATACATCTAATAGGTTGACCTGCCAACTTATTTCAGATTGAAGGGGTCCGCAGTAACAGTTCTTTGTACACACCCTACTAACCACGGCTAACTAGCAGAATGCAGTCAGGACCTTAAGACATTTTGGAAGCTCGCTGTGCAATAAAGTTAACAGAGGTGTATATCAAAACTGTTCCTCACTCTTACGGCAGGTAAGACCTTGCTACCTGCAACTTTTGGTTGTTTCCCAAGCTGAAGGAGCACTTCAGGGCCATCGTTTTGAAGACCTTCAGAAAGTAAACGCCCTTTTTCTATTTTTAAACAGCAGATGTTACTCTCTTGAGAAGACTTAATAAGGAAAATGTGTATTCAACATGGATTGAACCATAATCCTCCTTTATAGAAGAAACCCTCATTTGATCCAGTGCGCTTTAGGACGTTCAGCCAAGAAGAGCATCCATAATCCAGCAGGTTTCTATTTTCCCTTTTAAAGAATGCACACCGGTTCGTTCACTTATCCTTGAAAGCCCATATCTACCCTGTTTAGTATCCGAGACGTAAATAAAGCAATTTCTAAAGAATTAATGGATTTATTAATTGTAAATATGAGATTATAGTATTTATGATTAATATTAAATAAATAAAAAACATTATGTCTGCTTATTTTTAGCATAATCAGTTCATATTCACGGGTATTTTTTTCAGTGCATTTCTTGCACCATTTTTATTGTAATACACGGAAAAAATATCCGTGAATATTAACGGATTATGCTAAAAATAAGCAGACGTAATGTTTGTAATTTATTTAATCAGACATGCCTAAAAGAGAATCTGCTGCCTAAATACACAAAATATTATATATATATATATATATATATATATATATATATATATATATATATATATATATAATATTAACATTATATGTTAAAATATATAAGATTCAGAATGGCATTCCTGTATACAAACTAAAACGATGATATAGGAGTAAACACTAGAATGAAAATGAAGCGCAAAAGAGTAGTCAATGTTCTGCTTAAAAGTCGTTATTTGGTACTAAATGACCATTATAGAGGAGTCAATGAACCATAAAACCACATTCAAAATCCAAACATTAATCATGGGATTAAGCCCTGATATTCTGCTGAAAAGTCGTTCTTTGTAGTAAATGACCATTATATAGGAATCAATGAACCATAAAACCACTCAGTTTCAAAAACTATTATAATCTACTTTAAAATGAAGTAAATTATTAAAATTATTTATTTGCATTCATGATCATAAAATGTTATTTACTTAATCCAACATAGTTTTCAGCACACGATATATATATATATATTTTTTTTTTAAGATTTAAAAATATGGTTCCTTCGCTACACAGGAATTACCATGTTTCTAAAACCGAAGCTAAAAACTTCAAATTTAATTATATAATTAAATTAAAAGCATTAGTTCTGTTTCATTTTCAAGTGAATTTTGGAATAACTTATTTTGAAATTTACTGAGTTTTAAAAGCACGGACAATTCATATTTTTTCCAAAGATACAGAGAAATCCAATCATTTAGACAGGGGTGGTAGCGTGTTCATTTTTATGAACTATTATTGTATTAATTATGAGTTACGTTCGGAAAAGAGGTTAAGTCTAGGTAGGCTAGGGGTGCATTTCTCAACGAATTCTGACATCCGTTCAACGCATGTCGTCTGGTTTTTTTAATCAAAGACAAAATGTTTTTCGGCATTTTTCCCGTTAAATTCGTACTTGTATACATAAAGATTCTTTCTAAAATAAAAACATCAATAAAAACACCGGATTATATATCTTAATGTTCTTTCTTTTTACTATAATATATATATATATATATATATATATATATATATATATATATATATATATATATATATATAACTGTTGTGAGTTTATGAACACTAAATGAGGTTCTGTGGTTGAGGTTATACGAAAGACCAACATTCTCATCTTTCTTTTATTGAACCCACAAGAAAGTCGCTAAATGGCTTTAAGCTTACAGAAACAGGAAACGTCTGTTCCTGACAAGTGTTGATGCTCACCAGGTGCTGTCAAGGCAAAGATCTAAAAGGAGAGTTCGAAAAGCAAAACGTCATTCTTGTAACAGACATGCACATCTGTCGTGCACATGAATTTGGTAATTTTGCAGCAAGGAATGGCGAGGAATGAGATTGGATCAGGGCCAAAACTCTTGGGCATACTTTCATGTCAGGTTTCCACGCGAATGGAAACACAGGGACGAATAGGTAAGGCGCGGTAGAGGTGGACGAGGGTATTTTCTTTATCTTATTCCAGTGCAAAATCTTCCTGAACTAGCCTCGGGCTGGTTCCGTTTTGATTTTTACCATTCTCAGTTCGAGAGTTGTTTTTTACTTTTCTGGATTCAAAAAATCTTCAGCGAATATATAAATAAATAAATAAATAAATAAATAGTGTGAGAAGGAGAAAGAGAGATGGAGAATGAAGCTAAGAAAATTTACAAAGAAAGAAATTATGAATGAAATTGAATCAGAAGAAATAAATATAATGAAGAACAATATTGACAAAGAATAAAATATGAGAAAGGGAAAAATAAAATGGAAAAATGAACGAAAGAAAGAATACATGAAGCAAAAGAAAGAAAAGGAAAAATGGAGCAAGAATGAAGAAAACGGAGAAAGAAAAACTGATGAAGAATAAACAAATTATGAAAGAAAGAAAAAAGAAAGAAAGAAAAAAGAAAGAAAGAAAAAAGAAAGAAAGAAAAAAATAATTAAAAATGGAGGAAGAAAGGAAAGAAAGAGAAAACAAACTAAGAATGGAAGAAAAATGTAGAAGAAAATAAAAATAAAGAACAAATAATGAAAATGAATGAAGAACGAAAAATATGCAAACTTTGAAAGAAAGAAACAAAGATGAAGAAAAATATGTAAATTTCGAAAGAAAGAAAAATAAGCAAATTTCGAAAGAAAGAAAAATGAAGAAAAATAAGTACATTTTGAAAGAAAGAAAGCAAGAAAACAAGAAAATGAAAAAATAAGCACATTTGGAAAGAAAAAGAAAAATGAAGAAAATAAGCAAATTCAGAAACAAACAAACAAACAAAGAAAAATAAAATTTTGAAAGAAAGAAAAATGAAAAAATAACATAATGTTGAAAGAAAGAAAGAAAGAAAGAAGAAAGAAAGAAAGAAAGAAAGAAAAAGAAAGAAAGAAAGAAGGATAGTAAATGAAAAATAAAAAGAAAGAAAATGGTGAAAGAATGAAAATGAAAAATAAACATATTATGAAGGCAAGAAAACAAGCAAGCTAGCAAGAAAGAAAGAAAGAAAGAAATAAAATAAGATCATTCCATATCAAATTCCCTAATTTTTGGAAAGTTTCCCAGGTTATCCTCTCAGATTCCCGTGGAAAAAAATTCTTATGTGTTCCAATAACAAAGCGATGGCAAAATTCCAACTATTAAGTCTGTATCTGTAATAGTTTTGAAATTAGATAAAACTTTTAGAATTTACTCAGTTTTAAGCATTTTACCAAACTATACTTTCATCCAACTCCAGATGTTCATAGCTCCTTTGATATGAAGAGATTTGAAACTTTGTAACCAGGATTTC
Source organism: Acanthosepion pharaonis (assembly GCA_903632075.3). Taxonomy (NCBI): domain Eukaryota; kingdom Metazoa; phylum Mollusca; class Cephalopoda; order Sepiida; family Sepiidae; genus Acanthosepion; species Acanthosepion pharaonis. The sequence goes on along the minus strand of CAHIKZ030005323.1, from coordinate 1,222,919 downwards.
AGATTTTATTTACCTTTGATATGTTTGGAAGATTTAATATTTTCCTTTGGATTGAAAAATATATCAAGATTAGGGGTATCGTCTGTACTTTCCCCCCTAGAATGCCACGAAAGTAACCGAAAAGCAAACGCACCATATTCTATTTGAGAGCCTTACACGCCAACACTTTGCCAAATAAAGCACTCAGTGACATTTGTTTTAATGTACGATATATATATATATATATATATATATATATATATATATATATATATATATATATATATATACATTTGACATTTGTTAAATTTACGAGATATTATATATATATATATACACATTTGACATTTGTTTTAATTTACGATATATATATATATATATATATATATATATATATAAAATATATAGAAAATAGGAAGGAACTGGTTAGGTAAATAAAATTTCAGAAACACGTTATTCCAAAAAAATTTCGCTTGAAGATGGAACAGAGCTTATTTTAACTCAATTTAATTTAAATAATTTAAATGATTTAAATAATTATATTGAAGTTTTCGGCTCTTGTTTTGAAACATGGGACTTCTTATGTCGCGATTTGGAATCATATTTTAAATAAATAATAAATATATATATATATATATATATATATATCGTAAATTAAAACGAATATCTTTTAAGAGTCCGTTTTCTTTATAATAATATAATATATATATTTCTTTATAGTAGTAATAATAATAATATATATATATATATACATACACACACACGCGCACACACACACACACATATATATATATATATATATTATAAAGAAAACAAACTCTTAAAAGACGATAGTGATATTTATTTCGTTAAGATAGAGAGTTCGATCTCAACTCTTCAGACCGATTCCTTACACACACACACACATATATATATATATATATATATTACAGGAGTGTTATTGTTTGAATTATGTTTAACATTTTAATCTCTTCAAAATTGGTTATTTTTGTATGACTTCTAATGACAATGACGGCGGTTAATTTTTTATTTCATAGTTTTAACATCTATTCGTCCATATTGTGTGTTACACCCACATAGCTTTGTTAGTTTTGCCAAAAAGTCGTTGGGTGGCGCTATTAAAGATCTTTAAAAAACGGGACACTTCCTTTCTTCTTCCCCTTTTCTCCTAGCATGCGGTAGTGACGACACCAAGACTTTGTCTAAAGCATGGAGATATCTTTCTACTTAGTGACACACGCACACACATGCACACACGTCTTTCACCCACACAATTCTCAACTTTCAATGTCTTCTTTCTTTTTACAGGCATACTAGAGTATTTTCTATCCCTTGTTGTTCAGTTATTGTTGTAGCATACCTACGGACGATAATGGATATGTCCCCATTCATATGAATACAGTAGTAAATACTGTATGTTGGTCTGCAGTTGGAGCTTCGTCTCTATCTGTGCTGGTCAAACTCTTCTGCCTCCGGACAGAGAGGATCCCCCAGACGAAGCTATGTCGAAGGACAGAGACTCGTCTCGGGAAACAGCTACCCCTGGGGTCTACGGGGAATTTGGGGCCGGGACTATGGTCTCGGATACCCCACATTAAATTCGGCCTTGTGCTATATCTGACCACGTGGGGTGGTTGGTAGATATCCTGCAGTTGGAAATTCATTGTGGAATTCACTTGACTCACTTCTAGCAGTTGACACACTACTTCTACGCACCGCTGGCGAATCTTATATGTGTTGTTCTTGTCCTAAGTATTATCGTTCATTACCAACTTTCGTGTGATTATTCCATTCAGTAACCTTCCCTAGGTTACAGCAGTTATATAAAAACAAATACATATAAAATATCGCTTTATTGAAATTGCCTTACATTTCCTTGCAGCCGGCATTTGCATGCGTAAATTTTGTTTACCGCTATTTTTGTCCAACTAGGAGCAGTGTTGCAACAATATCTAAGAATGGTATGTCAAAAATATTGTCTGAAGTTCAATCATTCTAAAGAATGACCTCATATCTGCAGTCAAGATTTCGCCAAATTTGGCGGTCTGTAAATTTGTAAACGTATAACGTGTCCCTCTCCCAGCTTTTCACCGACTGAACAATTAACTCTATTGTAGTTTGCGTCCGTGTGCGCAAAAACAGGGAATGGTCCGCTTTTCGTTCACAAGGGAAACGAAAGATGAAATTCACGCCACGGTGAGAAATGAAGACGGGAATCTTGTGAGTGAGAAGCTGTATATAAAACATCTCACTCCTAGTATAAATCTCACCTTATTGAACAACGGAAATGGTCTGTTGAAAATTTTAAAAGAAATATTACAAAGACACTCACTGGAATTCCAGCTGCACTCAACATGCAAAGCTCGGAATAAACGCTTCTACTTTTATTCAAAATAACACAAAGTTAGACAGGTCATGACCCATTTATGAAAAATAATTTATTTTTTTGATCTTTGCTTCGTTTAAATTTAACGTGGGTCATATTCGATTGGTTGATCTGAGTAAAGCCCACGAACCTTATAACTACCACTTTTTTTCGTAAAAAGATGTGGTATTTTGCTTTTAAATCTAAATAAATCGTTCACTCGCCAGTAATTTACAATCGCCTGATGAGATGCATTGATACGCATCGAAACACTACTGCAACTGTGTAGCGATTTTAACATGTTTTCGATGTAATGTCCTAAAACACACACACACACACACACACACACACACACACAGGCATGCATATATATATATATATATATATATATATATATATATATATATATATAATTGTGTATTTGGGCGGCAATACCTCTTTTATACAAGTTTCATTAAAGACAAATGTTCTGCGTTCTAGCCTTCTTTTTTTTTAAATTTTCTTGTATTCGTATAAGTTTTTTTTAAACATCAGATGTGTAAGAATTGTCCGAATGTTTTGTCTGTTCGAGCGCTTTCGGCTCTTCTTTAAGGATGTTGTTTTTCAATTATTAATTCTAACTGAATGTTTAGATTTTTATGTATGTATCTAGAAAGATGGAAATGTTTATTTTTCTTTCTTTTTTTTTTCAAACACGGTCAGCACATTGTGACCGTTTTCATAGTTGATGTTATTGAGTGTTGACTTTCTTCTTTTTTATTATCAATGCTTCCCTTATTTTTAGTCTTTTTTACATGTGGATGAGTCTATTATAGTTTTATTTTCTCAACATTTTCCGCAACATACTCGTAAAGAGAAGGGGAAGGAGAGAGCAGGGGAGAGAGAGGGGAGAGGGGGGAGAGAGGAGAAGAGGGAGTGAGAGAGAGGAGGGGAGAGAGAGGAGGGGGAGGGGAGAGAGAGGAGGCGGTGGGGAGAGAGTGAGTGAGGGGGGAAAAATGTTTTATTTTGAAATCTCAGAAGCATTGGTGCTTCAAATCATGTCATCGTTACTAACCCCAGGGGCCCCAGCAGAACTCTTAACTTCATCACACTTTCAGAGGGTTTTTTTTATTTTTATTTTTTATTATTTTTGATTACCAGCGCCAAGAAATATTTCCTTACCTTATCAGAAAGTAGTCCTTAAATAAGTAATTGAGACTTTAGCAGTAAATCAGAAGATCACCTATATATCTGGGCTAACTAATATATATATATATATATATATATATATATATATATATATATAGTCAGTAGATAAATAAAACTTCAAATGATTTATCTTCTAACTTGAAGTTTAGCAGACACATCCGCTCATAGGGTAAGATAAATCTATTGAATTAATTTACAGATATCAACCAACCAAAACACACACACATGTTTGAGATAAAAATATAGTTGTAAGGTGTAATATATTTTTATGGGTTAGATTGCTCAATATCAGGAATGGAGCATATGTAAATATAAATATGAAAGTGGACATTGAGGACAATACCAAACGGTGACAGTCTGTTTCATGCTTAAGCGTAATCTTCAGGCCATGTGTGTTGTGCTTGTGTTTTGGTTCGACTATTATATATATGGTGATCAGTGATGCATTATGGGTAAAAGGTCTATTATATTAACGTAACAGTTTTTTTTGCAAATCATTCTAGAGGCTATTAAGTATATATATATATATATATATATATATATATATATATGAAGAAATGTAGTTTTAAGGTGTGCTGTATTTATGGTATAAAGTGATCAAAATCAGGGATAGAGCGTGTGTACATATAAAATTGGCGACAGGCTGTTTCATGCTTTAATTCAATCATCAGGCAATCTTAGGATTACGTTTAAGTCTGTCACTTCAAGATCCCCATATATATATATGCATGCACATTTCATTGAATACGACAGACAAGATGCTTTTGTTTACTTTTTTATACACTTTCCCATGCGATCTAATAATTTTTTCTTTTCGGATGAAAGCGCTCGGATAAAAATAACATTTGGACAGTTTTTATATAATTCATCATCCGGAAAGAAAAAAAAATATTAGATTGCATGTGAAATTGTATAAAAAGCTAAATAAAAGCACTTTGTCTGTTGTTTTCAATGAAATGTACATGAAAGAAGGATTGCTGCCTAAATACAAAAATATCTGTGTGTGTGTGTTTATGTGTGTGTGTGTGTGTGTGTGTGTGTGTGTGTGTGTGTGTGTGTATAAAAAATAAAAATAAAAGTAAACAAATTCCTTTGTACCTAGAAATGTGACCTGAAGAACCAGAAAAAAATATATTTTCTGGGGAAATATATTATAGTCATGGAACCTTAAGCTTGTGCCTTTCTTATTTATTTAATTTATATATATATATATATATATATATATATATATATATATATATATATATATATATATGTGTGTGTGTGTGTGTGTGTGTGTGTGTGTGTGTGTGTGTGTGTGTGTGTGTGTTTTTTATGCCAACGCGTTTCGTTCCTTGAGGAATTTTTCGTCTAAAATATTCTTGGAAGTGTAATTATTGATTCTTGCCAAAATGTTAACTTACGACCTGGATTTTTCAAATATCTTTGCCCTAAAAGAAATGATCCTTTTTTTAAGCCAACATATATGACCATGAATTTTATTAAAATTGAAAGAAAACAGTTCACTCATGACCTTTAAATAATTAAAATAAACGAACCAAGTAAGACAAAATACACAGAAATAATTAATCTCATATAAATAAGAAATTTTAAAAAATCAACAACTTTGACTCATTTTCGTTTATAAGGCCATAAATTACATCAGACAGTAGACTTCATAATTTACCTTTTCATACACAATAAGTCTTAAGAATATTTTAGAACATTCACAAATTCAATATTTGAAAACTTAATATTTTTAACCCCTGTTACTTCTGTGTAAGTACAAGTTACGAAATAGAATCTCCACATTTACTTTGATAAAGTTCCTGAAGAAACGAAACGGGTTAGTACAAAAAAATTTCCTTTTGTATTTTCATTCATATATATATATATATATAGTGGACTCAACCGACAGTCCAGGCACCAGCACATATGATTTAATTATAGTGGCAAAGGCTTTGTACAGAACAAACCACACTTTTTGAAGGGCCAAATATAGAAACCTGGTGCACTATGTACCACAAGGTCCCCCAAACGACCCTACGCAGGTTTTGAATTCAGAATTGTCATTCTAGACCATCCAAGGCTATAGAACCCAATCTGTCCAGCTATTTACCCATAGCTGAAGAGAGAAGAAGAGGATTCATACCTTTCTCCAAGGGTATTAGCACATAAGTGAATGTAATGGATTCGACTGGAATTCGAACTCAGCTCTCGATTCATCAATCCGAGCCGCTATATATATATATATATATATATATATATATATATATATATATATATATATATATATATATATATATATATACACGTGTTTCGTTGAATAATTTGGACAAGTTCAATAGAATCCTTTCATATTCGCGGATAAGCTTTTTGGTGTCGTTATTGAAGGGCCAGAGAAAATCGCCGTGTTGATACATATTTCTTTTATTTCCGAGTACTTTCGACAAAGCACAATGTCATCATCGGTGTATTGTTTATTACAAGATAAATATTGTAGTGTTCATCATTGTCAAAATCCTGTTATTTTATTCTTTTCTCCTCGCTAAATTCTTCTCATTATCTTAAACTCCCAGTAACCCCTTACGTTTTAGTGGCATTATCGCCTTGTTTTGGGGTGAACTGATAAAAAAAAAAAAAAACTGAGATGAACCATTGACTCCTTCTCAAACGAGAAGGTGAAATTTGGCTAGATCCCTGAAAGAATAAAAAGTAGTCGATAGGCAATAAACTAATTGAATCAGGTGGTGGAGATTCATGTCAGTGAAGGATACGGTGCGCAGTAAAAATGCATTGAGAGGTCAAGGCGCATTCTCTCCACATGACCCTGAGAACTCACTAATATCGGATACACAGAGAATTTGAGTGGTAACACTTGCAGCAGCAAGCGGGTATCAAATGTTTCTAACTATATAGTTTATTGAAAGTGTATAGGGTGTATTGTCAGTGATACTACCTTTGCAGTCGACCTGGCGTTACTCAGGTGAATTGGGACGCGGAACTATACTGGTCCAGTGCCTACCTCCAATTCTCACACTCTCCAATAAGTCGCATGGGCACTACGTCGGCTACATCCCGGTCAACAGCATCGACCTGCTGGTTAAATTGTGTAAAGTTCAGTCGTGTTTCCTGATCCGACCAGTGAAAGGGAACGTCTCTCTGCAACCTACCTGTGCCAAGCGGTCATCGTCCTTGGGCGTAGGAGCTGCGCCGCAGAGGTAAACCAGTGGGCGAAGAGAGGAGTAACGGGGTAGCTTCAACAACCCTGGTAAAAAAGAAACCGACAAACACTATTGTCAATTTACTTGGAAGAAGTGTCCTGGGTATGACGATAAACTACATCCGGTAGCAAGGCTTCTGATCGTGAGGTTTTGAGGAGCGTGGAACCACCTCTTAATTGCTGGTGTTCCTAGGTTCACACTGGCACGGAGTGATAGCACCTGTTAGGGTTATCGGCTATGGACAAATATTTACCCCCCCCCCCGCAAAAAATGGATCAAAACACTATGAAAGCATAAAAATATATATTTATTGTAAAAATATGAGCAATACATTTTTGTAAAAAATAAAAATATTACCGGTAATACATTTTCTGTAAAAAAAAAGAAAGAAAAATTCTAGCAATATATTTTTGGGAAAAAAAATTACTAATGCTCCCAAGAAAATTAAATTTTGGCATTAAATGACCCATAAGGTGTTGATATGCCGCTAAACAAACAAACAAATCTGGAAAGAAACAATGCACTTATTAGTAAGAAGTGAAATTAATGTATACAATATATTGCGAAATAGATTAGATTATTATATTACTTTTCTGCAATATTTACTTTTTTCAGTTAAACTTAAAATTCGTTAATTTTTTGGAGCTTCGAAAAAACGTGTCGTCTCTCCTTCAGTTCAGTTCACCACGATTAGCTTATCGCATACGAAATACACACCCGTATCGTAATATTCAAAATTACAGCTTATTTTATCGGGCAAACATAATTATTCTTATTTATTTATTTACTCGGTGTCGGGTGATAAGATTTTGATCATATTATTTCAATTTATTTAGTATTAATGGTGCATCTCAATTGGGGGCTTGTCCTGGGTTTGACGATAAACCACATCTGCAGCAAGGCTTTTGATCGAGAGATTGGAGATTTTCAGGCAAGTTGAACCACCTCTTAATGGCTGTTGTTCCCAGGTCCAGCCTGACTTGAGATGGTAGAACCTGTTAGGGTCCCAGGTATAGGCAAACAGTGAAACCCCAAACAAAAACAAAACACTATGAAAGTATAAAAATACATTTTTATGTTTATACATTCTTTTTATAGATACAAATATTTAAGTGAATTCTCTGTTTATAATAAATAGTATTAACGACATTTATTAGCCTGAAGGTCGTTAATACTGTTTATTATAAACAGAGCATTTACTTAAATATTTGTATCTATAAAAAGAATGTATAAACATAAAAATTGTCTTAAAATAATTATCGGACTTTGTCCATTTTATAATTTGTGACATACATTTTTATATAAAAAAAATTACCAACTATACCCATTTATATGTAAATTTAATTAAAAATGACTGACAAGGTTAAGTTTTGTATTTATTTAATTTTTCGTCTGTTAGAATTTTTTCTTTTCTGAGCGTAAATCATTTTAGCTATGATCAAGGATGAATATTATTTTTACATTTAACTGAATGTATAGATTGTTTTGTGTATATATCTAGAGTATATATCTAGAGTTATAGAAATATTTTATTTTCCAAACACGGTCAGCACAGCGTGACCGTGTTCATAGTTGATATTTTGGAATGTTGGCTTTTTTTTTTATTAATAATACTTCCATTATCTTTAGCCTTTTCTTATACGTGGATGAGGCTATTATATTTGTATTATTGACGAGTACGTTGATTATATATATATATATATATATATATATATATATATATATATATATATATTATATGCGCAGTACTTATTGGAAAGTGCTCAATATCAGTGATGGAACATAGAGCTAACGTATTCATTTGTATGGATATGAGTTTGTAACCCTTTTGTCTGATGATCGCAAAAGCGTGAAACCAAGGGTCAAAACTGATATCCATACAACTAATATATATATATATATATATATATATATATATATATATATATGTATATATATATATATATATATATATATATATATATATATATATATATATATATATATATAAAAACAATAAAAATATCAAAAATTAAAATCTTCAGACACATTGGGTTGTAGATTAATATTCTTTTGTTTTTTTATTATTATTATTTCATTTACATTCCTCGACTTGTTTCGGCCAACATGGCCATCATCAGGAGAAAAAAAATTCTGCTTGCTGGTAGCAGTGAACTACAGAAATATATATATATATATATATATATATATACGTGGTGTAATGAAAATATCGTTTTGACCAAGAAGAAAATGAAAGAAAGAAAACAGTATTTCTATTGTAGCTTTTCTAGGCAGATCGGCTCACTCTGTTGTAAAGATTTCAGAACCCTCTCCCGTCCATTGGCTCCAACGACATGATTTTGTATTGGACTAAATTGTTTTAAGAATCTCCTTCACATATCACGTTCATGTACGCTACTGAACTATTGACTTTTCAAGGTCATGACTTACGCAATTTGTACATAAGCGGAATTTAAAGATTGCCTTTAAAGAATCATAAATAAAATAACATTTACTCGGGATTTAAGTGGGCCAATGTAGAAGTATAGCTTTCAATGGTTTCATTGTTAAATTTGGGAGGTTTTCATTTTATTATGGAGAAATATTTAGGAATATATATATATATATATATATATATTTATATAATTTTAAAGAGAACAGTCGTATTATAATTCTGTTATTTCCTTCATTCCTTAGTACGTATATTACGCTCTGCCAATATCTGATAAATAATGCGCTATTCCGTTTTGATCTCGAGGAAAGACGGAAAAGACATATCAGAGATGCTGTTTGCTTCCAGTGAAAGAAAAAAGTAGGAGGCAATAACGCTCTCATGTTTTTAACGTCTGCTTCAGTGAAATGGGAAAAATGTTAATTTCAAATCTTTTCATTTGTCCCCGCTTATTTCTTAAACTAATTAACCGCATTCGTATTTACGATTATTACTGCAATATTTTGTCCAAAGGTTGTTAAGATTAAATATTTAATGATGCAGTACAGGAAATTCTAGGATTTCAGGATATTTTTTAATCATGGAACTCGTAGTGAATTCTTCGATAAAGAATACTATAATTTCGCTTGTTTATTCATTCAGTTATGTGCCATACGTAATACACGCTTAGGCGATCATGTATCTTTCGATACATGACTGACGAAGCAGATTTTTCCCCGCAGTTGGTTGCCATTGCTTTGTGTGGTAGACTAGTTGCCATCTAAGGCTATAGAACCCGGTCTGTCCTGCTATTTACCCATAGCTGGGGGGATTCATACCAACGGTATTATTAGGTTGGTGCAAAAATAATTTAGTTTTCTCACATAGTAACATATGTTAGAAAACGAAATTATTTTTGCACCAACGTAATAGCATTATCCATTATTAAATTAGAATAGGCTGTATGCCTGCCATTACCTAAGACATTAAGAAAGAAAGGAAAAATAGAGGAGGCGATAAATCTTTCATGTGTTTAGCGTCATGTTGGAGACGAGCAATATATTACTTCTCTTTTCCAGAACCCAATAAATGCCTTATTTTGAGCAACTTGGCTTCATTTAATATGACATAATATCCAGAATTATAATTGATGTATATATTTATGTATTGCCTCAAAGTATCCGGATCACGATTACAAAAGATCTCAATGGTTGGACGCGTGGATAAAGAGGACTACGCATAATGGACATACTACAGAAGGCGTCACTCGAAATTATAAAAGAGTCAGAGGTAATCCGTTGCAGTTTCATAACTGGATTCTGCATGTCTCTCCATATGTACTGCAGAGGAAGGTTATGAAATCAGGTGTGTGGGTCACTTCCTGGCAAGTTGAGGTCCACCTTAAACAAATTCACGACATCGGCACTTTCTTCTATTCTAATTTTCTTGCAGTGCTTTTACCAGCAAAAGCTTAGTTCAATCTTGAACATCAAATGGAATTATTATGTGACCAACATTGAAGTCCTGGAAAGAATCAACAGTTAAATCATTGAATCGCTGATCATAAAACACTTTCTTCTTTGGTCAGGACATATAGCAAGAATGGAAGAATCAAGGTTACCATGTCAAGTCTTATTCAGTGAGTTCACTTCAAGAAAAGACCACGGAGTTGCCGCCTTTGAAACATTATTATAAACAAATTCTCTGTTTATAATAAGCAGTATTAATTACATTTACCGCCCCGAATGTCCGAGAAATTAATAGTTTATTATAAACAAAGCATTTACTTGAATAATTGTATTTATAAAAATGACGTATAAACAGAAAATATATTCAAATAATTGTCGGAATTAGTTCATTTCATAATATATGTTGTCATTTGTTTTCGTTAAGATACGCTCCGAGCAGATATGATCGTTTGAGAATGATCGCGAGAAGTTTGTTGTTTAAAAACAGTAATTTGACTTGGCTAACCAGATGCTTCCTCTATAGCTAAATAGTATAGCATGTCAGGCCAAATGAAGGTTCCGTGTAGGATACACGTTTGTTTCCTGCCAGAGAACATATTTTCTATGAAATTTCTCAGACATTCAAGCCGGTAAATATAATTAATACTGTTTATTATAAACAGAGCATTTACTTAGATAATTGTATCTATAAAAATAGTGGATAAATAGAAAATATATTAAAATAACTGTTGTCATTTGTTTAGACTAAGATACGTTTCAAGCAGATATGATTGTTCGAGAAAGATCATGGGAAATTTGTTTAAGAACAGTAATTTGACTTTGGTGACTAGATGCTTCCTCTGTAGCTAAATGGTATAGCACGTCAGACCAAATAACGGTTCCCTGTAGAATACAGGTTCAATTCCTGTCGGAGGACACATATTTTCTACGAAATTTCTCGGACATTCGGGTTGGTAAATGTAATTAATACTATTTATTATAAACAAAGTATTTACTCAAACAATTGTGTCTATAAAAATAACGTATAAACAGAAAATAATTGTCGGACTTAGTACATTTCATAATATATAGATGGATGGTTTTAAATTTATTAATCCAACAATTTCTCAGCATTTTAAACGTTATTTTTAGTGGATACTCATATTTGAATAGACGCTCCGTTTATTTATTGAACGGTATATTTATTTTCGTCTACCGGCCTGAATATCTAAAAGACAAAATAAGCGCTCTCAGGTAGAATTCGAATCTGCTTCTCTCTGGGCAAAGAGAAATCGTCTTTAGATTTGACGTGCCTTAACCAACTCAGCCAAGAAAAGTTTTGTCAATCAAGTAAGGACTGAACAGTGCCTTTAAGCGAAATCCTTTTCGTCATAGATTCTTTGAAATTATCATATTTGCTGTTTATCCAAGCGTAAATAATGTGATTTTCTAAAGAAGTAATGGCCAGAAGGATTTCGCTTAAAAGCACTGTTCAGACCTTGCTTGATCCCAAAAGCTTCTTTGTGGCTTAGTCGGTTAAGGCACATCGGGTCTAATGACGGTTTCCCTCTGCACAGGGGTTCGAAACCTGGCGGAGAGTTCATGTCTTTTCTTTAATAATCGAATATTCAGGCCGTAGACGAAGATAAATAAATATACTGTTTAATAAATAAACGGAACATCTACTCAGATATGAGTATCCACTAAAATAATGTTTAAAGTATATATATATATATATATATATATATATATATATATATATATATATATATATATATATAAAACATACATACAACAAACTATTTCTTATTTAACAGTTAAAATATTTAATCCTTGAAAAGTGGCTAAATGTATAGCCGAAAGCGATCGTATAAAAAGAACATTCGGACAGTTTTTATATAATTCATCATAAAGAAAAATATATGGAAAAACAAAAATCCGAATATGCAAATATGCTGTTTTAATCTTGTTTTATAACATTAAAACAGCATATTTGCATATTCGGATTTGTGTTTTTCCATATATTTTTCTTCATACTGTCGGATCTATATCCATATATTTGCTTACATAATTCATCATCCGAAAAGAAAAAAATTATTAGATCGCATGAGAACTTGTATAAAAAACTAAATAAAAGCACCTTGTCTGTCATATTCAATGAAATGTGCATGAAAGAAGGATTGCTACCTAAATATATACATACATACATACATATATATATATATATATATATATATATATATATATATATATATAAACTCATTCACTCCAAGCAATGTTATAATGCTATTAACACAAGAGTTTAAGAGAAGGAATAAAGTCTTTAGAAGGAATTAGAAAGACATTCCTAAATGGTAATCGAGAGATAAACTTTAACTCCTAATGTGATGTACAGTATTTATTACATATGAATGATAATTGTCGGCTTATATATCTGGAGTTCGTGATTGTGTGCACCTCGTGACTGCCGGTTCGTGAGCGCTGGCAAACTCTACAACTTGACCTTTAAATGATAAGAGGCAGGGTGATTTTTGAGGGCATTTTCCAGGGAAAATTGCATCGTAGCATACAGGAAATACAGTATGTTGTTAATTGTACAATATTTTTCTAATTTCGTTTCTCTTTCATCAGAAATTCAAAATAGGAAAACAGTGAAATTTTCACAGGTTAAAACACCTGTGAAAATTTCACGGTTTTCCTATTTTGAATTTCTGATGAATCTTAATTTTTAAGTTAATGATTGAATAAAGTCATAGCTATTTCTACGACAATAAAATATCCATAGAAATTCCACTAAGGCATTGTTAATATTTGAGGTTAATAACTTTAACAAAATATTGCAATAGCAATCATAATTATTAATGCTGATCGTTATTTTAAGCAGTGGGTACAAATGAAAAAAATTGAATTTACCAACTTTTTTCATTTCACTGAAGTCAGTCAGTTATTTGCCATGCGTGATACACGCTTAGGCGATCATGTACCTTTCGATACATAACTGACAAGACAGATTTGTTTCCTGCAATAGGTTGCCATTTCTTTCTGCAGTTGCCATCCAATGCTATAGAACCTGGTCTGTCCTGATATTTACTCATGGCTGAAGGGAGAAGAAGAGGATTCATACCTTTCTTAAGGGTATTAGCACGTAAATGAATGTAATGGATTCGACTGGAATTCGAACTCGGCTCTCAGATTCATCAATCCGAGCCGTACCTTATTTTACCGAAACAGCCGTTAAAAACTTCTATCTTTCCTTTTTTTTTTCTCTTTCTTTCATTTTCTCAATGAAATCAAGTAGTGTTTTCCCCCCTGTTTCCAGGAGATCAAAACGGAATAGTCCGTTATTTATGAGACACTGGCAGGGCGTAACGGTCGTGCGAACTTAGGATGCGTGGATGAAACAGTTATAATAGGATTATTTCCTATTTAGTTTATCCTATCAATAAAAATTATCAAACGCTCTTTTAAATAATTGTCCGGTTAAAAAGAAAAGGAAAATTGCTGAAAATGTGTGAATTGACGCCATTTCAGTGAAAGAACCGAGTTCAGTATCAACATAAACCTGAAAGAATTTAGTTCCAAATTGAAAAAGTTCTTATTTTTACATTGCCTGAAAAAGAGGATGGGCGGGGGGAATGTGAAAGCGTGTTTCCATTGAAAGAACCCCTCAACTCCAAAGAAGGAAACATTCCTTTCCCCGGGGCTCCAAATCAAGGGACTGACATGGAAGCTTAGATAAACATCCTCTGATTCTCAAAATCCATTTTATTCAACAACAGAGGAACCAGGAGGTTGGGTGCCTTGAGGCCCACCCAATCTTCTGGGTTGATGGAAGGAGACAAGACGAAAAAAAGTGGGGGCAGAAAAACATCAGAATATATATATATAAGTATAGGAAAAGCAATAACGAAAGAAAAATTTTAAATAAAGAAAAAACTATTTGTAAAGAAAAAAAGGTTTACACTTTATGTGCACAAACCTAATTCCATATATATATGTGTATATATATATATGTATGTATGTATGTATGTATGTATGTATGTATGTATGTATGTATATGTGTGTATGGAAAATTTTTGTACTCCTTACTCCCACCAAACGGAAAAACGTAAGAACGCCAGAAAAACTAAATAAAAATTAATTAAATCTTCTTTGTCTGTCATATCAACGATAGATGTTTTATATATATATATATATATATATATATATATATATATATATAGATAGAGAGAGAGAGAGAGAGAGAGAGAGAGAGAGACTAAAGACAAAAAGAAAACTTAGCCAACGCGTTTCATCTTCTGATGAACTTTATCAAGGAAAATATAAGCATTTATAAGCAACAGAAAAAATGTTAGTTAAAAAAAAGTTTTAAACTCATAAATATTCAGTAGGTTGGTTAACTGAAAAGTTTACGAAAAATTATGGCGACGTTAAGTGACGCAATAAGGAATTACATAAGAGGACGAAACGTGCCGGCTAAGTTTCCCTTTTGTTTTTATTAATATTGTCCTTTTACAGATATATTTTAGTTTTAGTTATATCTGAAATTTTACATGCACAAGCACACACGCATGCACACATATTAATATTTTAATTACTATAATCCTATGCAAGGCAGTAAAGCCACAAAGACACAAGGGGTTACAGGGTTTAGAAGAATTAAGAACAGAAACATTAATGATGAGACGGAAGAGGAAAGAGTAATCAGGAGGACAGTAGATAGCGATTGACATTGCGTTTAAATTTTTGCAGATTAAAGTTGGCTGGATAGCATGGAGCCAGAAAGGAGTTCCACAAGCAAAAAGTGTGAGAAAAGAAACTGTTAGCATAGAATTTACAATTATATATATATAAGTCAAATAGTCTTTTTTTTTTAATTAAAGTGCTCGATATAAAGAGATATAGCATTAATAATAATAATAATAATAAATAAGATTAAACGCTTTCTACTATTATCCCTTCAAAGCATACTGACATGATAATATTCCTGCAATTGCCATAAGGAAATGTAGCCTTGAACTGGCTCCTGTTCTCCACAAACTCTACAAGAAATGCCTTGATTCTTCTTGTTTTCCTGCTTGTTGGAAATCTTCTTCTAGAATTCCTATCTTTAAGAACTCTGGCTTTATCCCTTAAATTATCATCCTATTCATCTTTTACATTCTCTAATCCAGCCGTTGCCAACCTTTTGAACTTCATGGAGCACTGAATGTATAATTTTAAATTTGGCGGACCACTAATATGAATTTAGAAAAAAAAGTAAGTACATTTATACAATAATAATTGGAAAGCTTTCATTTTATTAATATGAAATGCGCCCATTAAAGGTAACAAAGTCTAATTATTTAAATAAAACAAATTGAAAATTTGAAGTTTGCAAGTCATGTTAGGTTATGATAATGCTGGATGACGTCACTTTTGTTCAGTTCTATCCTCGTGTTTAATTCAGGATTAGATAAGGTCTTCAGCATATATACCATCCATAATATGTTTTACTATTTACATTATTCGGACTATTGTCCTCATCTTTGTCGCCATATTTATTACAACGTTTTGGCCGTTGTACGCTCCGGCCTTCTTCAGGTGGTTGGAATGTCGAACGGAACCCTTTATTTCGCTCACTGGGGTAGACTGTTCTAGTTCCACGTTCCTCAAAGCCTTCTTGTCAGAGGCCTTGTTGCTGGACGTAGTTTATCGTCTTATCCAGGACGCGGACGTAGTTTATGCGTCAGTTATCTCCTGTTAATTCCCCTCTTAAAGTTCTCCACTGCCTTAACCGGGTATTGAACTCACACTCTATTTGCATCCTGAGCACTGGATCTAACCAGCGCCTTTATCCACTGTGCCATGTGTCCTTGAGGATACATGACACAGTGGATAAAGGCGTTGGTTATATCCAGTGACAGGACCCAAAGGAAGTGAAGAACATTCAGAGGGGAATTAACAGGAGATAACTGATAACTGACATCCATTAAACATGGCACGTGGAATTTAGAACAGTCTACCCCAGTGAGCGAAATAAAGGGTCCAGTTCGACATTCCAACCACCAGAAGAAGGTCGGAGCATACAACAGCCGAAACGTAATAAATATGGCGAAAAAGATGAGAACAATAGTCCGAATAATGTAAATAGTGTACATAACTCATTTCAGAAATATAGACAGATACTGAAGGGCCGAAATGTTGTAATAAATATGGCAACAAAGATGAGGACAATAGTCCGAATAATGTAAATAGTGTACATAATACATCATCTCAGAAATATAGACAGATACTGAAAGGCCGAAACGTTGTAATAAATATGGCAACAAAGATGAGGACAATAGTCCGAATAATGTAAAGAGTGTACATAATACCTCATCTCAGAAATATAGACAGATACTGAAAGGCCGAAACGTTGTAATAAATATGGCGACAAAGATGAGGACAATAGTTCGAATAATGTAAATAGTGTACATAATACCTCATCCCAGAAATATAGACAAATAATGTTTTGTTACTCGTTATTTTTGAATCTGAAGCTTCATAAAAATTGAAATAATGTCCTAATTTTTCTGCAGACCATCAAAAATTTTGCACGGACCACCAGTGGTCCATGGACCAGCGGTTGACAACCACTGCTCTGATCAACCCCAAATTGGTGAGGCATCTCACTTCACACGGCCTGATTTCAGATAAACTATATAACTTTCATTTCTCTAGGTCAACTGTAGATGTATTAACAGTTATACTGGATTTGTCTATCAAGTTTTAGATAAGACCGGCGAGGCTCAGGCTGTAGCTTTAAATATCTCGAAAGCGTTTGATAGGATTTGGCATGCTGGTCTTTTTCACATGCTCATGGGCTAGGGCGTCTTTGGCCGAATATTTGACTTAATCCAATCGTTAAGAAATCAAAATTGTCTTGGTTTGGTTTGTTTATTTTGTTTTACGGCATATCAACCTCAATGGGTTTTTAATGCCGACAACATTTTAGGATAGATTCATATGAATAGAGTATGTATTCTTTGGTTTAGATTAGTTTGGTTTATTTTGTTTTACGGCATATCAAACTCAATGGGTTATTTAATGCCGACAACATTTTTAGGGTAGATTCGTATGAATAGAGTATGTATTCTTTGGTTTAGATTGGTTTTGTTTATCTTGTTTTACGGCATATCAACCTCAATGGGTTATTTAATGATGACATATTTTTTTTTCCTGGTAATATCTTTTCCTTCAAAAATCTATTTCTGGTAATATCTTTTCCCTCAAAAATGTATAATATTATTTTGAAAAAAATGTATTGATGCTAATTTTTTCTTTAAAAAAACAAAACAAAATCGTATTGCTGATGTTTTTTTTCTTCAAAAATTTATTTCTGGTAATAATTTTTTACAAATTTTTTTCTGGTATTAAAACTATTCTTACACTTTTATAATGCTTTTTACCTCAGTTTCGGGGTTAACTATTTGCTCGTAGCTGGGACCGTAAGAGGTGCTTCCACCCCAGGTCAGGGTGGACCTGGGAATACCAGCAATTAAGAGGTGGTTCCACGCTCCTCAAAGCCTCCTGATCAGAGGCCTTGCTGTTGGGCGTAGTTTATCGTCTTACCTTGGACGCGGATGTAGTTTATCGTTATACCCAGGACGTAAAGTCGTCTTGAACAGCCACACTTCTAGATCATTTCACAGTACTGCGGGGTCCCCCCAGGGCTCTACATTGTTACTTATCTTCATCAACGACCTTCCCGATGTTATCAGTTTCCCAGACTGATGACACAACTATTTACTTCTGTTTTAAGAGTAATTCCAGTAGGTTCAACAAAGTAAAACTGGTAGCTGCTCTAAACAAAAATGACCTCCAATTGGTTGTTAACTGGGGGCAAAAAAATGGTTTTTAAATTTTTACGCCTCCAAAATGAAACTTTCCTTTCGGCATCATAGAGACCGCTTTCTGCCTTCCATCAGCATGGCTGATGCTAACTACCAGGAGAGCGACTCGTTGCGTCTTCTCGTTATTTTCCACTGACATTAAGTGGAACGATTATGTTGAATGAACGGCCAGATCTGCTGCTAAGAAAGTTAGTTCACTGTGTTGTGCCAGAATTCTTTCACATTTATAAAACTACCATTCAACGTTCATTGAATATTGCAGCCATATCTGTGCTGATGGTCCTGCCTTATATCTCGGGTTCTTGACAAAGAAGGATCCTTTATCGATCCTGACCTGACATCTTGTCTTCAGTCATTTTCCAACCATCATGAGGTGGCTTCCCTTTATCCTTTCTATAAATATTTTTATAGCTGCTCTAGTCCTTGGCACCTCGACCGCTAGAACTTAATTGTACTACTAGACTGGCAACTACATCTCATTGTTTTACTCTTGAAATAACCGGAAGTTCGATGCTAATATTTTATTCTCTCCTACTTCTTGCTTCCGGTTTCTTACTTATTATAATGTAACGCCAATTACTATCTTCTGTCTTCCTGAAACATATACTTTTTTTGTCCTTTCTCCTCACTAAGATCTTCTCGTTCTCTTTCACTCCCAGTAACCCCTTGTGTGATAGTGGCATTATCACCATCTTCTGTCTCTCTGAAACCTGTTCTTTTATTATCCTTTCTCCTCACTAAAGCCTTCTCATTCACTTTCACTCACAGCAACCCCTAGCGTATTTGTTGTTGGCTGATCTTAACGGCATATCAACACCTCTATGGGTTATTCAATGCTGAAATCTAAGTATTTTGAATGCAATTGTATAAAATGTATTGCTGGCAATTTTACTATAAAAATGTATTTTTATACTTTCATAGTATTTTGGTCTTGTTTGGGGGTGTCACTATTTGCCCATAGTTGGGACCCTAACAGGTGCTACTGCTCCGGTTAGGGTGGCCCTGGGAAGAACAGTAATTAAGAGATGGTTCCATGTTCTTCCAACCTCAAATCTCTCGATGAGAGCCCTTGCTGCCAGATGTAGTTTATCATCAGACACAGGCATATTAGTGGCATTAAAGATTTGCTTGGAGTGGGCTGGAGGGAAATGATTTAAAAAAATTCACTTTTCTTGTTACTACTCGCACTTTCACGGAATGACATCCACTTTTCAGATAGATCGATAGATATGTGGGTCATCATTGTCTAATCGAAAAATGGAATACAGTTTCAATTCCTGTGAAGGAGGGTGAAATGTCTACTCGAACATGTACTCACTAAATAAATTATATAAATATGGTGGGTGGTAAAAAAAGTGTCCCATTTTTTATGGCTGCTTAACAGCACCCTCGAGTGGATAATCCACGTGTGTAATAAAAAGAACAAGATTATAATTTCTGAACAGGAAAGACATTTGTGTACAATGAAAAAGCAATTTATATTATTTACATTGTTCAGGCTGTTGTCCTCATCTTTACTGCCATATTCACAACGTTTCGACCGCTGTATGCTCAGGCTTTCTTCAGGGGATATTAGTTGGGATTTCTGTGTAAATAGTTACAATACTTTATCTCAGAAATATAGACAGATGATGAAAAAGCAATTTTACATTGTTTGGACTATTGTCCTGATATTTACTGCCATATTCATGATGTTGCAGTCATTGTATGCTCCGGCCTTCTTAAGGTGATATTAGTTGGAATTCCATTGTAAATAATGAAAATAGGTACAATACTTTATCTCAGAAATATAGACAGATGATGAAAAAGCAAATTTTACAGAAAGAATTTTCATTAATATTATCTTACCTATTTTTAATTATATTTCTTCATTGTAAATTTATTGGAACAAATTAAATCTAATTTATTCTCCAAATTACTATTACAATTACCATTATTAATAATAAACATATTTTTCCCCCATCGGTAACACAACTCAGTCATGCTGAATGAAAACTGACCATTGCATTATACCCTTGGGAAAGGTATGAATCCTCTTCTGCTTCCTCCAGCTATGGGTAAATAGCAGGACAGACTGGGTTCTATAGCCTTGAATGGCAGCTGGTCTAAAAGAGGGACAACACTGAATTCAAAACCTTTGGAGGGTCGTTTGGGGACCTTGTGGCACGTAGTGCTCCAGGTCTATGATCAAATCTCATGTGCTGTTGTCAGGCTGTCGGTTTCCTAGGAATCAATCTGCTTGACCCACATTTGTTGAATTCGACGGGAGAGTCAAGTATATATATATATATACATATATATATGAAGAAATATAGTATTAAGGTGGTGTGATATATTTATGGGATAAAGTGCTCAATATCAGAGATAGAGCCTATGTAAATATAAAAGTGAACATTGAAGTCAACACTCAGAGGTGACAGGCTGTTTCATGCTAGGTGCAATCATCAGTCAGTTATGTGCCATGTGTGATACATGCTTAGGTGATCATGTATCTTTTGATAGATTTTTTTTCCGCAGTAGGTTGACATTTCTTTCTGCAGTAGAGCTGTTGCCATTCAAGGCTTTAGAACCTGGTTTGTCCTGCTATTTACCCATAGCTGGCGGGGGGAGAAGAGGATTCATACCTTTCCCAAGGGTATTAGCACACCAGTGAATGCAATGGATTTGACTCTACTGTTCTATAATGATAATGTTGCATTTCATTTTATGTATGGGGAGGGGGTTAAAAAATATAAAGATAAAATAATATATACAAGTACAAATATACATACACTTACATAGCTCCAGCTACACACACAAGCATATACATACACACAAACATGTGTATGTGTGCAAACATTCATATATAAGTATAAAAATATAAAATATCACTGTAAAGGTACAATATATATATATTTTGTCCTCTCATGGACTTTATGAAGAAAAACGTAAGGATTTTATTTTGCAAGGAGTCTTTATAATCAGGTAAAGAATGGTTTTCAAAATTTAAGAATGTTCATAAATATACATCAAACTAATTGAAAAATATCTTTAAAAGAACAATATGAATAAAGACAAAAGGAAAACTCATCTTAGCCAACACGTTTCGCCATCTCATCGACTTTATGAAGGCAAATATAAGGATTTTATTTTGCAACAAGTCTTTATACACAGAAGTAAAGATTAGGAAAAACAAAGTTTTCAAAATCTTAAACTTAAGACCATTTTTAAATATTCTTAATGCTCTACCATTACACAGCCAAGTGATTTGAAGATGTTGGTGTTTGTCATTTGAATGCACATTGCAAAATATATGGAGGCAACATAATTAAAGGGTTTAAGGCAGCATAAATCATGTTGGTATCAAAGATTCAGCTCTCTAAAGAAAAAAAAAGCAGACTGCATGATGTCTCTGTACAGTGTTATTTTTGGTGTTCTTCCTGAGGTCTGCTGGTTGCTGCAGCTACTTTTTAGTTTTCCAAAATCTTTGTTTACTTTAGCCAGTCTGTTATCTATCACATTCAGAAGATGTGACACAACGTTGGTAAGTAGGCCTTGGACTGGTTCCAGCTTTTATCAGGTCGATGGAGATGGAGAGCAACTGATACTGTAGTTGATGTTTAGGTTGGTAGAGAAGATATGATAAAAAGAGCGTGAATAATATCTATGAAAATAGATAGATATAAAGAGGCTGAAATAGACACATAGAAACAGAGAGAGAAAAAAACCATGAGAAAATGATAGGAAATAACATACTGCAATATATATATATATATATATATATGAAGACAGACAGATAGAAACAAAGATAGACAAAAAAATTGATATGTATATAGATACAAAGAGGTAGATAACTAAATGAACAATCTGATAACTTATATATATATATATGTATATATACACAGAAGAAAGGAAAGTGAAAAATTATCTGCACTCTTGTTATGTTATGGCAAAAATTTGTATAAACATTTATTTACCACCATGTATATATATATATATATATATATATATGAGAGAGAGAGGGAGAGAGAAATCGCAGACTGAGATAGATGAATAGTCAGATACATTATGAACAGCCTATATATATATATATATATATATATATATATATATATATATATCCAAATGAAAGAAAAACTGATGAAGCAAAATTCCACTGTTCATAGCATTTACTTTTAAAAAAGTGCTCAATACAAAGTAGAGCAATATATTAACATTATTATTATTTTATTATAAGAAATTATAACAAAAAAATTGAAATCGTTACACAACAGCATTCATGTTTTGGTACTATATTGCACCTCTTCAGGTGATGGTAAGTGACTGGTGATTAAATAATTTTTAAGAAAATTTAAAAAGCAAAGTGTTACTTCTTTTCCGAAAGATAAAGGGGGTGGTATGAAAACACAAGATCAGAATTAAAAATAGACTTGTGGGTATGTCTTGATCAACCAATTAAATGTCAGATCAATGCTAAGTAGAAAATTAAGCTCATATATGTTTTGAACAATAAAAAAATATGAAAAAAATTAAAATTTTCACACACACTGGATTGTATATTAATATTTTTTTGTTTTATTATTTCAATTAGGTTCCTCGACTAGTTTTGGGCAGCATGGCCATCATCAGGAGAAAAAATAATTCCTGATTGTTAGCAGCAATAAACTACAGGAATGACTATATATATATATATATATTATAATATTTTTTGTTTAAAAATATTATAATATAAGCTCTACTTCGGTATGGAGCACTGTCTTCTTAAAAATAAAAACAAAAATACTAAGGAACTCCGGATTATGCACCCAATGTGTTCTTTTCTATTTTCTGCATATCTGCGCACTTATATATATATATATATATCTCAGTCTGGGTAGGATAAAAAATGTACATACATACACAAATACATGCACATATGTAAGTATATTTCTTCCTCAAGTGTTATAAATACAGTGCCCAATATTGTGAAACAGAGCTATAAATATATATAAGTGAATATATGTAATATCCAATGTCAATAACATGACACAAAGTTTCATGTAGTTAATGCAATCTTCAGGTGTGAATATAGATAATGGTCAGAAACTCCACACCTGAAGATTGCATTAACTGCATGAAACTCTGTGTCGTGTTATTGACATTGGATATTATGTATATTTATTTATATATATATATATATATATATATATATATATATATATATTACATAGAATAGAAATTCAAAATTATGCCATTTGAATAGCTATTTCAGCCAACAAGAGATTCTTTGCAGGATTTTTTAACACAAAAGAGTGGAGATATAAAATAAAATAGTAGCTTAAAAATTTTAAACATTTAAAGAATAAAGAAAGAAGAGAGAAAAATGAAAAAGAAAAGAAAAAAGAGAAAAAAGAATATAACAGAGGACACAGCAAATCTTCTAGACAAAAGCTTAAACCCAATGTCATGGTGATAGAGGACAGAAGGTCTGGATTCAGACATCAATTAAAATAAACTTGACCTTTATTTTTTTAATATATAAACATCAAGTTTCTATCAGGAAAATTACTTCAAGGAAATTAAAATTTAAAAATTAGAGAAGATTTTTTTATTAAGAAAACCTTTAAGGAAGAGTAAGTTAAAAGATAACATCTAAAATAAGTAATATAGAAATAATACATATAATTAAAATAAAATTAATGAAATAATTAATAAAATCATGTTATTAAATAAATTTAATAAAAAATATATATTAAATGTAAATTAATAGGTAATAAATATAAACTAATAAATAAATAAAATTAAAACAATATATATGCAAAATATAAATAAATTAATATAAACAAAACTAAATAAATATAAAAATGAATAAATTAATATAAATATAAAAAAGTAAGTGAATATAAATATATATATATATATATATATAAAATAGCGATGTGAAAGATAGTATAAAGCCAAAAATGCTGGCAGTTAATAGGATATTGAGAGAAAAACATTTAAGGCAAGCAGACTTTGCAATGAAGTGCTCAATATGAAAGATAGAGCATTAATAGAATTAATGGGAGTAAAATTTTGTCATTTAGCTGATTGATGTTCCCTTCAGTATCCCTAATTCCAGAATTTCATAGGCGGAGTGGACAGACTGGTCCATGTATGAAACTCTTAACCAGGTATTGAACTCATACTCTTTGGATCCTGTCACTGGAACTAACCAACACCTTTATCCACTGTGCCATGTGTCCTTGAGGACATCTGTGTATGAATTTCTAGGTATTATAAACATAATGTCTCAGCAACCATTTTTTACCAGTGCTCATATTGCAATTTTTTGCTGTTATCATGTCATATTTTTACCAGAGCTCATATTGCAATTTTTGTTGTTATTATCACTTTTCTCTGGCACTCCTTGTTATTGGTTCCCATATTGTATTCATTTCTATGCTTGGTCAGCTCAGGAGATTTTTGTGGCCTAGCATATATATTATATATATATATATATATATATATATATATATATATATACACACACACACACTGGGTGTAACAGCAAAATTGTCGAAATCATGTAAAAGCAAAATTGTCCATTTGTAAGATTAAGCTCTGAACTGTTGTATCTTAGAAATGATTAAAGATATCTTACTTGAATTCTCTGAAGTTTTTATGACACTATTGGGCTCTACTTTGAACAATAAGAGTGTATAATTACTCTCCAAACTTAATAGAAGAATCGTGATGAAATCAATCACAAATGAAAATGACATGTTCATTATTAATTAATCATATCTAAGAATGGGAAGCACATGAAGGATTGAAATAAAGTTCGGGCATATATCATTCCAGGATCATTTTCTTTGCCTTCTCTAACCTTCTAACTTTCTGTCCTGGAGTAACAAAGTGCCTCATAAATTTCATGTACAATTTCAAGTCTTTCTTCACTGCTCTTTGAACTGTCATAGCTGAAACTCCTCTCTCACATGCCAAACATCTTATGAATTGAGTTGGATCTTTTCTAATTGATCTCTTTAGTTCTAAATTGAAATGATGACCCCTCTTCCTGTTGTGACCTCCTGACCCAGTTTTCCTCTCTAATGTTCCCTTTTTTTTTAGACATATTCAGCGTTCTCTTGATGGACTTTGAAGGTGGAAGCCAGAGTATGAATGTTGGTACCATTACTGAAGGCCTGAATGATCTTTTTCCTCTGATCATTGCTCAGTTGGGAAGACATAGTGGGGCTGACACAAAATTATTTCAAACAATTCTCTTTCTTGCTGAATAACTCAAAGGGTTTTTCAGTGATTCTTATGACAAATGGTGTCAAGATGGCTAAACATTTGAAAACTGGAAAAAAGAAACTCAATTAATTCAGTGTTTTTTTTTGTTTTTTTTTTTAGATATACATTTTGTGGGATGGGCAATTATGCTGTCACATGATTTGGACAATTCTGCTGTTACACTGGTGTGTATATATTTGTTTTTTTTTAAGCGTTTCACCCCAAGCAAGGCAGGAAGCCACTAGGATGCAAGGGGTTACAGAAGATTTGGAGCAAGATCAGATAGGAGTGATAGAGGAAGGGATGAGGAGAAGGATAGGGGATAGATCACGACAACTGGAGATTGTCGATTGACATAAATAAATATAAAAGTGAACATTGAAGTCAACACTCAGAGGAGATAAACTGTTTCATGCTAAACACAATTGTCAGGACTGAGGATTGCATTTAGCATAAAACAGTATGTCACCTCTGAGTGATGACTTCAATATTTACTTTTATATTTACATATGCTTTATCTCTGATAGTGAGTACTTTATCCCATAAATATAGCATAACTTATATATATATATATATATATATATATATATTAGAGAGAGAGAGAGAGAGAGTGATATGAAGTGACTGAGATAGATAAAAACAAACTGAAACAGAAAACTTGGATAGATAGAATAAGATTGAGATTGATATGAGTAGACTAACATTGATAGATAGGTAATGATCTGATTGAGATAGATAGAAACAGAGTAAGACAGATAGATAGATATATAGATAGATAGAAATGGACAGACAGGCAGATAGAGAGATATTAAAATAGATATGTACCTTTTGTTATGTATCCCCATACAAGATCAAACTCCACGCATGAAGACGCTTTTGCAACAAACTTTCAAATGGAGAGACCGTCAACTTGTTTTACAAATACAAATGCCGCTACCCATTCCTGTTCATCCCCTTATACCACCCGTCTCAGTGCTTATTTCATACAACATGCCATTCAAATGCTGACCACTGGTTTCAGACAGAAAAATGCAACTACCTCAGCCATGAACAAACAATATACAATGTGGAACTGAAGGGAAAATCAAAAAGATATCTTACACCCCTCGTCTGCCATACTTTTTCAATATGACAGGTCTCATTTAACTTCTGATAGGCAACAACTGTCATAAGTGTGGCTGGAGAAGACAATCGTACCCCTGAATGTTAAGGGGGCTAAAAAGAGAAGAATGAAAAAAATCTGTGATGGGGGGAGGGGGAGTGTCGGAGTCTGGAGGCGAGAATTACTGAATGAAACCAAAATTCCCAAACTGGTTGTATTGGTTTGTATTCTTCCAGCCACCGCCAAGCATTTAGTTGAAATTAGGTCAAAGATGGGCAATGGATGGGGGAGGGTTTAAAATCAGAGATGAAGAAAGAAGAGAGGGGGAAAAAAAAAAAAAGAGAAAAAAAAAGGAGAAAAAAAAAGAGAAAAAAAAAGAGAAAAAAAAAAGAGAAAAGCAAATGTCCTGCGGATATTTAACTTAGTGAATAACAGGAAATTTGAAGAAAGAAAGGAAACTTGTGTCTGGGGAGTTGTAAGATGGTGGAGAGATAGCAGTCTCGCAAAATTATAGCACACTTCTGATATGTGACAAGCATTGGCTTGTGTCACAAATTCTTCAAGTGTAAAAGACAATGAAAACACAGAGGAGGTGGGGGGGCTATGGGAGGCAGATCTCAAAGAATGAAGAAAGGAAAGTTAATTCTAATGATCCATATTATGACTTGATAGATCAGAGAAACTTATCATAGACAAGCCAGTAGATAGACAGATTTGTGTCAAACTTCAAATTGGGGAGGGCCTGCCAGATTGAAAAGACATCCTTCTTAATTCTGGCCCCTCCCTTCAAATAAAGGGAGGTAACTTTTATATCTGAATAGTGCTTTTTAAAATTACATATCATCTAAAAATGTTGTCTATAATAATAAATACATTTTTCATCATAAATTCATCATTGACGTGTTCATTTTTTTTTCTTTAATTATTTCACCCTAAACAAGGTGACAATGTCACTAAAACGCAAGGAGTTACTGGAAGTAAAAGATGAGAAGACTATAGTAAAGAGAAAGGACAAAAAAAAAAAAAATCAGAAGTTAGGAAATTAAAGGGAGATAACTTTTATATCTGAATAGTGCTTTTTTAAAATTACATATTTTAAAATTTTGTTTATTTACATTAATAAGTAGCTTTTTCTCCATAAATTCATCTTTGAAATTTTCATTCACATAATAATGTTGCTTAATAGTTTGGCTTTATTTTAAGAATATTTAAAAACAAATAAAAAGATTTTTTTAAAATGAGAAAACCCATTTAAATATTTGTCATATGCAAAATAAACTAAATATATTTTTTAAAAATTTCTGTATTCATTTATATTAATCTTTATATTTTAATTGTTTTTTTAATAATTTATTTTTTTTTACCTGAAAAGAAAAAAAAAAAGAAAAAAAAAAGGACAGCTTCCTGTCTTCAATTGATTTTAATATGAAATAATCCTCTTGAACCAACCGACTTGTCAATCATTCATTATTGTAAGTAAGCAACAATCAAATTACTGAGTGTAATTTTTTTTAAGTGATACATAATTTACGAAAAACACTATTCAAATATAACAAAGTCCTGGGTATGATGATAAACTACATTCGACAGCAAGGATCAGGAGATTGAAGGTTTTGAGGTGCCAGGAACCACTTCTTAATTGCTCTTCCCAGGTCCACCCTGACCTGCGATGGTAGAATCTGTTAATGTCCCAGCAAACAGTGTGTCCCCACCCACCTCAAAAAAAAAAAAAAAAACATGAACGTATAAAAATACATTTTAATAATAAAAATACCAGCAATACATCGTTACATAAAAATGACTAACAATACATTTTTATAGCAAAATGACCAACAATACATTTTATCTGTAGTTGAAGGCATACAATTGTATTCAAAATATATTTAGTTGAGGCCTTAAAATTGTGTTAAAATTATTTAGATTTTGGCATTAAATAAGCAATAGAGGTTGATATGCTGCTAAACAAAATCAACCAACATGAACTTTCATGACATTAATCCAAATAATATCCTACAATTTCTTAAATCAAACTGTATTCCAAAATAGCTAAAAAAAAAAAAAAAACAATAAAATACACATACTACAGCCTCTAGTAATTTTGCCCACACAACCTTGTATATGCAGAAAAGCTGAGTATTATCTACCATGTATTCAACTGTGAAAGCAGAATACCATATTTTCATTCCTTCAAAGCTCGCAAGAAAATTAAATTTCGACATTAAATGACTCATAAGGAGTTGATATGCTGTTAAACAAATCAACAGTTATCTCCCTTTAGTTTTCTACATTTTTATTTTTCAGTGAAGTGAATCATTCATAAAGTTAAATTCAATTTCTTTTGCTAGCTTTTGGATAAACGATATTTCCTTATGGGCTCTGAAGACATGACATTCATTTCTGAACCAGAGCCCATTGAAACTTCTGTTGATGTAAGCATTTAAGTTTCATGATATTTTCACAGTTCATCGACTTGCTTGATATGGCAAGATGTTTTGTGATCTTTAAACACACGATCTGATTATCTTTCTCATTCGGGAAGCATGGGTCTTATTTTCCCTGTCTTTTTTGGAGCTTCATTGCCAATTGAAACAGATAATACAGGTTTTAGTCATGAGTTTTTCCCTCCTTCTCTGAAGTGAGATCACAGTGTTGTATCTGTTCTCATTTTTAGATAACCAAAATGCACAATATGAATCCATTATTACTAGTCTGGCACAAGGTCAACGAAAGCATGAAAAATCATGGATAAAGAGTTTGATTTTTTTTTTTTTTTTACAGTGAGGTTCTTTCTTTACAAGGCCTGGAAACCACTCAAGGTAGAGGACAATGTTTAGAGGCCATTTGTCTTTATAGGAGTGGAAGATAGTGGTTAACCCTAGCCTTGAATAGGTTAAGATTGTAGTGATTGAGGAAACATCCTGTTGGGTATCAGTTCCACAGGGCACTAGTTCATGGGAAGAAGCTGTTAGTGTGGAACTTACTTCTCACCGATGGAATATAGGGTGAATGTAGGTGGTTTGCTGTGAACATTTGCCTCGGTTGTTGTGGAAGCAGTATAAATTCAAAAACTTGTTTTATTTTCTTTTAATTCGTTTATTTATTAAAGCACTCTACCCCCCACCCATACAAAAAACAGAATTTTTTTAATTGTTTTATTTGTAATTGTAATCTAAAAGAAAAAGAAAAATGTCATTAGTGTGGGTTTCTTGCAAAAATAATCAAAATAAACACGGAGAACATTTTTCCATAAAAACTTTGCTTTATTTTGGAATGAAATGAAAATAAAGAAAAGAAAACGAGAAAACAAAAAAAAACAATCAGAGTATGAAGTGGGTGTTTATAATACCCAACATTATTGGAAAGCTAAACACATTTTTCCCAAGATTTGAAAAGATAAGACAAACAGATCCAGAGTATTTTAAAATGATAGCTCTTCTGGGAAGAGATACAAATAGATTTTAAAAGATGGTTGAAACAGTTTCAAAGTGATTGAAATCTGAACAAGAATCAAAATCGTCCAGATGACAGCAATACTAAAATCAGCAAAAGTACTGAGGAGAAAGCTGGAGAATTGCAAAGAAAGGATGGAATTCTTATAATAAAAACATGGGGGAAGAAGAAGAAAAAGAAGAAAAAATGTCCCCCCCACCTATTCGATTAGATTAGTGTTGCCCAGACTCAAATAAGCCCAGACAGGTTTTTTTCTTTTATTTTATTTTTTTACTTTACCCCCTCCTCCAACCATGTATGTGACTAATGATCTCTTCCCACACCAATGTGATGTTAGTATAAATATTACTCCTTCTTTCAGTTATGTTCTGATCCCCTGGCAGCTTG
The DNA here is from genome assembly GCA_903632075.3 of Acanthosepion pharaonis. Lineage (NCBI taxonomy): Eukaryota > Metazoa > Mollusca > Cephalopoda > Sepiida > Sepiidae > Acanthosepion > Acanthosepion pharaonis. The sequence goes on along the minus strand of CAHIKZ030005323.1, from coordinate 1,192,280 downwards.
AAACTTTAGTGGTCCAAACTTCATCTTTCCCTGAATGTGTGTGTGTGTGTGTGTATATATGTATAGATTTTATTTTATATGCTCAGTACTTAGAGGAAAGTGCTCAATATCGGTGATAGATCCAACATATTCAGTTGTATGGATATGAGTTCGTGACCCTGAGTTTCACACTTTTGCGATCATCAGACAAACTGCAGTATGTAAATATTATATATATATATATATATATATATATATATATATATATATATATATATATATATATACACAACATCTGCCACACAGTAAAGCAGGCCTTGCTGCTCACTCACAGAAACATGGTAATTGATCTTCAAGCACTCGAGTGAAATGGATCTACCATGTGTTCCATCTGTAGAAAAGTCTGCAAAACACCTGCAGGCCTCAGGAGATGTGCGTGTCCATAGAAATTGAGTAACTGTTTATTTTACTGAATCCTCATTTGTTATCTGCAACAAGAGAGTCAACCACATGTATAAACACCTAGCATATTTGTTGTAATTTACTCCTGAAAATGATCTTAGAAAAGATCAAAAGTACTTGGGTTAAAAAAAAAAAAATCTACAGCACTTTTCATCTTAATATCAAGAAACTAATTAGACAACTTGAAAGGATCAATATGAAAATAAGTAGACACAATATGTCAATATTATTCAACAAAACATGTTTATATGAAGATATACTGCCTAAATATTATAAGCACGTCTATTGTCTGCTTCACACTGATCCCATGTTTTTTGAATAGGAGTAGAGGTTTATCCCTTGTTTCCTCTTTAGGATTGGGTTTCTGATTCCTTCTAAAGTCTAATTCAACTCTATACTTCTAATGTCTCCACCTAAACTCTGAAAATTTATTTAATAATCTTCAGAAATATCAACATACAGATTGACTATTTTGGATTTGTTTCAAAATTCACAAAAAATGTATCACCTGAAGAATCTAAATTCTCCTTCAACTCTATATTTCTAACATCTCCACCTAAACTCTGAAATGTTATTTATTTATTTTCTTCCTTCAGTAGGAGTAGATAGGTTTTTTGAATAGGAGTAGAGGTTTATCCCTTGTTTCCTGTTTAGGATTGGGTTTCTGGTTCCTTCTAAAGTCTACTTTAACTCTATACTTCTAACGTCTCTGCCTAAACTCTGAAATGTTATTTATTTATTTTCTTCCTTCAGTAGGAGTAGATAGGTTTTTTGAATAGGAGTAGAGGTTTATCCCTTGTTTCCTGTTTAGGATTGGGTTTTTGGGTCCTTCTAAAGTCTACTTCAACTGTATACTTCTAACGTCTCTGCCTAAACTTTGAAATGTTATTTATTTATTTTCTTCCTTCATTAGGAGTAGATAGATTTTTTGAATAGGAGTAGAGGTTTATCCCTTGTTTCCTGTTTAGGATTGGGTTTCCGGTTCCTTTTAAGTCTACTTCAACTCTATACTTCTAACATCTCCACCTAAACTCTGAAATGTTATTTATTTAATTTCTTCCTTCAGTAGGAGTAGATAGGGTTTTTGAATAGGTGTAGAGGTTTATCCCTTTCCTCTTTAGGATTGGGTTTCCGGTTCCTTCTAAAGTCTACTTCAACTCTATACTTCTAACATCTCCACCTAAACTCTGAAATGTTATTTATTTAATTTCTTCCTTCAGTAGGAGTAGATAGGTTTTTTGAATAGGAGTAGAGGTTTATCCCTTGTTTCCTGTTTAGGATTGGGTTTTTGGGTCCTTCTAAAGTCTACTTCAACTCTATACTTCTAACGTCTCTGCCTAAACTTTGAAATGTTATTTATTTATTTTCTTCCTTCATTAGGAGTAGATAGATTTTTTGAATAGGAGTAGAGGTTTATCCCTTGTTTCCTGTTTAGGATTGGGTTTCCGGTTCCTTTTAAGTCTACTTCAACTCTATACTTCTAACATCTCCACCTAAACTCTGAAATGTTATTTATTTATTTTCTTCCTTCAGTAGGAGTAGATAGGGTTTTTGAATAGAAGTAGAGGTTTATCCCTTACCTCTTTAGGATTGGGTTTCTGGGTCCTTCTAAGTCTACTTCAACTCTATACTTCTAACATCTCCACCTAAACTCTGAAATGTTATTTATTTAATTTCTTCCTTCAGTAGGAGTAGATAGGGTTTTTGAATAGGAGTAGAGGTTTATCCCTTGTTTCCTGTTTAGGATTGGGTTTTTGGGTCCTTCTAAAGTCTACTTCAACTCTATACTTCTAACATCTCCACCTAAACTCTGAAATGTTATTTATTTAATTTCTTCCTTCAGTAGGAGTAGATAGGGTTTTTGAATAGGAGTAGAGGTTTATCCCTTTCCTCTTTAGGATTGGGTTTCCGGTTCCTTCTAAAGTCTACTTCAACTCTATACTTCTAACATCTCCACCTAAACTCTGAAATGTTATTTATTTAATTTCTTCCTTCAGTAGGAGTAGATAGGGTTTTTGAATAGGAGTAGAGGTTTATCCCTTTCCTCTTTAGGATTGGGTTTCCGGTTCCTTCTAAAGTCTACTTCAACTCTATACTTCTAACATCTCCACCTAAACTCTGAAATGTTATTTATTTAATTTCTTCCTTCAGTAGGAGTAGATAGGTTTTTTGAATAGGTGTAGAGGTTTATCCCTTGTTTCCTGTTTAGGATTGGGTTTCCAATTATTTCTAAAATCTACTTCAAATCTATACTTCTAAGGTCTCTACCTAAACTTTGAAATTTTATTTGCTAATTAAATTTTGATCTCTTCAAGTCTAGAATTAGTTATTTTTCCTGTTATCCTGCCTTTTCTTATACTAATACAACTCCACACAGTAACCCTCTACCTTGAGTGGCCCTTAGGGGTTGTATTGGGTGAACATTAGTAAAAGAAAAATTACATATATATGTGAGTGGGGTTCAATATAAACATAAAGATCAGTTATAATTAAGAGTTAAGGAGAAACACTGAAATGTTTAATTTTTGACATGTAACATACGCGTGTGTGGGTGTAGACACTCCTGTTGATTCAAGTTGATGACAACCTAACAATTCAGTTCCTAAATCTAAAACTGAACCACCAGACTACCTGAAACAATATGATTTGATTATGGCAATGAAGGTTTCACCACTATAATCAAATTATAAATAGTAGCCATATGTATTGGAAGAACTAGTAGCAGAGAAATGGTAAATAGAGTGCCATGAAGTCTCCAAACAGAATCTCTCATGTTTTGAGTTCAGACCAAATCTAAAGAGCAGGGTCTGTCCTGCTATTTAACCCACAGCTGGAGGGGAAAAGAGATGAATTCATGCTTTTTCCTCAAGAGAATTTGTGCAAAAGTGAACATAAACTTGACCAGAATGCTTTCTTCTTCTCTATCTCCTTCTCTCATACGCATATATATATATATATATATATATATATATATATATATATATATAGGAGTGACAGAACTAATTTCTACTCGATCTCAAATCAAAGTTATCAATTTCCGTGAATTCCTAAACAAAATGCAATGAGTTGGTGTTAATTTTTTTAATTTAGCATTAAAAATCCTTAGTAGATAATACAGAATTCATCTTTTCTGCAACATTCATTCTATTTCCAAGTTGAAATTAGATCTGCATCCCATGTGGGTGTGTGTGTGTGTGTGTGTGTGTGTTTCAGGGAAATGACAGGAATTGCAAGCTGGAGTCCAGATGGGAATTGAGAGCAGTGGCCCCAGGCTCCTTAGGGAGCCAACAGGACTTGCGAGCTGCAAAACTAGAAACCTCAGAGTGCCAATGGGAATTGAGAGCAGTGAGCCCAGACTCCCCAATGAGCTAGCAGGACTTGCTAGCTGTGGCCCCAGACACCTTGGAGTGCCAATTGGAATTGAGAGCAGTGAGCCCAGACTCCCCAATGAGCTAGCAGGACTTGCGAGCTGTGGCCCCAGACACCTCAGAGTGCCAATGGGAATTGAGAGCAGTGAGCCCAGACGCCCCAATGAGCTAGCAGGACTTGCTAGCTGTGGCCCCAGACACCTCGGAGTGCCAATTGTAATTGAGAGCAGTGAGCCCAGACGCCCCCAATGAGCTAGCAGGACTTGCTAGCTGTGGCCCCAGACACCTCAGAGTGCCAATTGGAATTGAGAGCAGTGAGCCCAGACTCCCCAATGAGCTAGCAGGACTTGCAGCTGTGGCCCCCAGACACCTCAGAGTGCCAATGGGAATTGAGAGCAGTGAGCCCAGACTCCCCAATGAGCTAGCAGGACTTGCTAGCTGTGGCCCCAGACACCTCAGAGTGCCAATGGGAATTGAGAGCAGTGAGCCCAGACTCCCCAATGAGCTAGCAGGACTTGCTAGCTGTGGGCCCCAGACACCTCGGAGTGCCAATTGGAATTGAGAGCAGTGAGCCCAGACTCCCCCAATGAGCTAGCAGGACTTGCGAGCTGTGGCCCCAGACACCTCGGAGTGCCAATGGGAATTGAGAGCAGTGAGCCCAGACTCCCCAATGAGCTAGCAGGACTTGCGAGCTGGGGCCCCAGACACCTCAGAGTGCCAATTGGAATTGAGAGCAGTGAGCCCAGACTCCCCAATGAGCTAGCAGGACTTGCGAGCTGGGGCCCCAGACACCTCGGAGTGCCAATTGGAATTGAGAGCAGTGAGCCCAGACTCCCCAATGAGCTAGCAGGACTTGCTAGCTGTGGCCCCAGACACCTCAGAGTGCCAATGGGAATTGAGAGCAGTGAGCCCAGACTCCCCAATGAGCTAGCAGGACTTGCTAGCTGTGGCCCCAGACACCTCGGAGTGCCAATTGTAATTGAGAGCAGTGAGCCCAGACTCCCCAATGAGCTAGCAGGACTTGCGAGCTGGGGCCCCAGACACCTCAGAGTGCCAATTGGAATTGAGAGCAGTGAGCCCAGACTCCCCAATGAGCTAGCAGGACTTGCGAGCTGTGGCCCCAGACACCTCAGAGTGCCAATGGGAATTGAGAGCAGTGAGCCCAGACTCCCCAATGAGCTAGCAGGACTTGCGAGCTGGGGCCCCAGACACCTCAGAGTGCCAATGGGAATTGAGAGCTGTGAGCCCAGACTCCCCAATGAGCTAGCAGGACTTGCGAGCTGGGGCCCCAGACACCTCAGAGTGCCAATGGGAATTGAGAGCAGTGAGCGCAGACACCCCAATGAGCTAGCAGGACTTGCGAGCTGTGGCCCTAGACAGCTCGGAGTGCCAATGGGAATTGAGAGCAGTGACCCCAGACTCCCCAATGAGCTAGCAGGACTTGCGAGCTGTGTCCCCAGACACCTCAGAGTGCCAATGGGAATTGAGAGCAGTGAGCCCAGATTCCCCAATGAGCTAGCAGGACTTGCGAGCTGTGGCCCCAGACACCTCAGAGTGCCAATGGGAATTGAGAGCAGTGAGCCCAATGAGCTAGCAGGACTTGCGAGCTGTGGCCCCAGACACCTCAGAGTGCCAATGGGAATTGAGAGTAGTGAGCCCAGACTCCCCAATGAGCTAGCAGGACTTGCAGCTGTGGCCCCAGACACCTCAGAGTGCCAATGGGGGAATTGAGAGCAGTGAGCCCAGACTCCCCAATGAGCTAGCAGGACTTATGAGCTGTGGCCCCAGACACCTCAGAGTGCCAATGGGAATTGAGAGTAGTGAGCCCAGACTCCCCAATGAGCTAGCAGGACTTGCGAGCTGTGGCCCCAGACACCTCAGAGTGCCAATGGGAATTGAGAGCAGTGAGCCCAGACTCCCCAATGAGCTAGCAGGACTTGCGAGCTGGGGCCCCAGACACCTCAGAGTGCCAATGGGAATTGAGAGCAGTGAGCCCAGACTCCCCAATGAGCTAGCAGGACTTGCGAGCTGTGGGCCCCAGACACCTCAGAGTGCCAATGGGAATTGAGAGCAGTGAGCCCAGACTCCCAATGAGCTAGCAGGACTTGCAGCTGGGGCCCCAGACACCTCAGAGTGCCAATGGGAATTGAGAGCAGTGAGCCCAGACTCCCCAATGAGCTAGCAGGACTTGCGAGCTGGGGCTCTAGACACCTCGGAGTGCCAATGGAATTGAGAGCAGTGACCCCAGACTCCCCAATGAGCTAGCAGGACTTGCTGGCTGTGGCCCCAGACACCTCAGAGTGCCAATGGGAATTGAGAGCAGTGAGCCCAGACTCCCCAATGAGCTAGCAGGACTTGCGAGCTGTGGCCCCAGACACCTCAGAGTGCCAATGGGAATTGAGAGCAGTGAGCCCAGACTCCCCAATGAGCTAGCAGGACTTGCGAGCTGTGGCCCCAGACATCTCAGAGTGCCAATGGGAATTGAGTGCAGTGAGGCCAGACTCCCCAATGAGCTAGCGGGACTTGCGAGCTGGGGCCCCAGACACCTCAGACTGCCAATGGGATTTGAGAGCAGTGAGCCCAGACTCCCCAATGAGCTAGCAGGACTTACGAGCTGGGGCCCCAGACACCTCAGACTGCCAATTGGAATTGAGAGCAGTGAGCCCAGACTCCTCAATGAGCTAGCAGGACTTGCGAGCTGGGGAATTGAGAGCTGGGATCCCATACTCTTCAGTGAATTAAGAGCGTGGACTCTATTCAGTTGCATTTCATTTGCTAAACCAATTTTTTTGTTTACTAAAACTGAAACATTTTTGCGCCAACCTGATTTCACAATGTAAGTAGTGAAAGTGACGTGCCTCCACAAACAGATTAAAAATTAGGCAAATCATTTAGAGCACGTAAAACTTTTACATGGCTGGGATCCTCCTGATGTTTCACTAATTTGGGGGGTAAAAAATGAAATAGCTACAAGTGCTTGTAGTTACATGCCTAGAGAGAGAGTATACCACTTTTTCATCCCTGTTATGTCAGAGTGAGTGGTTACCTACACACGTAATATCTCTTAATATCGGGATCTTGGGAGGATGGGGAGTAAGAATGGTGAAAAATACAATGACATTCACAGCACCAATAAAAAGATCCCACATAGAATGAAGCACCCATTGCAGAACCGAACCCTAATCAATTTATAATACTAGAATCAATTAAAGAGATGCCAAATAAAAAACTATCTCCTTTTAAAATTGAGAAAATTATTCCATCCAATTTGACTCCAAAAATGGTCAAAAAGATGACAAACGGAACCATTCTCAAACAATGTCAAAGAAATCAGAAGCCAACAAACTTCTGAAATGGATCATATTTGACAATATAAACATTAAAGAGTCTTCCCAATCAGAAGGTGAATACATTGAGTCCAGAGATTTCATTCTCTGAATAAAAAAAAAAAACAATTTAAAAAAAAAACAAAACAAATGGTTACAGATTTACGGATGTAAAAAGAATTTTAAAAAAACATATAAACATTTTCACTTTCAATACACCAAACCCTCAGTTTGAAACCTAAACTCGGTACACTGTAGCAAAGGCGAAGACATACATATCTTTCGGTTCAGTGCCAGCCAGACATCATTCAATTTTTTCTATATCAGGGGTTCCCAACGTTTTTTTTGCGTCATCACCCACTTTTACATGGAGAAAATTTTCCACCACCCACCTGTATAGTAAATATTCAAAAGCATACCAAAATTGTTTGGTAAAAGTTTGTTACTGGTTCATAAACTGACTTTATGATGTAGCAAAAATACCAAAGGAAGGTAACAAATGATGCTGGCATACTGTTGCTGCCACATTAAAGAACAAATGAAAGCAATCTTGACTATTGAAAACTAAATAGAATTTAGTTTTTTTGGTTAGGGTTAGTGTTGCAAGTGTTGGTAAAAAAATTAAACAATTTTTGTTCCTAATTATAAAATTAAAAAGAATATATATTACTAGCAAATAACAAAAATTCAGCAAATATATTTTTGTTGTTCTTTATCTTCCATTATTTGATTTATATCTGAAAAAATGTTATTTAATCTGAAAATCTCAAAACTATAGAAAATACAAAGATATTCCTTGTTTATGAGATATATTTATGAATGTGCCCCAGTTATTCTCATTTAGCTTACCTGTTTATTTTTTATACAGGTTCTTTGCATATTTACTTTGAGATGATTTTTTTTTTTGTATAGCTTACGTTGAAATACCTTTTTAAAATCCTATATCTCCCACCCAACAGTTGAAATCACCCACTGGTGGGCGATATCGCCTATGTTGGGAAACCCAGTCTTTATGTGATGATTAATAGATAATCATAAAACTTACATCATTTAACTTATAGGATATACATTTTGTGCTGAAGAGTTACAGTAGCAATATAAATATGCATAAATCCACAGGTTAAAAATCACAAAACATAATTTGTAGATCCCAAAACCATTCTTCACACACCACAAAAAAATCCCCCAAAAAACCTCAGCTCACTCATTGCTAGAGGCACTTGCTTTATATGTAAGTCAGGAAGTCAGTGATTAGTTCAAGCGGAACAAGAATTTTGCATGAGGTTCTCTATGTAAAGAGAAAAATGTCACATGAGCTCTATTTTTTTGCTGACAGATAATAAATGTCACAAGCTGTTGCTCGTTTTGATGAGATAAGTAGCCATTGTCTCCACCACAATGTGATATATTCATGAACATTATGAAAAACTAAGAAAATACAGATAGGACTTACTATAATTTGTACAGAATGATCGACATGATTCAGTTAGGCAGATTAGATTTGCTTGGTACAAATAGTCTTGGGAAGTCCATTTCTTCTACTACGCCAAGCTACAGTAGAAACAGCAGGGCTTACTCTGCTCTCCGACTTTGGCTAGTATAAAAGGACAATACTTTGGACAAATGTGTGGACATGGGTCAAGTACTCCCCACCCCTGCAATATAAACTGCAGTAGCAACATCAAGTGTAGTGAGTCTGTGGCACAATACTCCATAGATGGAATATTGTTAAGGTTCATTCTTTAGTTCCACCAATTCAGATATTTACAACCAAGACATGCCTTGCAATTTTCATAGAGTTAACCTAGTTTTCTCTGAATTCCAAATTTAAGATGCAAGTTCCACTCAGTTTTTCCTCCCCCGACATCAACATTTTTTCAATGAAGAATCCATGATCATCAATGTGGTAGGGATTGATTGAGTGATTTTTTTTTTTTTTTTTTACAGCTTATCGACCATTTGTGGGTTATTTCTTATGGCTTATCAACCCTTTGTGGGTTATTTTTTGAAGAGAACAATGATTTTTTCACATACAAGTCCTACTATTTAACTCATAGATGGACCCAGTCTGTCCTGCTCATTGGAACAGATCCAGCTCCTTTTCACTTCTTGGAGGAACACCTCCCTGATTGTCCATATCTTCAGGATAGCAGCTGTACTCAGCACGGTTACCCAATTGCAGGTTTGGTGAGGCTATTTAACTTATAGTTGGATGTCTTGAATTCAGAATTAGCCATCTCCTAGATCAGTTGCCATCCAAGGCTATAGACCCCGGTCTGTCCTGCTATTTTACCAATAGCTGGGTAATAAGAGATAGATTCTTACCTTTCCCATGGATATTAGCATGTAAGTAAATGTAATGAACTCGACTGGAATTTGAACTAAGCTCTTACTTTTCCTTAATCGGAGATGCTAACCATTACTCCACCATGACTCCACAAATAGGTGGAGAAAATTATGACATACAGGTGTCTAAAGTAGTGTCTTAATTGTGTATACTGTGTACCAAGACAAATGGGTTTTCCCCACTTGGTCACAATCTCCATATGAGCTCCTTCGTGGGTGAGGAGCACTATTAAAATTTAATTAAAAAAAAAAAAATTATATGGTCCCTCACACAAATTAGCCAAAAGACACCACTTAGGGATAGATGATGCCAGCTACTCCTTTTCAAAGTTTCATAGTCCTAGAGCCAGCTGAGGAAAAACACGTTACAAGGTTGTCCACCTTTGTAATAGAGAAATTATTTTTAGTCAGTGTTATACCAACATCAGTAAAGATGACCTGTATAGTAAAAAAAAAAAAAATCACAAATGATAACTTTCTACAACTTGAAAATCAAGACCTACCCACACCGACTCATTCAACAGAGTGATGAAAAGTCCAGAATTATCTCACAGTGCGCTAGGTGAAATAAAATCTAATTTAAAATACCAACAAGTCTCCGACACAAAGAGGATATCAATAATGACAATTGATAGTAACACATGACCTTTAATATAAGAAAACTTCCACCTTGACTAAAAAACTGGTTATGCAGTAGTGAATACATATAACCAACCCTGTTACTATAATTGTCAGAAGTTTGGTCACCACGAAAGCTGAGGCCCAAAGACACTCATATGCAAACAATGTTCTGAATATGAGGAACCCACATGTGAATAAATGAAAATGGGTGAACTGCAATAGCAACAACTTGCCTGGCTCAAGGTCTTACAAAGCAGGGAAAAGTAAAATATAACACATTCAAGGTACCTCTTTTCTGAAGGCAAAAAAAGATTGGAAAGACTATTTTGCAAACCTGGTCACATTCAAACATAACAAAGTCAGCATCAAGCATTTCTACCAAGAATGTTGAAAGTGTACTTTACTTATTGTCAGACTGTTTTCTATTCCTAAATTGCAAAGATGCCCACAATGGAATTTCCATGGGTCCTGCTAGTAATGGATAGGCCACTATTTAAAACTATAAAGAATAAGATTTCTTTTTTTTCTCTATTATTCAAATCTATGAATTCCTTTGTATTCTATTCCTAAATTGCAAAGATGGCCACAATGGAATTTCCATGGGTCCTGCTAGTAATGGATAGGCCGCTATTTAAAAGTATAAAGAATAGGATTTCTTTTTTTTTTTCTCTATTATTCAAATCTATGAATTCCTTTGTATTCTATTCCTAAATTGCAAAGATGGCCACAATGGAATTTCCATGGGTCCTGCTAGTAATGGATAGGCCACTATTTAAAAGTATAAAGAATAGGATTTCTTTTTTTTTTTCTCTATTATTGAAATCTATGAATTCCTTTGTATTCTATTCTTAAATTGCAAAGATGCCCACAATGGAATTTCCATGGGTCCTGCTAGTAATGGATAGGCCACTATTTAAAAGTATAAAGAATAGGATTTCTTTTTTTTTTTCTCTATTATTCAAATCCATGAATTCCTTTGTATTCTATTCTTAAATTGCAAAGATGCCCACAATGGAATTTCCATGGGTCCTGCTAGTAATGGATAGGCCACTATTTAAAACTATAAAGATTAAGATTTCTTTTTTTTCTCTATTATTCAAATCTATGAATTCCTTTGTATTCTATTCCTAAATTGCAAAGATGGCCACAATGGAATTTCTATGGGTCCTGCTAGTAATGGATAGGCCACTATTTAAAAGTATAAAGAATAGGATTTTTTTTTTTTCTATTATTCATTCAAATCTATGAATTCCTTTGTATTCTATTCCTAAATTGCAAAGATGCCCACAATGGAATTTCCATGGGTCCTGCTAGTAATGGATAGGCCACTATTTAAAAGTATAAAGAATAAGATTTCTTTTTTTTTTCTATTATTGAAATCTATGAATTCCTTTGTATTCTATTCTATGAATTCCTTTTTCTATTCTAAATTGCAAAGATACCCACAATGGAATTTCCATGGGTCCTGCTAGTAATGGATAGGCCACTATTTAAAACTATAAAGAATAGGATTTCTTTTTTTTTTTCTCTATTATTCAAATCTATGAATTCCTTTGTATTCTATTCCTAAATTGCAAAGATGCCCACAATGGAATTTCCATGGGTCCTGCTAGTAATGGATAGGCCACTATTTAAAACTATAAAGAATAGATTTTTTTTTTTTTTCTCTATTATTCAAATCTATGAATTCCTTTGTATTCTATTCCTAAATTGCAAAGATACCCACAATGGAATTTCCATGGGTCCTGCTAGTAATGGATAGGCCACTATTTAAAACTATAAAGAATAGGATTTCTTTTTTTTTTCTCTATTATTCAAATCTATGAATTCCTTTGTATTCTATTCTAAATTGCAAATGGATACCCACAATGGAATTTCCATTTTTTTTTTTATTCCTATTATTAATGGATAGGCCACTTTTTAAACTATAAAGAATAAAGATTTTTTTTTTTGGGTCTATTATTCAAATCTATGAATTCCTTTTATTCTATTCCTAAATTGCAAAAAGATGCCCACAATGGAATTTCCATGGGTCCTGCTAGTAATGGATAGGCCACTATTTAAAACTATAAAGAATAGGATTTTTTTTTTTGAATCTATTATTCAAATCTAATGGAATTCCTTTTATTCTATTCCTAAATTGCAAAAGATTCCCTATGAATGGAATTTTCCAAATTGGTCCTGGAATTCCATGGGTCCTGCTAGTAATGGATAGGCCACTATTTAAAACTATAAAGAATAGGATTTTTTTTTTTTTTTTCTATTATTCAAATCTATGAATTCCTTTGTATTCTATTCCTAAATTGCAAAGATGCCCACAATGGAATTTCCATGGGTCCTGCTAGTAATGGATAGGCCACTATTTAAAACTATAAAGAATAGGATTTTTTTTTTTTTCTATTATTCAAATCTATGAATTCCTTTGTATTCTATTCCTAAATTGCAAAGATACCCACAATGGAATTTCCATGGGTCCTGCTAGTAATGGATAGGCCACTATTTAAAACTATAAAGAATAGGATTTTTTTTTTTTTCTATTATTGAAATCTATGAATTCCTTTGTATTCTATTCCTAAATTGCAAAGATGCCCACAATGGAATTTCCATGGGTCCTGCTAGTAATGGATAGGCCACTATTTAAAACTATAAAGAATAGGATTTTTTTTTTTTTTTTTAATTTCCAAACTATTTAAAACTGAATTCCTTTGTATTCTATTCCTAAATTGCAAAGATACCCACAATGGAATTTCCATGGGTCCTGCTAGTAATGGATAGGCCACTATTTAAAACTATAAAGAATAGGATTTTTTTTTTTTTTTATTCAAATCTATGAATTCCTTGGTATTCTATTATTTTCCATGGGTCCTGCTATCTATAGGCCACTAATAAAGAATAGGATTTTTTTTTTCTTATTCAAATCTATGAATTCCTTTGTATTCTATTCCTAAATTGCAAAGATGCCCACAATGGAATTTCCATGGGTCCTGCTAGTAATGGATAGGCCACTATTTAAAACTATAAAGAATAGGATTTTTTTTTTTTTCTCTATTATTGAAATTATATTATTGAAATCTATGAATTCCTTTGTATTCTATTCCTAAATTGCAAAGATGCCCACAATGGAATTTCCATGGGTCCTGCTAGTAATGGATAGGCCACTATTTAAAAACTATAAAGAATAGGATTTTTTTTTTTTTCTCTATTATTCAAATCTATGAATTCCTTTGTATTCTATTCCTAAATTGCAAAGATACCCACAATGGAATTTCCATGGGTCCTGCTAGTAATGGATAGGCCACTATTTAAAACTATAAAGAATAGGATTTTTTTTTTTTTCTTATTATTCAAATCTATGAATTCCTTTGTATTCTATTCCTAAATTGCAAAGATGCCCACAATGGAATTTCCATGGGTCCTGCTAAATGGATAGGCCTATTATTTAAAACTATAAAGAATAGGATTTCTTTTTTTTTTCTCTATTATTCAAATCTATGAATTCCTTTTGTATTCTATTCCAAATTGCAAAGATGCCCACAATGGAATTTCCATGGGTCCTGCTAGTAATGGATAGGCCACTATTTAAAAAACTATAAAGAATAGGATTTTTTTTTTTTTTCTATTATTCAAATCTATGAATTCCTTTGTATTCTATTCCTAAATTGCAAAGATGCCCCACATAAAGAATGAATTTCCATGGGTCCTGCCTGCTAGTAATGGATAGGCCACTATTTAAAACTATAAAGAATAGGATTTTTTTTTTTTTTCTATTATTCAAATCTATGAATTCCTTTGTATTCTATTCCTAAATTGCAAAGATGCCCACAATGGAATTTCCATGGGTCCTGCTAGTAATGGATAGGCCACTATTTAAAACTATAAAATGAATAGGAAGAAGATTTTTTTTTTTTCTCTATTATTCAAATCTATGAATTCCTTTGTATTCTATTCCTAAATTGCAAAGATGCCCACAATGGAATTTCCATGGGTCCTGCTAGTAATGGATAGGCCACTATTTAAAACTATAAAGAATAGGATTTTTTTTTTTTCTCTATTATTCAAATCTATGAATTCCTTTGTATTCTAAGATCCTAAATTGCAAAGGATGCCCAAAACAATGGAATTTCATGGGTTTGTATTCTATTCCTAAATTGCAAAGTAAATGGATAGGGTCCACTATTTAAAAAACTATAAAGAATAGGATTTTTTTTTTTTTTCTATTATTCAAATCTATGAATTCCTTTGTATTCTATTCCTAAATTGCAAAGATGCCCACAATGGAATTTCCATGGGTCCTGCTAGTAATGGATAGGCCACTATTTAAAACTATAAAGAATAGGATTTTTTTTTTTTTTTTTCTATTATTCAAATCTATGAATTCCTTTGTATTCTATTCCTAAATTGCAAAGATGCCCACAATGGAATTTCCATGGGTCCTGCTAGTAATGGATAGGCCACTATTTAAAACTATAAAGAATAGGATTTTTTTTTTTCTATTATTCAAATGTTATTGAAATCTAATGAATTCCTTTAGGATTTTTTTTTTCTATTATTCAAATCTATGAATATTCTATTCCTAAATTGCAAAGATGCCCACAATGGAATTTCCATGGGTCCTGCTAGTAATGGATAGGCCACTATTTAAAACTATAAAAATCTATGAATAGGATTTCTTTTTTTTTTATTTAAAACTCTATTATTTTTTTTTTTTCTATCTATGAATTCCTTTGTATTCTATTCCTAAATTGCAAAGATGCCCACAATGGAATTTCCATGGGTCCTGCTAGTAATGGATAGGCCACTATTTAAAACTATAAAGAATAGGATTTCTTTTTTTTTTTTCTCTATTATTCAAATCTATGAATTCCTTTGTATTCTATTCCTAAATTGCAAAGATGCCCACAATGGAATTTCCATGGGTCCTGCTAGTAATGGATAGGCCACTATTTAAAACTATAAAGAATAGGATTTCTTTTTTTTTTTCTCTATTATTGAAATCTATGAATTCCTTTGTATTCTATTCCTAAATTGGGTCCTGCTAAAGATGCCATCATTTAATGGAATTTCCATGGGTCCTGCAAAGTAATGGATAGGCCACTATTTAAAAGTATAAAGAATAGGATTTCTTTTTTTTTGTATCTATTATTGAAATCTATGAAATGGATAGGCCTTTGTATTCTATTCCTAAATTGCAAAAGATGCCCACAATGGAATTTCCATGGGTCCTGCTAGTAATGGATAGGCCACTATTTAAAACTATAAAGAATAAGATTTCTTTTTTTTTTTCTCTATTATTGAAATCTATGAATTCCTTTGTATTCTATTCCTAAATTGCAAAGATACCCACAATGGAATTTCCATGGGTCCTGCTAGTAATGGATAGGCCACTATTTAAAACTATAAAGAATAGGATTTCTTTTTTTTTTCTCTATTATTCAAATCTATGAATTCCTTTGTATTCTATTCCTAAATTGCAAAGATGCCCACAATGGAATTTCCATGGGTCCTGCTAGTAATGGATAGGCCACTATTTAAAACTATAAATTTTTTGATTCTATTCTAAATTGCAAAGATGCCCACAATGGAATTTCTTTTTTTTTAAAACTATAAAGAATAGGATTTTTTTTTTTTATTATTGAAATTCTCTATTATTCAAATCTATGAATTCCTTTGTATTCTATTCCTAAATTGCAAAATGATGCCCACAATGGAATTTCCATGGTCCTGCTAGTAATGGATAGGCCACTATTTAAAACTATAAAGAATATAAAGAATAGGATTTTTTTTTCTCTATTATTCAAATCTATGAATTCCTTTGTATTCTATTCCTAAATTGCAAAGATGCCCACAATGGAATTCCATGGGTCCTGCTAGTAATGGATAGGCCACTATTTAAAACTATAAAGAATAGGATTTCTTTTTTTTCTCTATTATTCAAATCTATGAATTTCCTTTGTATTCTATTCCTAAATTGCAAAGATGCCCACAATGGAATTTCCATGGGTCCTGCTAGTAATGGATAGGCCACTATTTAAAACTATAAAGAATAGGATTTTTTTTTTCTCTATTATTCAAATCTATGAATTTTTTTTTTCTTTTGTATTCTATTCCTAAATTGCAAAGATGCCCACAATGGAATTTCCATATTATTCAAATCTATGAATTCATGGTCCCAGGAATTTCCATGGGTCCCTGCTAGTAATGGATAGGCCACTATTTAAAACTATAAAGAATAGGATTTTTTTTTTTTTTCTCTATTATTCAAATCTATGAATTCCTTTGTATTCTATTCCTAAATTGCAAAGATGCCCACAATGGAATTTCCATGGGTCCTGCTAGTAATGGATAGGCCACTATTTAAAAACTATAAAGAATAGGATTTTTTTTTTTTTCTATTATTCAAATCTATGAATTTCCTTTGTATTCTATTCCTAAATTGCAAAGATGCCCAAAGATGCCCAATGGAATTTCCATGGGTCCTGCTAGTAATGGATAGGCCACTATTTAAAACTATAAAGAATAGGATTTTTTTTTTTTTTCTATTATTCAAATCTATGAATTCCTTTGTATTCTATTCCTAAATTGCAAAGATGCCCACAATGGAATTTCCATGGGTCCTGCTAGTAATGGATAGGCCACTATTTAAAACTATAAAGAATAGGATTTTTTTTTTTTCTCTATTATTCTAAATCTATGAATTCCTTTTAAAAGTATAAAGTATTCTATTCCTAAATTGCAAAGATGCCCACAATGGAATTTCCATGGGTCCTGGGTCTAGTAATGGATAGGCCACTATTTAAAACTATAAAGAATAGGATTTCTTTTTTTTTTCTCTATTATTGAAATCTATGAATTCCTTTGTATTCTATTCCTAAATTGCAAAGATGCCCACAATGGAATTTCCATGGGTCCTGCTAGTAATGGATAGGCCACTATTTAAAACTATAAAGAATAGGATTTCTTTTTTTTTCTCTATTATTCAAATCTATGAATTCCTTTCTAAATTGTATTCTATTTCCATAAATTGCAATGGATAGGCCACTATTTAAAATAAAGAATAGGATTTCTTTTTTTTTCTCTATTATTCAAATCTATGAATTCCTTTGTATTCTATTCCTAAATTTCCATGGGTCCTGCTAGTAATGGATAGGCCACTATTTAAAACTATAAAAAAATTGCAAAGATGCCCACAATGGAATTTCCATAGGTCCTGCTAGGATTTTTTTTTTTTTTTTTTTTTTTCTATTATTCAAATCTATGAATTCCTTTGTATTCTATTCCTAAATTGCAAAGATGCCCACAATGGAATTTCCATGGGTCCTGCTAGTAATGGATAGGCCACTATTTAAAACTATAAAGAATAGGATTTTTTTTTTTTCTCTATTATTCAAATCTATGAATTCCTTTGTATTCTATTCCTAAATTGCAAAGATGCCCACAATGGAATTTCCATGGGTCCTGCTAGTAATGGATAGGCCACTATTTAAAACTATAAAGAATAGGATTTCTTTTTTTTCTCTATTATTCAAATCTATGAATTCCTTTTGTATTCTATTCCTAAATTGCAAAGATGCCCACAATGGAATTTCCATGGGTCCTGCTAGTAATGGATAGGCCACTATTTAAAACTATAAAGAATAGGATTTCTTTTTTTTTCTCTATTATTCAAATCTATGAATTCCTTTGTATTCTATTCCTAAATTGCAAAGATGCCCACAATGGAATTTCCATGGGTCCTGCTAGTAATGGATAGGCCACTATTTAAAACTATAAAGAATAGGATTTCTTTTTTTTTTCTCTATTATTCAAATCTATGAATTCCTTTGTATTCTATTCCTAAATTGCAAAGATGCCCACAATGGAATTTCCATGGGTCCTGCTAGTAATGGATAGGCCACTATTTAAAACTATAAAGAATAGGATTTCTTTTTTTTTCTCTATTATTCAAATCTATGAATTCCTTTGTATTCTATTCCTAAATTGCAAAGATGCCCACAATGGAATTTCCATGGGTCCTGCTAGTAATGGATAGGCCACTATTTAAAACTATAAAGAATAGGATTTCTTTTTTTTTTCTCTATTATTCAAATCTATGAATTCCTTTGTATTCTATTCCTAAATTGCAAAGATGCCCACAATGGAATTTCCATGGGTCCTGCTAGTAATGGATAGGCCACTATTTAAAAAGTATAAAGAATAGGATTTTTTTTTTTTTTCTATTATTCAAATCTATGAATTCCTTTGTATTCTATTCTAAATTGCAAAGATGCCCACAATGGAATTTCCATGGGTCCTGCTAGTAATGGATAGGCCACTATTTAAAGTTCTATTTTCTTAAATTGCAAAAGATACAATGGAATTTTCCCTCTTTAATGGATAGGCCACTATTTAAAAGTATAAAGAATAGGATTTTTTTTTTTTTCTCTATTATTTCTTTATGAATTCTTTGTATTCTATTCCTAAATTGCAAAGATGCCCACAATGGAATTTCCATGGGTCCTGCTAGTAATGGATAGGCCACTATTTAAAAACTATAAAGAATAGGATTTTTTTTTTTTCTATTATTCAAATCTATGAATTCCTTTGTATTCTATTCCTAAATTGCAAAGATGCCCACAATGGAATTTCCATGGGTCCTGCTAGTAATGGATAGGCCACTATTTAAAACTATAAAGAATAGGATTTTTTTTTTTCTCTATTATTCAAATCTATGAATTCCTTTGTATTCTATTCCTAAATTGCAAAGATGCCCACAATGGAATTTCCATGGGTCCTGCTAGTAATGGATAGGCCACTATTTAAAACTATAAAGAATAGGATTTCTTTTTTTTCTCTATTATTCAAATCTATGAATTCCTTTGTATTCTATTCCTAAATTGCAAAGATGCCCACAATGGAATTTCCATGGGTCCTGCTAGTAATGGATAGGCCACTATTTAAAACTATAAAGAATAGGATTTTTTTTTTTCTATTATTCAAATCTATGAATTCCTTTGTATTCTATTCCTAAATTGCAAAGATGCCCACAATGGAATTTCCATGGGTCCTGCTAGTAATGGATAGGCCACTATTTAAAACTATAAAGAATAGATTTTTTTTTTCTATTATTCAAATCTATGAATTCTTTGTATTATTCAAATCTATGGAATTTCCATTTGTATTCTATTCCAAATAAATTCCTTTTGCATTCCTAAGAAAGATGCCCACAATGGAATTTCCATGGGTCCTGCTAGTAATGGATAGGCCACTATTTAAAACTATAAAGAATAGGATTTCTTTTTTTTTTCTATTATTCAAATCTATGAATTCCTTTGTATTCTATTCCTAAATTGCAAAGATGCCCACAATGGAATTTCCATGGGTCCTGCTAGTAATGGATAGGCCACTATTTAAAACTATAAAAGAATAGGATTTCTTTTTTTTTCTTTTTTTCTATTATTCAAATCTATGAATTCCTTTGTATTCTATTCCTAAATTGCAAAGATGCCCACAATGGAATTTCCATGGGTCCTGCTAGTAATGGATAGGCCACTATTTAAAACTATAAAGAATAGGATTTTTTTTTTTTCTCTATTATTCAAATCTATGAATTCCTTTGTATTCTATTCCTAAATTGCAAAGATGCCCACAATGGAATTTCCATGGGTCCTGCTAGTAATGGATAGGCCACTATTTAAAAACTATAAAAGAATAGGATTTTTTTTTTTTTTCTCTATTATTCAAATCTATGAATTCCTTTGTATTCTATTCCTAAATTGCAAAGATGCCCACAATGGAATTTCCATGGGTCCTGCTAGTAATGGATAGGCCACTATTTAAAACTATAAAAATAGGATTTCTTTTTTTTTTCTATTATTCAAATCTATGAATTCCTTTGTATTCTATTCCTAAATTGCAAAATTATGCCCACAATGGAATTTCCATGGGTCCTGCTAGTAATGGATAGGCCACTATTTAAAACTATAAAGAATAGGATTTCTTTTTTTTTTTCTCTATTATTGAAATCTATGAATTCCTTTGTATTCTATTCCTAAATTGCAAAGATGCCCACAATGGAATTTCCATGGGTCCTGCTAGTAATGGATAGGCCACTATTTAAAACTATAAAGAATAGGATTTCTTTTTTTTTTTCTCTATTATTGAAATCTATGAATTCCTTTGTATTCTATTCCTAAATTGCAAAGATGCCCACAATGGAATTTCCATGGGTCCCTAAATTGCAAGTAATGGATAGGCCACTATTTAAAACTATAAAGAATAGGATTTCTTTTTTTTTCTCTATTATTGAAATCTATGAATTCCTTTGTATTCTATTCCTAAATTGCAAAAGATGCCCACAATGGAATTTCCATGGGTCCTGCTAGTAATGGATAGGCCACTATTTAAAACTATAAAGAATAGGATTTTTTTTTTTTTCTCTATTATTCAAATCTATGAATTCCTTTTGTATTCTATTCCTAAATTGCAAAGATGCCCACAATGGAATTTCCATGGGTCCTGCTAGTAATGGATAGGCCACTATTTAAAACTATAAAGAATAGGATTTCTTTTTTTTTCTATTATTCAAATCTATGAATTCCTTTTATATTCTATTCCTAAATTGCAAAGATGCCCACAATGGAATTTCCATGGGTCCTGCTAGTAATGGATAGGCCACTATTTAAAACTATAAAGAATAGGATTTCTTTTTTTTTCTATTATTCAAATCTATGAATTCCTTTGTATTCTATTCCTAAATTGCAAAAGATGCCCACAATGGAATTTCCATGGGTCCTGCTAGTAATGGATAGGCCACTATTTAAAACTATAAAGAATAGGATTTCTTTTTTTTTTTTTCTCTATTATTCAAATCTATGAATTCCTTTGTATTCTATTCCTAAATTGCAAAGATAGCCCACAATGGAATTTTAAAACTGGGTCCTTTTCTAGTAATGGATAGTAATGGCCACTATTTAAAACTATAAAGAATAGGATTTTTTTTTTCTTTTATTGAAATCTGTGAATTTTTTTTGCTATTCTATTCTAAATTGAAAAAATGCCCAATGGAATTTCCATGGGTCCTGCTATGGATAGCCACTATTTAAAACTATAAAGAATAGGATTTCTTTTTTTTTTTCTCTATTATTGAAATCTATGAATTCCTTTGTATTCTATTCCTAAATTGCAAAGATGCCCACAATGGAATTTCCATGGGTCCTGCTAGTAATGGATAGGCCACTATTTAAAACTATAAAGAATAGGATTTCTTTTTTTTTCTATTATTCAAATCTATGAATTCCTTTGTATTCTATTCCTAAATTGCAAAGATGCCCACAATGGAATTTCCATGGGTCCTGCTAGTAATGGATAGGCCACTATTTAAAACTATAAAGAATAGGATTTCTTTTTTTTTCTCTTATTATTCAAATCTATGAATTCCTTTGTATTCTATTCCTAAATTGCAAAAGATGCCCACAATGGAATTTCCATGGGTCCTGCTAGTAATGGATAGGCCACTATTTAAAACTATAAAGAATAGGATTTTTTTTTTTTTTTTATCTATTATTGAAATCTATGAATTTCTTTGTATTCTATTCCTAAATTGCAAAATTCCTTTGATGCCCACAATGGAATTTCCATGGGTCCTGCTAGTAATGGATAGGCCACTATTTAAAAAGTATAAAGAATAGGATTTTTTTTTTTCTATTATTGAAATCTATGAATTCCTTTGTATTCTATTCCTAAATTGCAAAGATACCCACAATGGAATTTCCATGGGTCCTGCTAGTAATGGATAGGCCACTATTTAAAACTATAAAGAATAGGATTTCTTTTTTTTTTTCTCTATTATTCAAATCTATGAATTCCTTTGTATTCTATTCCAATGTAATATCATATTTTTGTAAATCCTCTTACTTAAAATTCATATCCCCAAAGAGATTAAGAGGAGGGATGATGATGATGATAAAGGCAATTTCCTATTTGTAATTTCCTTTTCAGATCCCATTTGCTATTTATAAACACACACGCAAGATATATATATATATATATATATATATATACATACATACATACATATATATATATATATATATATATATATACATACATACATACATATATATATATATATATATATATATATATACATACATATATATATATATATATATATATATACATACATACATATATATATATATATATATATATATATATATATTATTATATATATATTATATATATATATTTCATATCTTTTCAATCTGCAGAATTTGCAGATTTTTGTCTGTTTTTCTGTTTAAAATTATATAATAAAAATAAATAAAAAAGGAGGAAGTGTAAACTTGGTTACGTGTTAGGCTGAGGAAATCCCCCCTCCCAGCAACAGGAAACAAAAAAATAAAAAAATAAATAAAAAAAAACTAAGTTAGTAAGAAAGAGAAGTCAAATATCTTGCAAGCTAGAATTTACATGCTGATATGCATTAAAGATAACTTGGCCTCATCGTGACCAGCACGCAGTAAAATGTGCCACCCCCAAGAAAAATGACCCTGTTTTTAGAAACATCACTAACAAATGAAATGTTACAGATATTTTTCTTTTTTTTTTCTCTCTAGATTTGCAATTATAAGAAGTAGTAGACATTCTAAAGTCGCAGCTTATGAGCTAGTTGAAATTGTTGATGGCAACAAATTTTCAAAATCCTGGCTTGTACTGAGCTTCAAACAATGACCATAATTTTTCCTTTATTTAAATGCTAATTCCCTACAGAAAATACATGATAATGACTCTCCACACTTTCCTTTCCCTTCTTATCTGTGAATTGCCATGTCTTCTTAGAAAAGAAAGCAAAGTAGTTTCCTATTGTCTTTTTGAATAGTTCGGAATTCACACTTTCCTTCTCTTATATTGGTTGCCACCCAAGGTCATTAATTATTGAGAACTGGAAGTTTTTTTTTTGTTGCATTCACCTGTTTGGAACTCAGAGTTCTTTTTCTTAGGCTCATTACCACCCAAGGCTAGAAAATCCAGTCTACTGTGCTATTTAACCTATCAAGTATTGATAACTAAAAAGATATTTTTGTTATATTCTCTGAATTAAAGAAATGTGGAATCATCTTTGGCCAAGAAATGGTGGATCAATTTACAACTTGATTATAATACCCCCCCCCACCAAGTTTATGTCAACATATATAATTGTGTAAGCATTCTGAAAGCAAAGTAAATATTTGTCGCAGATTACTTCCACAACGCAGAGAACAAATCACTGTAAGTTCAGACTTGAACATTGGGGGCAGAAAGAAATGCAGAAATCTCGATTCGCAGGTACTATCTCACAAATCACAATGCATGTAACCAGTCAGAAAAATAACTCGCTCTCCGACGAACGTGGTAGCCAAAATACATGACTTTTTCTCCCGATTTGAGAACACCAACTGCTTTTATCGGCCGAGCATTTTTTCCATTTGTCAACAATTGGGAGAGGATGCCCAATTTTTGCATATCAATATATTTTTTATAATGATGAACTTGTTTTTTTAATTTAAATATTCTGTCTTCAGCATGTCATGCAGAATACATGCCCCTTTTTTTGGTAAGTAATTTTTTTTTTTGCCACATTTTCTGTTGTAGGATACAACCAATGCGCTGTCACAATTTTTGTTCCTAATTATAAAATTATAAAGAATTTACATTACTAGCAAATAATAAAAATTCAGCAAATATATTTTTGTTGTTCTTTATCTTCCATTATTTGATTTATATCTGAAAAAATGTTATTTAATTTGAAGAACTATTTGAATGTTAACGACCTTTCTCAAAACTATACAAAATACAAAAATATTCCTTGTTTATGAGATATATTTATATCTTTCCGAGGAATGTGACCCAGTTATTCTCATTTAGCTTACCTGTTTATTTTTTATACATGTTCTTTGCATATTTACTTTGGGATGATTTTTTTTTGGATAGCTTATGTTGAAATACCTTTTTAAAATCCTATATCTCCCACCCAACAGTTGAAATCACCCACTGGTGGGCGATATCGCCTATGTTGGTGACATAATGTGATCTAAGGGTCGTTCCTTAGAAGTACATGCAGGGACATGTATCCATGCTTTCTTGGGAAAGATAGTGGTTTCCTATTGGCTTGTCAATGATTTGGAATTTTCCTTCTCTTGGACTGGTTGCCACCCAAAGCTATAGAATGTTATGATCACTAATAATTGAGTACTGGAAGGGGAATAGTGCTGCAGGTTGAATCCAGACTGATAAAACTCTTGAAAGGAGAGTTTTTTTGTTTTTTTGAAAAAACTTCAGGACATTATGGCCAGACATGATGAGATTACCCAAGCCAAACATGCATTAACATTAATAGGAGAAAATAGGTGAAAGCATACTAGCCACAACCAAGTGGTCCAATCTTATAAAGTGGATTTAAAAAAAAAAAAAAACAAACAAAAAAAACGAAGGGATTATTTGTGTTGTGCTGAATGATAGCTGACGTGCTCTACACTAAACTGTTGAACATAAACCTGTCCACTTATTATGAATATGAATGTCTGTTCATAGGAAAGCAAAGCAAGTCACTCACATTGCTGCACTATGTTATTCGCTATTATTGTATTATTAATTCATGTGATTTTTTTTTTTAAGCATTTCACCCCAAGCAAAGCGGGAAGCCACTAGGACGCAAGGGGTTACAGAAAGTTTAGAGCAAGATCAGATAGGAGTGATAGAAGAAAGGATGAGGGTAGTGGATAGATCAAGGCTACTGGAGATGTCGATTGACATTACACTTGAATAGCTGGAGATTATAGCTCACAGGGAAACAGGAATAGGGAAGGGAGTTCCACAGGCGAGAGGTGCGAGACATGAAGCTATTGGAGTAGAAGGGACGGCTACATTTAGGAGTTTCGACAGTGAAGGGGTGAGAGTGGGATGCCAGCCTCGTAAGGCGCTGGAACTCATGATGTCTGGGAACCAGCGAATGCAGCTCCTCGGAGCAATTTCCATGAAAGTATTTGTAGAACAGACAGAGGGAGGCGACGGCGCGTCTGTGAGAAAGTGACTGTAGACAAGACGCCAGGGCAGGGCCAACTACATTGCATATCCGCCTCTGGAGCCTATCGATTAAACAGTTTCTTCACTAATCTTTTTTCCTTGGAATATTATTAACCAGAACTACAAGCTTATATGAGCATTATAACAATTTGTGAAATATTTAAAATGAAATTGTTTTGTATTATATATGAAGTGATAAGATGTGAGACCTTTAGAAGGTTTTAATGAACTAACAAGATGGCTACATTTTATTTAGGAGAGTGGCAACAAAGGGAGATTATTAATTATAAGTCAAAAGGGAGATTACTAGGAAAAGACCTGTTCCTGAGAGGAATACCACACTATGTTCTTGTTCAGTAATATTCATTGTTTGATAAAAAAATAGACAAGCCTGCAGATATAGTCAAAAAAGATACACGTGGGGAGCCAGCATAACTTGATAAAATTTCTGAATTAAAAAATACTGCCACAGATTTGACAAAGCAGTTAGCCATTGTAAAACAACAAGAGCTGAGGAAAAATTGCCATTCCATGTTGCCCAATTTCACAAGAAGATGCACCTGTTGAGATGCTGTATTTTTGGTGCTTTGCTAACGAGCATAAAGATGCACTAAACTGTGCTCATTTCGAATGGTGCAAAACCAGAGAATCCCCCCACCCCATCCAACTAGCAGTAGCAACAAAGCCAGCTGAAGTGAAACAAGAGTTGCCTCTTTTTTTCATTTTTGACAACATACTGAAAACAAAATTCTTTGTGGACACTGGAGCCCAAGTCAGCATCTTTCTGCCGGCTCCTGAAGTAAAGCTTGGTTTGTTTTACAGCATATCAAAACCTCAATGGGTTATTTAATGCTGAAAGTTTTTTATTGCTGGTAATATTTTGTCAAAAATCTATTTCTGGTAATATTTTT
The DNA here is from genome assembly GCA_903632075.3 of Acanthosepion pharaonis. Lineage (NCBI taxonomy): Eukaryota > Metazoa > Mollusca > Cephalopoda > Sepiida > Sepiidae > Acanthosepion > Acanthosepion pharaonis. Next base: position 1,166,225 of record CAHIKZ030005323.1, on the reverse strand, counting down.
CCATCAAAAATGTATTGCTGGTAATATTCTTTTTTCAAAAACATATTGCTAATATTATTATTTTTTTTTTTTTTTTTTTTGCAAAGTATTTCTGGTATTAAAACCTATTTTTACACTTTCATAGTGTTTTTATCCCAGTTTCAGGGTCAACTATTTGCCCATAGCTGGGACCCTAACAGGTGCTACCACACCGAGTCAGAGTGAGCCTGGGAATACCAGCAATTAAGAGGTGGTTCCATGCTCCTCAAAACTTGGTCAGGGGCCTTGCTGCTGGTTGAAGTTTATCGTCTTACCCAGGACGGTCCTGAAGTAAAGAGAATTTTTGCAAAACTGGAAGCAGCTAATGGGACACATTAAAATTTACAGCAAGAAGCTTCACCTGCTTGGTATCAATTCAAGTGGACATTCATAACTACTGATATCAAAACACCCATTATAGGAGCAAATTTTCTGGCCAACTTTGACTTATCGATTAACATGGCAAACAAGAAATTAACTAATAATCAGACTAAATCATAAGTTGCTGGTATCTGTACTGCATACAGCTCTGCCGCACTAACACGATAAATAAGGCAATATCTCCAGACTACTATGCCTATTAGATGGTTATCAAACATGACACCAGACACTACATACACACCATGGGAAGCTCAGTTTATTTATCACTATGTAAACTCTAGCCTGACAATTATAAATTCACTAAACAGGATTTATAGGAAATGATAAGATTGAAAAGAGTACACTCTTTTAAGAGCATCTGGTCGTCTTCCATACGCCTTGTTTCTAAGGATAATAATAACTCCTGGAAGCTCTGTGGTGATTTTAGAAGACTTAATGCCATTACGATACAGGATCGCTATCTGCTCTTTAATATCAGTGATTTCACTATTTGCATTATTCGGACTATTGTCCTCATCTATGTTGCCATATTTATCACAACGTTTCAGCTGTTGTACACTCTAGTCTTCTTCAGGTGGTTGGAATGTGAACACCTGAAGAAGGCTGGAGCATACGACGGCCAAAACGTTGTGATAAATATGGTAACATAGATGAGGACAATAGTTGAGATAATTTAAATAGTGTACATAGTACCTCATCTCAGAAATATAGACAGAATCAGTGATTTCATCACCAGTCAAGAAGGAACAACCATTTTCTCAAAATCGGATCTTGTGCGGGCATATTAAATACTTATAGCAGAGGAAGATATTCATAAGACTTCCGTTTCTATATGTTTTAGGTTAGAAGAATTTAAATGAACACTCTTCAGACATAGAAATGCCTTTCAAAGATTTATGGATGAGATTTTTTGAGATCTTCCATATTGTCTTTGCCTATGTGGATTATGTGCTAAATAGCTAGCAAAAGTAAAAGTGGACATATTCAGCATTTGCATACCATGTTTGCAAAGATAGTAAAGGTCCGACTCTGCATCAGTTCATAAAGTGTCTTTTAGGAGCTGAAGAACCTGACTTCTTTGGACACACAATAGACAAAGATGGAAGTCCACCAATTAAAGAAAAAGTCAATTCCATTCAGTTTCATTACCAACTTCCGTTTGTCAACCTTGATGTTTTGTAGTTTGTTTGTTTTATTTTATGGCCTATGAACCTCAATGGGTCATTTAATGCTGACAACTATTTTTTTCCTGGTAATATTTTTATTTGTCAAAAATCCATTTCTGTTAATATTATTATTTTTTTTTTTTCAAAAACATATAGCTGGTAATATTACTATTTTTTTTTTCAAAAATGTATAGTTGGTAATAATAATATTTTTTTCTTTCTTTCTTTGAAAAACATACAGCTGGCAACATTATTTTTTCAAAACATTATCAGAGGCATTTCTGTTGGACATAGTTTATTGTCTTACCCAGGATGCACATTTTGTAGTAATGTTAAATTATTACAAGAATCACATCTCTCCCAGTTGCTTGTTTCATTTACTCTCTTAATAAAGAACAAAAACAAAAATATAATTGTCAACAGAACAAGTTCAAGCTTTTAAATAAACCAAAGAAGCCTTAGTAAACTTGTAGGAATACAGAAGGTGCTTATTTCCCTTTGGTGAAGATCAGTCACATGGTTCATGTGATGGCTGCTTAGTGACATAATTCCATACAATGACAATAGCAGCAGACAATTTCAGTTTGTTTTACAGCAGCAAAACAATAAGGCTGTTTTTCCTTAGCCCAGGCCCCTCATGGCCAGAACAGAGGCTCAATCTGCCTCCCCAGCAACTTACAAGTCCATAACGCCACTTCCCTTTGGGAATATATCTTTCCCAGATAAAGAAAGAAACTCCAGCTTGAAGTCCTCCATCTGGGAAAACCCAAGACTCACTGTTTCCCATTCATGGAATATGTCCTCACCTGGGACATAGATGAATCTGGCATATTTAAATCTGGAGTCCTAAACATGGCTTCTCCAGATACAGGAATATCTACATATTATATGTAAGGTGCTTCATTGTTGTTTCTCCTTATACTCTATTTTGCTGTGTAGATATATTATTCTCCGTGTGAGACATGTAGATATACACATATATAGTTTTGTGTATGTCTTGGTAGTATAAAAGTCTTTCTGAGAACAAAGCATATTTGTCATTCCTTTTCCGTTCAGTCCTACCTGTGAACTATGGTGTTGTTATATCATGGATATAATAATACCCATAATGGGGGAAATACAAATGGGAGAATAAATCTTTCTTCCCTATCTGTTTCCCCATTACAAACTGTATTGAAGCAAGCTACATAACTGATAATTATGTATCCCTAACACTGTTGGCAGACACCCCTTCTGTTGCAGTTGGGGTTGTCCTATGACAAATTAAAAATGGAAAAGAATGCCTTACAGCCTTCAGCTAAGATGAACAAAGCCCAGCAGAAATATAGTACTTTCTCTAGAGAACTGATGGCTGTATATGTTGCGATAAAGCACTTCAGACACCTGCTTGAAGGAAAGAATTTTGTCATTATAAGCATCTTACATAATGCCTTGGACAATTACTCACTGCAAGAAGTTTGTCAATTGGACTACATCTCCCAATTTAAGTCTAACCTCAGACATATACAAGGTCCTCAGAATGTAGTGGCAGATATTCTATCTAGGAGTGATATACAATTCATAAGTGATAGCAATATTAGCCATGAAAACATCATGGTCAAAGAAAGAAAAGATACCACTATACATCAAGCAATATGCAATAACACTTAAGCTAGTCAAAATGTCTGTGGCCATACAGTGCTTTGTGATATGTCACTTAAACTGCCAAGATCCTATGTACAAGCCTCACTTTGACAAGCATTTTCAGGCACTTTCTTAACATGTTACATCATAGCATTAAGGCCACAGTGAGCATGGTCACAGTAAGACTCATATTGCCTAACATGGACAAGATCACGTGAACATGGACCAAGAAATGATTAAAATTCCAGCAACACAATGCCACAAGGCAAATGAAATCACAAGTTGGCAGCTTCAGTAACTGGATGAGTGTTTCAGCAATATTCATATTGATGTAGTTGGTCCCTTATCACCTCATAAAGAATGTAATTATATTTTAACAATAGTTGATCATTTCAGCTGATACCCAGTGGCCATATCCAATCAAAATACTTTAACAGAATCAATTGCCAGAGCAATACTAAAGAGCTATGCATCTACGGATTGACAGAAGCATCTTTGAAGTGGTATAAAAAGGTGACAGATTTGTGAAGATGCTCAGTGGTGCCATTTCTAAAGTAGATCCAGTTGTATTTTTTGGCATGATTCACAAGATTTAATAGAAATTTTGGTTGTATATGTGGATGACTTCATCTGGGAAGAGACAGTGTTCTTGGAGAAAATGGATATTGTTAAAGAAAATTCTCTAATGTTGGCAAAGTATCTTTCAATTTTCTTGGTTTGTGGGAGAATGAAAATTAAATAATAAATATAATAATAAAAAACAAATAATTTAATTTATGCATAATGCAAATGGAAACAAAAAAATAAAAAAGAAAGAAAGAGAAAAAAAGAAAAAGAGAAAAAAGAAAGAAAGAGAAAAAAAGAAAGAAAGAGAAAAAAAGAAAGAAAGGAAAAAAGAAAGAAAAAGAAAGAAAAAAGAAAAGAAAAAAAAATAAGAAAAAGAAAAAAGGGGTTTCTGGTCATGTGCAAAGTTTGTGACCCCCACTTCTGGAAAGGAGATCATCTAGTATAGATACTTTTGAATCATTGGATTTGGACATGTTTTGCAGCAGTTCTAAGGAAAGGAGATTCAGTCACCCTCTTTCAATGTCATGTCAACTTGAGGTTGACCACTCGCATATCTCCGAGTTAGTACACACATGTGTCAATAAAAAATTGACCCTTAATTTTCCAACCAAGTTTTTGTGTTATTTATTGTGGTCCAACAACATTACCATCTTCTGATACCAAATGAAAAACCAAATACCAACCCACTACAGATTTGTTTTTATCACAGGATGATGATGATGGTATCACTTTGAACGAGGACTATGCATACAGGTGAAAACCAATCACTATAAACAAGCATAGATTGAGAACATCATCTTTAACCTCTACAGAGAACTCTATACCACAAGCAAAAGTTTGGCAGTTACTCTGGCTTGCTAAGCAAACCTGACCCGAGATTGCTACTATCGCATCTTGAATCGATAATAACTCTCTCGAGGATTTTGAAAGAGTAAATATGGATAGTTTAAGCTGAACATTATGGTTAGAAGTCCATTAGTTAGTGAGACCTTGGATGTCAACCATGTCTTGTTTGGTTTTCTAAGTAAATATAAAATCCAACTCGACACTTTGCTCCAAAACTATGACAGGCCAAACATCAAGAGCATTTCCTGGCGACCAAGAAAAAGCTAGTGTTATATAGCTCTCTCAGTCCCAGACCCATGCTGACTATCAGCTAATACTTGTCCAGTATCTTTTGTATGAAAATTTTTTCAGTGCTACTTACTCTAAGTAGAATGTCCTCTCTCAACAGCCAATGATGGAAGGACACAACTCTCAGTGTTTACTGCACCAAATGCAACCAACTCTTGGTCTCTTGTTGGGTTGACCTGATTCTCCGTTACACCATGTCATGGCTTTTGATTGATGTTTTCATCAGCCACAGTAAGCCAAGGCAAGTGAGAGATAAAGATAGTTGACAAACCAAATCAAGTCATCTGGTAATCACCACCCAGAAAATGCCAGTTTTATGCGTCCCCACCATATACGGTTCAGAGCCCCAGATGAACTGTCGCATCAACCATGCCATGCATTAGAGTCCAATGGAAACAAATAAAAGGTATAAATCAATTTCTTTCTTATTATGTGTGCTTATTAGGAGGCATGGAATAGTAATGGATTGTGGCTCGGATTGAGAAATCAGAGAGACGAGTTGGAATTACAGTCATGTTAATTGCATTCACTTACACACTAGTACCTTTGAGAAAGGTATGCACCTATCTTTCTTTCTTCCTATTATGTGTGCTAGGAGTCATCAAAAAATAATGGATCGCGTGTCAGATTGAGGAATTGGAGAGACGAGTTTGAATTCCAGTTGAGTTCATTGCATTCACTCATGCACTAATACCCTTGGGAAAGGTATGAACCTCTCTCTTCTTTCTTATTATTACGTGTGCTTATTAGGTGTCATGGAAGAGTAATGGATTGTGGCTCGGATTGAGGAATCGGAGAGCCGAGTTTGAATTCCAGTTGAGTTCATTGCATTCACTTACGCACTAATACTTTTGGGAAAGGTATGAACCCATCTTTTCTTTCTTATTATTTTGTTTGCTTATTAAGAGTCATCGAAAAGTAATGGATTGCAGCTCGGGTTGAGGAATCAGAGAGACACATTCGAATTCCAGTCAAGTCATTGCATTCACTTACACACTAATACCTTTGGGAAAGGTATGGATCCATCTCTTCTCCCCACCAGTCCAGTTATGGGTAAAATAGGACAGACTGGGTCCTATAGCTCTAGGAGGCAACCAGTCTAGGAGAAGGAAACTGAATTCAAACCACCTGCTGCCTTGTAGGTCTTGTTTCTTCAGGTAAAGACTAGAAGCAAAAATCAAATCCACCTCATAGGAGGGACAGGATAACCTCAATATTCCTGGTGCAAAAAAGAACCAGCAAGTCATTGCACTATTCTGACTGTCACCATGAATCCCAATTGTGAGGCGGGGGGTGACCACAGCAGCACAAAATGTGCTAGCTAAATAAGATGAATTTATTTAATTTTATAACAAATTAATTTTGATTTCTTTACAGTATAATTGCGACTCATAAAATACTTGACATTTTCTTTTATAATGCATTTATATTTCTTTTATATTTTACAAAAATACTGGAGGTTCCAATCCTCATTGGGACGACTGCGAAATACCCTCACTCTACCCCCAAAATTTATAGACAAAACCTACAGATGTATGCTGGGATATCTTCCTAGCCAATAAGATCAGCCACTTCTTCATCTCATCAGACTTAGTTCTGTTCTTTTTTGAAGTCAGAATACTGCAATCATACAGATGCATGCTGGGATATCTTCCTAGCCAATAAGATCGGCTATTTCTTCGTCTCATCAGACTTAGTTCTGATCTTTCTTGTTTTAAAGTCAGAATGCTGCAATGGCTTGTTTGTATCACCTTTTGAGTGCTAATAGCATTCTTAGTTTGTAGACTTTTTGCCTTGTTAGTGGTATTTAAAATTTTTGTGTTGCTTGTTTCTCATTGGTCAAACAAGACTTCATATGCATCTATGCTTGTCAAGCAGCATGTAACTGTAACATAATTTTAGTTTGTCTATTTTGGTTCCAATCCAGTAGGAATAATTGTATAAACATCCCCTCTACAGATTTATAGGCAAAACATACAGATGCATGCTGGGATTTCTTCCTAGCCAATAAGTTTGGCTACTTCTTGGTCTCATCTGACTTAGTTCTGTAATTTCTTGTCTTGAAGTCAGAATGCTGTGATCACTTGTCTGTATCCCACTTTTGTACACCAATTCTTAGTTTGTTAACTTTTTGCCTTATTCCTTTTGTTTTGCCTTATTCCTGTTGCTTTGCCTTATTCCTTTTGTTTTGTCTTATGACTGTTGCTTTGCCTTATTCCTTTTGATTTGCCTTGCATATATTGTTCATTTGCTTAATATTATTTTTGCCTTGTCCTTTTCTTTCTTATTGTTTATTGCAATCTTCATCAATTCTGTTTGTTAGGCAGTTCTACCAATTCATTTAACCACGGCCAATTACTGTACAAATCCCTTTAAAAATATCTAACAGTGTTTTCTTTTTGGTAATAGAAAACATAATGGAATGATTTTTAATGCTAATGTAAGTCTAAAAAATCTTCTGTAATTAATTTTATTTAATAATTAAGAGTTTCACTGCTGCATTATTATATTTATAGTGTTGTTGTCTGACTGTACAGGACCATCTTGGGAAAAAATAAGAAATCGCTATTTATTGGAAATAAAGGGCTACAAAAATGCTGACAATGATTTTTAAGGGGTGATGTTGTTTTGCATTGAATTGGATACTTTGCAGTCCATACCAAGCTAAACGACCCCCCCAACACACAATATAATAAAAGTATATCACAAAATAGGTTGCATTGTATGCTACTATATGTTTTCACTGGTTTGGACATAGCACTAAGCACTAATTAGTTTATAACACAAACACTAGGGACTGACATTTCACAGTGTCTTGAAAATGTATATGTATGTCAACAGCAGGCAATGTAAGTTTGATAAAGATGTCTAACTATACTTTGCAGTATAGACAAAACTAAATGACACTCCCAACAGTATATAATAATAATATATCACACAACTGGTCTATATGTGTCGGCATGATTTGAAAATAGCACTAAATACCACTTATAGTTATTAACAAATATTCTAGGGAGCAACATTTCATGGTGTCTTGAAACTGTATATATACTTCAACAGCAGGCAATGTAACTTCCATAAAGACATCTATGTATGTCTACAGCAGCAGAAGTTTTAATGCCTGGAAACAAGGCTTAACCAGTAACGATGAATTTGTAATGTTTTATTTGTGGGGAAAGGAGTTGTAGAATTAAAAATAATTCATCACCCACAAGGCTGTGTAAATAAGTTTTTGAACTCTGTCGAGGCTGGAATGTGAGGATTGTGCATCTCCAGCCTAGATTTTTGGTCTGATCTGATTCTTGTAAAGATAAAACATGGCAGGAGGAGTCTGATATTTTCTGGAATGGTACAATTTTTGTAGAGTTGTTGAATTGAGACATCAATTATTTTCTTTTCTTTTTACACATTACAGTAATAATGGATTGTAGAAAAAAAGAAGTAGTAGCAAATACATTAAAGACTTGATCAAACACTGCTACATTGTTGCCTGGCTATGCTGGCCTGTTTTGAAAAAAATAGGAAATTATTATTTACCTAAAATAAATGACTATACAATCTGCCATTTTTGTCTTGAGTGGATACTCTGCAGTATAGACAAAGTTAAACGACACCCCAACAATAAAATATATCACAACCACTCTATATGTTCATGAATGGTTTGAAAATAGCACTAAATGCCACTTTGTTATTAACACACATGCTAACATTTCATAGGGTCTTGAAAATGTATATATATATATATATATATATATATATATATATATATCAACAGCAGGCATTGTAAGTTTCATAAAAGATATATAAGTATATCTGCAGCAGTGGAAGAGTTAAAAACAGCACCAAAGTAGTATGTTTGTCAGCCTCTAAAATTGAAATTGATTTATCCAAGATTCTGGATCTGCCATTCCAACCAAAACTATCCTGATCATCCATTGGGCCAACAACCAAGAAACAGCTGAGTTAAAATAAAAATGCAGCCTTACAGTAAATAAAGATATCTGTCCACCTTCCACTAGCAATATGATGGGGTCTTGAGGTTGGATTTTGAATCGGGTAGAGTGAAACGACTAAATCAGGATCTTTGTTTTAGCGTCATCAAGAGTTGGCGTCTCTGCTAGAACTGGTCATTAAAAGTAGCCGAATGAGTATAGACACAACATGGACGTTCAGGCTGTTACCTAAAACTCTGTATTTTTGACGTGTTGTCGTCTCTTTGGGAAAAGCTAGAAAGAAAGAAAAAAAAAAAAAAGGAAGAAAATTAATTTTGCCAACAAAAAAATATTAGGTACCACAACAAAAAGAAAGTTGTGGGGGATGAGAATAAGAAATAGACTTTTTTTTTAAATTATTTTATCTCAAGCAAGGCAACAAAGCCACTAAGACATGGAATTACTGAGTGTCAAAGAATATAGAGAATTAAGTAGAGAGGACAATAAAAGAATTTAAAGGAATTAAGAAGATAATGATTATCATTGCAGTTACATTTTTACATTTGTTTGTTGATAAGCCGTAGAAAATGAATCAATCAATGAAATACTAATTAGCTACACAGGCAGGTCTTTTAGATTTATTTACATTCACTGGAATAGAAACATGGCCACAATTTGAGGGATCAGTTTATATATTGGTTGTAATGTAGAATTGATCCCCCACTTTCTATCCACATTATAATTTCTTGCTGATAAGCCGTAGAAAATGAAATACTGATTAGCTATACAGGCATGTCTTTTAGATTTATTTACATTCTCCAAAATATAAATGTATAGAAACTAACATAGACACAATTGAGGGATCAGTTTATATATTGATTGTAATATAGAATTGATCCCCCATTTTATATTCCCTATAATTTCTTGTTTATCAAATTCTGATTAGGTATGAATCCACCTCTTCTTGCTGCCCAGTTATGGGTTAATTAGTAAAACTTGCATTACTAAACCATTAATATCGCCCCACCAAAGAAAGGAAAGAAAAGAAAAGAAAGAGAAAAGAGAAGAAAAGAAAAGAAAAGAAAGAGAAAAGAAAAGAAAAGAAAGAGAAGAGTAGAAAGAGAAGAAAGAAAGAGAAGAAAGAAAGAGAAGAAAGAAAAAGGAGAAAAAAAGAAAAAAGAAAAGAAAAAAAGAAAAGAGAAAAAGAAAAGAGAAAAAGAAAAAGAAAAGAAAAAAGAAAAAGAAAAAAGAAAAGAAAAAAGAAAAAGAGAAAAGAAAAAAGAAAAAGGAAAAAGAAAAGAAAAAGAAAAAAGAAAAAAAAAGAAAAAGGGAAGAAAGTCAGTGGAAGTACTTACTGAATGATTCTGGGAAGCAGAGAAGGTTGGAAATTTCTCTGGGAGTGAAAAATCGAAGTTTTAGCTTCCGAATGATAGACAGTTCCTCATCCTGCCATTCATGTCGATTCTTCAGTTCAACTGCCTTCTTTTTCAAGTGGTAAGCATCCTTCAGTGCCTGCAATAAAAAGAAACAATACCGTAAGTTGTCCAGTAATAAACCTGTGTTCAGCTGCAGAGACATAATGTCATTGAGTGATTAACCTTGTGTTAAAGATTTATAAAATACCTGATATTTGGAGCTTTGGATAAATATCAGTATTATTCTACCCAAAATTCAAACCTTATTTATAACACTTATGTCAGGCAAATCTAATTTATATATCAATGCCAAAGATGCTATGGCCTCCAATAACCAGATTCTATGAGGTCTCACCAATTTATAGTTGAGTTGGTTAGATGTAACTGTAAATTCTATGCTAACATTCGCATTTCTTGCTTGAGGAACTCCCTTCTGGCTCCATGCTTTCCAGCCAACTTTAATCTGCAAAAGTTTAACTGCAATGTCAATTGCCATCTACTGTCCTTCTGATTACTTTTCTTTCATTCCTTAATAATGTTTCTGTTTTCTGATTCTTCCAACACCCAGTAAGTCATTGTACCTAAGTGGCTTCACTGCCTAGCTTGTGATAAAAAATAAATAATATATATATATATATATATATATATATATATATATATATATCTCCAGTGTTTGTGGAGATTCTATGTGTAAAATCCTCACAGTTAAGTTCTTTTCAAAAACTAATTTCAAAGCACAATTCAAACTCTGTTGACATTTAACAATGAGTTTAAGGATAACTATTTGAAGAATCATTAATCTTTCCATGTAGCCTCATTGATGGTATTTCAGCAGGAAAATTATTCTAGCAGTAATTCACAATAGATGAAGAGATGTCAGAGTAGCAGAAGGAAGGATTACAATCAGACTTCACCTCTCTTGTCATCTGGTCTCCCTCTGTGTCTCCCCCCTCTGGGTATATTGGATGGTTTATTTTAAGAATTTTGCAAACCTCTGACATTGATTGATTGCATGTTTTTCAATAAGATATTAATGACCTTTCTTTGTCTAAAAACAGGTGAACTCTAGTGGAAGGAGTTCATTCCAAAAGCCTCTAACATTGGACTTGATAACTGTTGTATCCTTAAAGAAGGTTACAAACAGGCAAAGGTGGTACTCAAGTGAAAGGAACAGCAACATGGGTGTAGATGAAAGAAAGAGAGGTTTATTGTAAAAGAGAATACACTACTGAAAGACAGGGAATCAGTTAGCAGGCTAGTAATTCCCGAAGCAAGGCTATTTACCTTACATCCCCGCGAGGCTGTTTTTTTAATGCAGAGCAAAACTGAGCCCGTAGGCTTGGGCAAAAGTTCCCCATAGACTCTATATACATGGGGTTGGGTAGCTACCACCCCAGATGAGACTCTGCCCTTCAGCATAGCCTTGTCTGGGTTCCTCTCCACCCAGAGGCAGAGAGTTTGACCAGCACAGCTGGAAATGAATCTCCAACTAATTGCCAAAGCAAGTCCGCCAGGTATATCCTGTGCTTACTATATATATATATATATATATATATATATATATATATATATATATAGTAAGGATTTCTGTAGTTCACTGCTAACAGCAAGCAGAAATATTTCTCCTCCCGATGATGGCCATTTTCGTGAAACTAGTTGAGGAATCTAAATGGAATAATAATAATAAAAAAAAAAAAGAATATTAATCTACAACCCAGTGTGTCTAATGATTTTAATTTTAAATTTTTATTGTTCAAATATATATATATATATATATATACACACACAGATATAGTCAGTCCATATATGCGATAGGGAGAGTGGGACATTCCATTACAACAGTAAACTATAAATGTCTGTGGGATTTGATAGTACTAAAAAGCACTTGATAAAGGCCAGAATACAGAAATGTTGTAAGAATAACAAGAAAAACAAAAACAATAGTTTTAGTGTAAATAATGATAACTCCAAGATATATTTTGTCGTTTACTCCCTACTAAGGTATTTTTTTAACACTATTTACATTGTTTGGACTGTTCTCATCTTTATTGACATATCCATGATGTTTCAGCTGTTGTACACTCCGGTCTTCTTCAGGTGAAATACGTTGGAATTTTGAACTGAACTCTTTATTTAGTCCACAGGGGTAGATTGTTCTAATTCCCCCATACTAAGCCTTTTTTGGATGTCTCAGCATCAGTTATCTCCCTTTAGTAACTGAACTCTCCAAGTTCTTGTTCCCTCTGCTGTGACCAGGTATTGAACTCATAACTCTTTGGGTCAAGTCACTTTTTGGATCACTCAACCAATGCTTTTATCCACTAGGTCATACTCTCAATTAGAACAATCTACCTCTGTGGACTAAAAGGGTTCATTTAAAAATTCCATGGTACATGGAATTAGAACTATCTACTCCCATGAACTAAATAAAGGGTTCAGTTCTGGTATTTGGTTGGTATTTTTGACATTTTGCACTGATTGGTTATTGTTATTAACATATTATATGAAGAATCTCTATTTTACAGTTGCATATTAATTTACCAAATAATTCTGTACATTTAAATTATTTACTAGTTTCTTAAAGAAGCTATTTATTTATAATCCATAAAAAAAATTTCATGGAGAAAACTCACAAAGCACGTGACTTGTTTAGCATTTTGCTAAATTACCTCCCCACCCAATTCTTATTTCTTAGGTAATGGCATTGTTTAGTTTGTATAATTTTTGTATCCATTTATGTATCTGTTTATGTCTGTTCTGTTGTTTGCTGCCAATTTATGGGTCACGAATCATTTATAAAAAAAAATTATTTTTTAATTTTTGCTTCTTTGTTTAGTTTAAATTTAATGTAGGTCATATTTGATTGTTTGATCTGAGTAAAGCCCACAAAACTTATAATCCTCACCCCACTTTTTTTTTGTAAAAAGAGGTATTTTGCTTTTAAATCTAAATAAATCATTCACTCACCAATAATATATGAGGAGATGCATTTGATACACATTGAAACACAACTGCAATTGTGTAGCAATTTTGACATGTTTTTGGTGTAATATCATATATATATATATATATATAAAAAAGTGAACATAGAAGACAACACTTAGAGGCGACAGTCTGTTTCATGCTAGATGCAATCGTTAGGCCTGACGATTGTGTCTAGCATGAAACAGACTATATATATATATATATATATAAAAAGAAAGAACAGCAAGATATATAATCCTGTGTTCTTATAGATATATATATAAAAAGTGAACATTGAAGTCAACACTGAGAAGTGACAGGCTGTTTCATGCTAGACACAATCGCCAGGTGGCCTGATACATGATCACCTAAGCGTGTATCACACATGGCACATAGCTGACTGATGATTGCGCCTAGCATGAAACAGCGTGTCGCCTCTGAGTGTTGACTTCAATGTTCACTTTTATATTTTCATGCACTGTATCTCTGATATTGAGCACTTTATCCCATAAATATAGCACACCTTAAAACTATATTTCTTCACACACATATATATATATGTAAATAAATAAATAAATCAATCTCATTAAAGACAACTGACAAAGTACTGCAATTAAGCTTCTAATTCAATTTTTCTTGTTTCTGTAAGTGTTTTCTTTTTTAGACATAAAGTATAGAGTACTAATATAATAAATAATAAAAGAAATAAAAATAAATTCCAAATAATTACTATCTCACCTACGGTAATTTGCTGTTGCTTTTCTTGAGGGAGATACTATTTTTGGTTTGTGAGTTCACTGTATTCGAATCGGGGGACTTGGATTTGTTGACTGTATTGGACTAGCGATTTCTAATTTTTATACTTACTCATCTTTCCTGCCTTTTTGGCATCGTAATTTTGGATTTAGGTGTTTAACAAATTCCTAATAGAATAGCTTAAAGTGTTCAAATATATAGAACAATTGGACAGTTTTTTTGTTAGTTTTCTTTTTTTAATCATTTCACCCTAAGCAAGGAAATAAAGTCACTAGGATGCAATGGGTTATTGAGTGTTAGAGAAAAACTACTATTAAATAGAGATGACAATTAAAAAAAAAAAAAAAAGAATAAAAAAAAACAAAAAAAAACGGAGAATAACAATTGACATTAAATTTAAATTTTTGAAGATCAAAGTTGACTGGAAAGCAAGAAGCCGGAAGAGAGTTCCACAAGCAAGAAGTGTGATAAAAGAAACTGTTAGCATAGAACTTATGGTTACATTTTGCCATTTAAACAGTAAAATGATGAGACCTAATTGCCAATCTAGTTTCAATAGAACATGTCTCAATGATAGATTAATGCATAAATATACTATGCTTAATAATATATATTAAAAAAAAAAATTCACCATTTTTTTCTAATATGCAAATAACTTCTCATGGATGTAGCTGTTGTAGATGTAAAAAAAAAAAATGTCCAAGTTTCTACTCACAGGAATCATCATCAGTATTTATTTTGATTAAACACATTACTTATAACAATTACTTAATGACTTACATAAAAACAGTTTTAGTTGGCAATAATATAAATGACAGTATAAAATGTCATCGTTGATTATTTATGGTTAATTTTTTAAATAATGTACCAACTATTGTTTGCCTCATGGGGCAATGATTTTAAGTAAAATGATGCACTAAAACAAGTAACCAAGTAATCGTTTTAAGTTTTCTGAATATCAATGCCAAAGAAAATCAAACATATTTTAAGCAATATGTAAAATTCATAATTATTTTTTCAAATATGAATTTTAAATATTTTTTTAAATCAATTCACTCGAAGCAAGGCAATAATGCCACTAAGATACAAGGGGATACTGGGTGTGAAAGAGAATGAAAAGAATTTTAGAAGGAACTGAAACCCAAACAAGAAATGACGGATAGACTTCTACTCCTGTTCAAGAGACTGAAGAGGAGTGTGAACCGGATGATAGGCAAGTCTATCCACTCCTACTGGGCAAGAAAAAAAAAAAAATGACATACTTTATGTCCAGAAAAGAAAACACTTGTACAAACACAGGAAAAATTGATTTAAAAAAAAAAAAAAAAAAAAAAAAGCTTAACTGCAGTACCTAAGTCAGTTGTCGGGGATTGCTACCCAAACACACACGCACATCTATGCACAAAGACACACATGTACGTATTTGTATATGCAATGTGTTTCCTTCAGACGACTTATTATACGCATCAGCTGGAGTTTATTTTAAATAAAATGCAATTCTTTAGGAATGCATGGTAAGACATAAGTAAAGCAACGCACGTGAAATACTAAAACACAGTCACCCACCCCAGCTCTCAACTTCATCCACAATGGAGAGAGAGAGAGAAAGAAGGGGGGGGGCAGTTCCACTCCTCGCATTTGGTTTGCCAATAATGAACAGGTAGCGGGGGAAGTCTGCAGATTGTGTGGACGTAATTACAAAGCAAATGCCAAGAGATTTGGTTGGGGGGAAATTAATTACATTATTCGTCAACTTGAGAAGCAAGAGGAAGAGGAGGAGGAGGAGGAAGACGTTTGTGGAGGAACGAAGGCAGATAAAGCAAATGTTATCATTGCTCGACTGTTTGGATGAAAGTGAAGAAAGGATTGTTAACTTATTAAAAGTTTGCTGATCGTTAGAGGAGCTGGGTACTTTTTCAAGAAAAGCGAAAGGCAAGATAAAAGGTATAAAAAAAACAAAAATGAATATATAGAAATATTGGTATCACATAGGATTCAAAGATTTTAAAAGTAGATGAATTAATATCATGTTCAGAATAAGAAGATCGTATAGCACCAATATCTTCAAAAAATCAAATCACCACTTGATCTGGTTGTAACATAAAATAATACTGAGATCAAAGTTGCAATTATTTTAGACATCAATCAGGTCCAAAGATAAATGTCACGATTCAATCAATTATTCAGAATACTAGCCTCATAATGTTCGGCAGCCAGTGTGATTGGGATCAAAGTGTGGTATCTGCACTTCGCATCTGTAACAGTAATATTATCAGTTTCCTTATACATAAAGGTTTGGCATCCATTGACTAAGCAGCCAATGTGGCAGGAGGATTTCTTTGGTAATAAAGAAAAGAATACTGAGCTGTTACGTGACATCTGTTCTTCTTTACAGCAGTTAATGGTGGACGATTTCCTCAAAGATGAAGAGGAGATTCGAGACGACAGAGATGTGGTTCTACAGAACGATGCTACTTAATAACATGGACTGAGCGCATGAGCCATGACGAGGTCTTAGAGAGCATGCAAACAAGGAGGAGGCTTATACTTAACATCAAAAAGAGGCAGCTAAAGTTCCTGGGACATGTAATGAGAAAGGAGGGCTTGGAGAATCTGATACTCACAGGTCAAATAGAGGGAAAGAGAGACAAGGGAAAACAATGTATGACATACCTAGCGGCCTTAAGCAAGTGGATGACAGAACATGGTCTGGGGAAGGAAGCTGAGGGAAGGAACTTGTTGAGAGCTGCAAGGGATAGAAAGAGGTGGAGAGCCATAATCGCCTATGTCCTGAAAGGACACGACACATACAAAGAAGCCAGTGTGACGAGTGATGCTCACTGGCCATTGAGCTGGGATCAAAGTGTAGTATCTGCTTTGCCTTTGAGCTGACTAAATTTTATCTCTCAATTGTGTTTCTTTGCTTCTTGGCCTTTTGGTTGGGATCAAAGTGTAGTATCTGCTCTTGGGCAGATAAGCAAAATTTTATCTCTCAATTGTGTCTTTCTTTTTGAACAGCACACAACTCACTTGTGTCTCTGTCTGCAGACATAGTGCCACCTGTGGTGGTATCTCCCTCATTGCACTAAAGAGGAGGGGGATCAGTAGTAATGACAGCACCACTGACGGTCGTGGTATTTTCGAAGGTCCTGGCACAGATTCAAGTAAATACCAAGTGTAGTATATGTTCTTTTCATCGCTAATGTTAACGGGCAATATTAGGAGTTTCCTTATAAGGAAACATTCATTGACAAAGAAGTAAGTGTCATTTAACTTGCTTTCCTGTATTCCCTGGCCAATGAGCTGGGATCAAATTGTAGTATCTGTTCTCCTTATTTCTAATTATGATTGCTTATAAGGAAACATTCATTGACCAAGAAGCATGTGCCATTTAATTTATGCTTTTCTGTATTTCCTGGTCATTGAGCTGGGATCAAATTGTAGTATCTGTTCTGCTCATTTCTAATTATGATTCCTTGTAAGGAAACATTTGGCATTCATTAACTGGAAAGTTAGCATTACAGTCAGTTGAAATTTATAAAATCTTTCTCTCAGTCAATTTCCCAGGAAAATGACTTATCAATCAATCTTTCCAGTATTGGGGAAAGGGATTTATTCCTAACAGTTTTTTTTTTTTTTTAAATTTACAACATCATGATTACGTGATTATTTTCTTTTCAACTTAGATGACTGACCATTTTAGACATTTGCTGAAAGTATTTAGGTGATGTGGTTTCTGTTATTTGGTAAAGTTCTTTGAGATTGTATAGTGCTACTCTATGAGATCTGATAAAGAATGGTCATCTCTAAGACTGATGGCTATTTTTGTAATCATTAATTTGAGAAAATGATTGTATACAACAGACAGTTCAGATATTTCTGAATGAGTTGGACACCATTTATGACAGAGAGCGTAGATCTGACTGCAGCTATTTAACCGTTACTGCACTAATTTCTTTCTAGAATTGTTCCCCCTGCCACTGTAATTTTTTTTTTGAAGGGTGCAAAAACATGAACACCTACTGTTTTAAAATTGTTATAACTTTCTTTGTATTGTGCATTTAGATTTTAAATTTTGTACACTAATAAAAGAATGGATGAGTAATATTTTGATCTAATGCATTATGTTTTGCATACATGTTTTGACGTTGAAAACAAAAAAATTGAAATGCGAAATAAAAACAAATACATTAAAAAATACATAAATAATTCAATCTACTTTAACTTTTATTACTCCTTTTGGAGTTCTGAGGGTGCAATAAGAAGTAAAATCACTAAAAAGGCATTCATTTTGTCAAAAAAGTGACGTGTTTCCTCATGTTCACATCTGAGAAGACACTATCATTTGTTTGTTCTTTCACCTGACTCATATTTATTTGTCTCATTGATGAATTAAATTATTTCATCGTTTATAAATAGACAAAATAATTCACCTTCAGAAACGCTATCAGATATATTGATAGGTGCCAGTACATTCCATAAAATTACTCAAGCATGGATGATAGTAGCCACTAGTGGTCATTGTCACTTTCCTCCATGTCACTAGTGCAGTTATCATCTCCGACCACTTCACCATCAATATCCACTCGAGTAAAGCCTTCAAAATCATCATTGGAGTGTTAATCAAAGAAAAACTCCTGAATAAAGGCTTTGTTGGATACTGATGTGACCATTTTTGTTTACAAAAAAATCATGAAAAAATTAATGTGGGTTTAATCGATGTTACACCTTGTGTAGAGTTGAGAAGAATTTTAAATGGCATTGGAAAATGGAAATTTAACCTTCTTCCAAAGCAGTAGTAGGCAATTTCCAGCTTAAAATACTGGAAATAACAGTTGACAAGTGTTTATTTATAGCAACCATCTCAGGCAACAGAAGTCGCCAATAGTAGTAAGGGAGAGAATTCTATGGTGACTATTGTTGCCTGCAGTGTGGTAAATGTTAAGCACAGGACTAGAGTTCTTAATATCTTGGTTTTGCAGCATCTTGTGGTGTTGCGTGAAACTATCCCAGTGCAATTTCCTCATCTATTATACTATATTTGTTATTACTGAGGAATTTGAAGTGTTTAGTATTTATTAATTCTACTTTCTGAATTTTTATTATCGATTTATGGTATAAATTTAGGAGAAATAACAAAAAACCCACAAAATTTATTAAGAGCTATGAAGGACAGGAAATTGTGGAGAGCCATGATTGTATACATCCGGTTAGTTGTTCATAAATGGGATAATGCAAAAGATGAGCTACCAACTGGTAATGTCAGAATCAAGTTGGGAATAGCAATTCAAACAAGTGTACCTATTACAAATAGCATTTATAGTAATGAGAAATACTTTAGCATACAAAGTATAATGGGATGACTACTTTCATCACCATTGCTGGATTGAATTTTTTTTTTTAATTTTTTTTAAAATATCATTTTTATTTCCGAGATGAGGTCTTGTAATTATTTGCATTAATTACATTGTTTGGACTATTGTCTTCATCTTCATCTTCATGACACATGACCCAGTGGATAAAAGCGTTGTTTGGATCCAATGACTTAACCCATAGAGTTGTGAGTTCAATACCAGGCTACAGCAGTGGTGAACAAAAAACTTGGAGAGTTGAGTTAAAGGGAGATAACTGAAACATCTGGAAGAGGCATAGCATGTGGAACTAGAACAATCTGGATGAAATAAAGGGTTCAGTTCAAAATTCCAATCACCTGAAGAAGGCCGGAGTGTACAATGGCTGAAACATCATGAACATGACAATAAATATGGGGACAACAGTCTGAACAATGTAAATAATGTTTTTTTTAATTTTTTTATTGTTTTTTATTTTTAAATTTAAAATTTTTTTTAATTTTTAAAATTTTAAAAAATTTTATTATTTTTATTTTTTTAATTTCTAAGTGTTTTAATTTTTGAAAAACAAAACAAAACAGAAAAATAAAACAACAAAAAAAAACAATTATACCAACTCTGACATATGTACCCAAGCAAAAACACAAAAAAAATGCACTCCCTCCAAAAAACAGGTTTATTCCAATAATTGTTTGATTGATTAGTTTTTTCAGCTTATCAAACCTTTTGAAGTTATTGAAAATTGCAACATTTTTTAAGATAATGATTTTCCGATACAAGTCTTATTATTTAGTCTATGACGGAGAGGTAGAGTGATACCATTTCCAAGGGTATTTGCATACAAGTGAAATATAATGAACCCGACTGGAATTTGAACTTGGCTCTCTGATTTATAATTCTGAGCCTTTATCCATTGTACCACCTAGTATTCCCAATCAGTCATCCATCTAAAGCACTAACCAGGTTCAACATTGCTTAACTTCAGTAACTGGATGAGAACTGATTTATAGCAATAAGAAATTTAACTATTTAGGAAGTTTTATAATAGACAAAGGAAAATGAAATACAAAAGTTAGGAATGGTGAAAGATGCCTTATGAAAAGCTAAGTGAAATATTAAAGTAAATTTAATTAGAAACACAGAAAAGAATTGTGAACTGCTATGTAATATACATATTCCTATATGGATGTAAATGAGGGACTATTTCCTCACATATCAAAAGGAGCCTTGAGATAACAGAGATGTGGTTCTAGAGAAGAGGTCTGGGAATACCATGGATGGAGCATGAGGTACTTTCGCTGGTTCCTGGACTACATGAATTTAAGCTACCAGGCTGGCATCTTGGTCCCACCCTTTCACTGTTAAAATGGTTAAATGTAGACATCTCTTCTTAAACAGCTTCTTCTCTCACAGTTCCCATCCGTGGAACTCCCTTCTCCTTACTTGTTTCCCTGATAACTATAATCTTCAAATATTCAAGTGTAATGTCAATCGACATCTGACACCCTGAGCTTGTTCCCCATCCTTCATTGTATCCTTTCCTCAAACACACCTCTTTACTCTTGTTCTCAATACTCTGTAACCCCTTGCATGCTAGTGGCACTCACACCATACTTGGGGTGAATTGCCTTAAAAAAAAAAAAAAAAAAAAAAAGGTAGTTTGTTTTATGGAAAATAGAACCAAAATGGACACATATTTCAAATGAGAGAGAGAGAGAGTTGAAATTTTTGGGACATATGAGAAAAGAGAGCTTGGAGAATATGACACTCACAGGACAGACTGAAAGCAAGAGAGGCACAGGGAACCATCATGTAACCTAGTAAAAGTATTTGTGTAAATGGATGGCAGAACAAGGGCTGAGAGGGATAAGGAAAAGGACTGGTGTGACGGAAAAGTATGAAAAAAAGGAAAAATGTCAAACAACTATGTACTGACCCCAAAAAGAAGAGGTATTGAGCAAAATTTCATAGGAAAATTAGCTCAGGGGGAGGTGTTGTAATGGAATATCCCACACTCCCTATTGCCTATTGTGGACTGACTATATTGGTAGATATATATGGTGAGTACAGGATATACCTGGTTGACTTGCTTCAGGAATTAGTTGGAGATTTGTCTCCAGCTGTGCTGGTCAAACTCTCTGCCTCCGGGCAGAGAGGATCCCCAGATGAGGCTATGTTGAAGAGAAGAGTATCGTTTTGGGGAAACAGCTACCCGACTTCATTTTATATGGTGAATTTTTGGCCAGGCCTATGGGCTTGGATACCCCCGTGTTAAATTCGACATTGTGCTATATCTGACTGCGTGGGGCGGTTGGTAGATATCCTTGCTTCGGAAATTACTAGCCTGCCACCTGATTCCGAGTCTTTCAGTAACGTATTCTCTTTTACAATAAACCTCTCTTCTTTCATCTATATGTGTGTTTCTGTTCCTTCACTTGAGTACCACCTTTGTCTTTTTGTAACCTCTTTAAGGATACAAGGACAAACACTGATAAGAGCTAGAAAAGTTAGGAAATTGTAGTGAGCCATGACTGGCTATGTTCTGAAGGAATACATGTAAAAGATCCCTATCTTTATTGATATGAGAAGAATAGAATTTCAAATATAGTAATCTCTTGATTTAATCGACACCAGTATATAGTCCTCAAGGACATATGACCCAGTAGATAAAAGTGTTGGCTGGATCTGGTGACTTGATCCAAAGAGTTGGGAGTTCAATACCTGGCTACAGCAGAGGTGAGCTAAAAGGGAGAGTACTGACACTGAGACAGCCATAAGAGGTATGGCATGTGGAACTAGAACAGTCTACCCCAGTAGATGAAATAAAGAGTTCAGTTTGAAATTCCAGTCAATGAAGAAGTCTGGAGTGTACAACGACCGAAACATTGGGAATATGGAAACAAAGATGAGGACAAAATTCCGAATAATGTAAATAAGCAATATAGAGTGTTTCAGAATTAACAGACCTTGTAATGGCTGACAAATTGGACCAAGAAAACTCCAAAATTTGAAGTCACAGCTTTTATTTTTATTATTTTTTTTAAATTAGGCCCAAAATAAATCTTGTTTTATATTACGTTTTCTTTGATAGATTGTAAATGAGATTTGTGCTCATGACACAAAATGGCTAAAACTGATTCAGGTTTAAAAAGTTGAATGAATATCATTTACTCTCTTTATATAATTTTAGATTCTATTTAAATATTTTTTCTGACATTAAAGAAAAAAAAATGATAGCGTCTATTCAATCACATTCAGCTTTACAAAAAAAAAATATGTTTGTTATGGGTCTACTTTATTTTATCAAAGGATCTCAGTATAATACATGCACACTCAAACCATCCATATATATATATTACACACAAAACTACTGCTAATACTGCAAAGCTCTTCTATGAATTGAGCCCTCCTGGTCATTGGTGTGTTTATTCAAAGACTAAGTATCTAAAAATCTGCCTCCTTCTTTACCGGGCACTGATAGCTCAAGGATAAAATCTCTGGCTGATGTCAAGATCCTGGCTTGAGGCAATCAGATGTCTAGTCTCACTGATGAGCTGTTATACAGTGAAACAGTCCATTGATTGATTGATTGATTGATTGATTACATACATACATACATACATACATACATACATACATACATTCATACATACATACATTTTATTTTAGGATATTACATCATAACATGTAAAAAAAAAAAAAACACAGGTATTTTTTTTTTTTTTTTTTTTCATTTTTTGATATAATATACTAAAATGAAGAATATTGTTCTACTTTTGTAATGAGCTCTCTTTTGAATTGAATGTTATGAACATTGCAATTGGATTCTGTTCGTTCTCACTTCACATCGATGAAATATATATACAATTATTTTCGTACCTTTACAGATGGTATGTAAGACAGTAGGAAAGGGTTGTAGTGGTATGACTAATGTATGTAGTGGGGGGTGGGGATTTTTAGATATTGTTTAGGAGATAGATATATAAAAAGAATTAATGATTACTTTTTTTAAATCAGACATTTTTATTACTTCAAACATTATTATAATGGCCACTCATATTTGAAATACATACCCTATTTTTATTTTTACTTTAAATAGTGGGTATTACGCCAATTGGCTCTTGGACTTGAGAAATCTTATTAAAAGAAAAACTTGCTTTTCAGCAGGAAATGAGCCTGTGTCCCCCTTTGTAGGGAGAAACTACTGTTTGATGTGGTCTGCTTAATCGCTCGACCACAAAGAGTGTCACAGTACATCAAGCCTCTATTTTCCCTCTGAGGGAAAGCAAATTTTCTTAATTGAAATTTCTTGAGTGCACAGACTGATAGATAATATAACCTTCCTGTATTGCCTAAGGTTGCAGATATTTTTGGACTATTATCTTTATCTTTGTTGTTTTTAACACAGCATTTCACTTGATGGATTCTCCAGCCTTCCTGATTGGTCTGAAGTTCTAAAAGTGACTATTTTCGTTATTCCAGATATTTTTGGACTATTATCTTCATCTTTTTTATTTTTTTTCATCAGACCATTTCACTTGATGGATTCTTCAGCCTTCTTGTCTTAGCTTCTAAGATGGACTATTTTAATTATAACATATTTTTGGACTATTATCTTTATCTTTGTTGTTTTTAACACACTATTTCAATTTTTCCCATAGATAAGTTGTAATTGAGGGCCTTGTAAAAAGGATGTCTAAAAGGAATTTGAAAACAAAGTGAAAACAAAACAAGAAAAACAAACTGAAAATGGAATAATGAAAAAAAATTAATTATAGATTTTCATAAATTAATTCCAAAAGCTGCAATTTTAAAACTATAAATAAGATTTTTATGTTTAGTAAAAATTACTAAAATGTTCTTGTTACAAAGTTAAAAAAATAAACAACAAAAAAACACCACAGAATTTCTATGAACCATGAAACTGGGAGAAAAATAAAAAACAAAAAACAATGCAACAAATCATAATATTTATTGTTCAGACATTGGAAACGGTAAATTCAGATTGGGGAGAGGGAGAAGGAGAAGAATGCTAGAACATCTTATTATGATCCAATCTCTTTAAGAATTAATTACAGGAATATAAAGTAAAGTGCCGCCTTTCTTTTTTTCTAATTGGTTCACGGAACAGCAGCAAGCAATTAACAGACTTGGATTTTCTGGATGCGGTAGAACAGCTGCAATCATTGACTGCCGGAAATTCCTCATCTTTCATTGAATTTGCCATATTCTTCAAAAGATTGGAATTTCAGAGAAAGATTGGCGAGGAAGAAAGTGACAAAAAACAAAAAATAATTTTTAAATTATAAATCTTTGTTGTCTTCAGATGAAATCATTTCCTTTTTTTGACTTTTTTATTAGGATTGTTTTGTCTGAAGTTACTCGATTCTACATTTATGAAAGAGTGGCTTGGAAAGAAAGAAAAAGACTTATTGTAACATAGACGGCAGAATAAATGTGTAAAAGAAAAAAAATGCAAAAAATGGTATGTAAAAGATATAAAAAGAAAAAATTTACAAAATTTGAAATAATAAAAAAAAATTTAAAAAGTCTTGTAAAAACAAAAAATAGAGCAGAGAGAGAAAAAAAAACTTTAGCCAACCTGAAAAAACAAAAAAAAAACAAAAGTAAAAACAAACAAAAACAAGAAAAGTTATCCCCCCCACCCCCACTCCACGATTTTTGCTACAATGTGGTGATAACAATAAGTCTGCATGTAATAATATTAGGAAATTCTTATAGACACTGAAAAAATGTTTTTATAAGAAAACAAATCTGGTTTTTCTTTCATTTTAATTTCATTTAGCCATTTGTGGATGACAAATAAGAAATCCCTCCGAAAATTAATAATTGCCAAGGCTTCAACTAAGAAATTCAGACAACTTAAGACTATTACTACTTGGTGGAAAAGCAAGAGAAATAAGATGAAAGAAATACTAGTGAAAAATGAATAATAATTGACAAGGCTTCATCTAAGAAATTCAGACAATTTAAGACTATTATTACTTGGTGGAAAAGCAAGAGAAATAAGATGAAAGAAATACTAGTGAAAAATGAATAATAATTGACAAGGCTTCATCTAAGAAATTCAGACAACTTAAGACTATTACTACTTGGTGGAAAAGCAAGAGAAATAAGATGAAAAAAGAAATACTAGTGAAAATGAATAATAATTGACAAGGCTTCATCTAAGAAATTCAGACAACTTAAGACTATTACTACTTGGTGGAAAAAAGCAAGAGAAATAAGATGAAAAAATACTAGTGAAAATGAAAATAATTGACAAGTTCAAAAAATTCAGAATAACTAATTGACAAGAGAAATAAGATGAAAGAAATACTAAAAAATGAATAATAATTGACAGATCAAAATTCAGACAACTTAAGACTATTATTACTTGGTGGAAAAGCAAGAGAAATAAGATGAAAGAAATACTAGTGAAAAATGAATAATAATTGACAAGGCTTCATCTAAGAAATTCAGACAATTTAAGACTATTATTACTTGGTGGAAAAGCAAGAGAAATAAGATGAAAGAAATACTAGTGAAAATGAATAATAATTGACAAGGCTTCATCTAAGAAATTCAGACAACTTAAGACTATTACTACTTGGTGGAAAAGCAAGAGAAATAAGATGAAAAAGAAATACTAGTGAAAAATGAATAATAATTGACAAGGCTTCATCTAAGAAATTCAGACAACTTAAGACTATTACTACTTGGTGGAAAAGCAAGAGAAATAAGATGAAAGAAATATACTAAATGAATAAAAAAATGAATAATATTATTGACAAGATGAAAGAAATATCTAAAAATGAATAATAATTGAAATTCATCTAAGAAATTCAACAACTTAAGACTATTACTACTTGGTGGAAAAGCAAGAGAAATAAGATGAAAGAAATACTAGTGAAAAATGAATAATAATTGACAAGGCTTCATCTAAGAAATTCAGACAACTTAAGACTATTACTACTTGGTGGAAAAGCAAGAGAAATAAGATGAAAGAAATACTAGTGAAAAATGAATAATAATTGACAAGGCTTCATCTAAGAAATTCAGACAACTTAAGACTATTACTACTTGGTGGAAAAGCAAGAGAAATAAGATGAAAGAAATACTAGTGAAAATGAATAATAATTGACAAGGCTTCATCTAAGAAATTCAGACAACTTAAGACTATTACTACTTGGTGGAAAAGCAAGAATTGGTGGAAAAGCAAGAGAAATAAGATGAAAGAAATACTAGTGAAAATGAATAATAATTGACAAGGCTTCATCTAAGAAATTCAGACAACTTAAGACTATTACTACTTGGTGGAAAAGCAAGAGAAATAAGATGAAAGAAATACTAGTGAAAAATGAATAATAATTGACAAGATCTAAGAAATTCAGAAACTTAAGACTATTACTAGTGAAAAATGATGAAAGAAATAATAAAAAATGAATAATAATTGACAAGGCTTCATCTAAGAAATTCAGACAACTTAAGACTATTACTACTTGGTGGAAAAGCAAGAGAAATAAGATGAAAGAAATACTAGTGAAAAATAAATAATAAATTTAACCCAATATTATTACTACTGATCATGGAAGAAATAATGCCCAAAATTCATCAACAAGCAATATATTAATTCCAAGAAACACACGTCTCCTATCATTTTTGTTGTTTGAGAGTTTAGCAACCAAGTTCTTAGAACTTAACTGCCAAACTACAGTGCAATCTTGTGCAGAACCAATCACATTTTTTTAAAGAACTGAATACAGACAATTGGTGTACATTGTGTACTTCAACATCTCCAAGTCTTTCTCCTAGACTGACTGCCAACCAAAGTTAAACAGCCTAGTCTGACTAATTTATTAAATTATAGGTAGAGGGAGACAAGGAGATGAATTGATATCTTTCCCAATGGTATTTGTACATATATAATATAATGGAATTTGAACTGTGCTCTTAAGAGGAGAAAGAAGGAGGAAGAGGAGAAAAATAAAGAGGGGAGAGGGGGGAATTTGAAGGGAAGATGTTCGAAAGAAGATTTTCAGTCTTACATTTTAGATAAACACTTTCAGGATATTTACACACACTTAACAATTTATTAAAATTGAAATTAAAATGAATGAATTCCTCCTCATTGCCTTATTAACAGGTTAATGTATGTGAAACTAATATCATCATGTTTCTTGTTTTAAAACAAGAAAAAAAAAAGAAAGAAATCTTAAGATTGACTTACCTGACTATCAAAAGCCATTTGTATGGCAGATCCTGCACCCTGAATAAAGTGGCCATATCTGGGAATGAAATCATTTTATTAACATTCATTTTCCTTTCATTAGTTTGAGGTTCAAATTGTACTATTAGTAGATTCCATTTCAAGTGTTTCATGTTCACAAATAGTTCCAGGAAAAACAAATTCATATATATATATATATATATATATATATATATAGCCTGTTTAATCACAGACAAAAGGTTGATTTGCAAGTTGCCAAGAAAGGGGGGAAATAAATAAAATATTTTTTGTTTTCTTACTTTCCAGTTTACACACACATATATATATATATCAGGAATAAGTTATTCCAAAAAAAAAAAAACAATTCACTTGAAGATGGAACAGAGCTTGTTACTTTAATTCAATTTAATTCAAATAATTATATCGAAGTTTTCAGCTCTTGTTTTGAAACATGAGACCTCTTATGTAGCATTGGAATCATATTTTTAAATAAATAGTTATATTTATGCTCTATTTTTGTATCAAGCATTATTTTTTAAAAATAATAACAAAAATACTAAAGAACTTTGGATTATTTACCTAACAAGTTCTTTCCTATATATATATATATATATATATATATATATATACCCAAGTATAGGATTGGTGTATATGGAATAAATTCCAATAATCAACAAATACTATTCTTAAAAGAGTGATCAATACAGAGTAGGGCAAATGCAATCATTTATTCGAAAATTATAACATAAAAATGTTATAAAATCACTACAAAAATAGCCATTTTGTGTCAACACATCTGATGTCTTCTCAAGGGTTTTTAAAAGGTCCAAATCAATCAAACATCCCTTGCAAGGGGAAGCGCTGTTACATAAGCTGGAATGACCAATCAAAATACAAGTATATGAGAATTCAAAAAATTTGACAACGGACTTTAAGGTCATAATAATTATTTAATGCTTTAATGTTAGGGTTAGACTAAAATAGAATTCATTCTAACTAATTAATATTAAATTGTACTATAAAATTCAATATCAAAAATTACCAATTTTAAATTTAATCTATATTAAGTTTAAAATTATAAAATTATTTAAAGAAGAAACCGAGGACAAAAAAAACATGTTTTTTACTTATTTTTTATTTATTTAATGAAATTAAGTTGGAATAATCGTTAAGTAAGATCTAATACTGCTCTGAACTCGTTTACGACTTAGATACATTCGAATGGAAGATATTTGGTTAGGGATGGTGAAGTCATGAAAAAGACAATACACACAATCTAATTATAATACACAAACACGCAGACATATTTAGATATATAAACATGCGAAAAAGTAATGAGACATGAAATATGTCCATGGCCCTTAAAAAAAAAAAAAAAAACAAAAAACAAAAAAAAAACAAAAAACAAAACATACATACAATGAAAGGCACATATAAATGATTATACACATATACATTGATGGCACATATACCCACCGAGAAATATTCAAATTTGAAAGTGTTATTAAACGAATTCTAAAATACAATTAAAATATAACTTATACGGGCAAATATATATAGATAAAAATGGTTGAATAGATAAGGTTTAATATTCGTAGAATAGAAAAACAAATATTCGTCAAAGAACAACATAAGGAAAAAGGACAAAAAAATATACAGAAATGGACAGAAAAATAGATAGATATATATGCATAAAAATAACACCATCTAATATATAAAAAAGAAAACTCATAAACATGTAAATATATATAAATATCTCATATATATACTTATATCGTATTAGTACACATACATGAGTACAAAGATATAACAATATGTGAAAGTAAGTAAAAAATACACATAGACAAATGTGTACACATTCTTCATTACAGATATAAACATACAAAAGTATACCTATGCACAAACATATACCCATATATATATATATACACACGTACATGTAAACACATATATACACATAAAGAAATACATATATCAACCTATACAGCAACATAAAAAAGTAAATAAATAAATATATATATATATATATATATATACACACATATACAAACACACACAAACATAAATATACAAACACACACAAACAAATATACATACAAACACACACAATCAAACAAATATACATACAAACACACACAATCAAACAGAAAAAATATATACAAACACACACAATCAAACATAAATATACATACACACACAATCAAACATAAATATACATTATACATACACACACAATCAAACACAAATATACATACACACACAAAAACATATATATATATATATATATATATATACACACACAAAAACACAAATATACATACACACACAAAAACACATACATACAAACACAAATATACATACATACACAAATATACATACATGCAAACAAAAATATATACAAACACAAACACACATACACAAACAAATATGCATACACACATGCACAAAATCATAAATATATACACGCACACACAAACATACATATATACACGCACACACAAACATACATATATACATAATACATACATACACATACATACATACACATATATACATACATACACATATATACATACACAAACATACATACATACACACATACATACACACAAACATACATACATACACATACATATATACACACACATACATATATACATAGACATATATACATACTTACACACAAACATACATACACACATATATACATACACACACACAGACATACATATATACATATACACACAGACATACATATATACATATACACACAGACATACATAAATATACAAACACAAACACATACAAACACACACACATAAACACACACACACACATAAACACACACACACACTCACACACATACATACACACATACATAAACACACATACATACACACACTAACAAACACAAATATACATACATGCACAAACATATATACACACGCAAACACAAATATACACACAAACATAAATATACATATACACACAAACATAAATATACATATACACGCACACACAAACATAAATATACATATGTACACGCAAACATAAATATACATATGTACACGCAAACATAAATATACATATGTACACACAAACATAAATATACATATGTACACACAAACGCAAACATAAATATACATGCACACACACGCAAACATAAATATACATATACACACACAAACATAAATATGCATATACACAAACATAAATATGCATATGTACATACACGCACACACAAACATAAATATGCATATGTACATACACGCACAAACATAAATATGCATATGTACATACACGCAAACACAAACATAAATATGCATATGTACATACACGCAAACACAAACATAAATATGCATATGTACATACACGCAAACACAAACATAAATATACATATGTACACTCACACACAAACATAAATATACATATGTACACTCACACACAAACATAAATATACATATATACAAACACACGCAAACATAAATATACATATGTACACACGCAAACATAAATATACATGCACACACACACTCGCAAACATAAATATACATGCACACACACACACACACACATAAATATACATGCACACACACACACACATGCAAACATAAATATACATGCACACACATGCAAACAAATATACATGCACACACATGCAAACATAAATATACATGCACACATGCACATAAATATACAAGCAAACACACACGCACATAAATATATACGCACACAAGCACATAAATATACATGCACATAAATATACACGCACATAAATATACACGCACACACACACACATAAATATACATATATACACAAACATATACATATAAAAACCACCTACATACGCAAACACACATACATATATATTTATTATGGCATAAAAAGCAAGAAATGTTATATTATAAGCCATGATAGATTTAAAATAAAAACAAAAACAGACACCAGTCAACCGATTTCCTCCCCTCTCATCAGAACTGTTAACGGGGAACACAAATTATGAAGAGAAAAAAAAAAGAAAGTCTGTCATGGATGATGTGAATGAATGGACAGGGAGAAAAAAAAAAATAATTATAAAAATTATACCAACAAAGATGCTAGAAGTGTAGCACAGCAAGTCCAAGCAAACAATCTTTTTGATTACAAAGAGCAGGTCACCTGGCCCTGATGTACAGCGTCTCCAACACCTTAAGATGGAATAATGAGTGTGCTCTGGCCAAGACAGAAAACCACTGAAATCCATCGCACAAGTGGGATTCTTTATAAAGTGATCCGCAATCAAAGAACCACACGTGTTACGAATGGTATCGCCCAATGAAAAATTTTTATTCAGTATTGTAGCAGGTACGTGTTGTTTAATTCTAACGTCCAACCGCTGTGTCATTCTACCTATGTAGTCACATCCACAACTACATTTGAAATGGTAAATAACAGAATTAATATGGTGGGGGTAAAACATCTTTACACATTAAAGAATTAAGTATTCTTATGACCACTTTGACATCACAATGGGATCACTAGACTCAGCTGAGTCTTTTGATCTCATTGGTCTTTTTATATTATACAACCTTACAGTGCACTATGATATTAATATAAATGACATTGGTTTGTACAGAGACGATGGACTTATGGTTATTAGAAACTCAACTAACTTCAAAATAGATAGAATTTGAAAGGTATTATATAAAGAATTTAAAAGCATGGGTTTAAAAATTACAGTTAGCCCTAATTTAAAAAAAGTGGACTTCCTTGATATAACATTAGATCTAAATAAAAATACATACACACCTTATAAAAACCCAACACCAATCCTTTATATATACACCCTAAATCAAATCACCCCCCCCATCTATAATTAAACATATACCGTTATCTATCAGTAAACGAATTAGTACAAATTCAGCAAATGACAAGATTTTCGATTTTAATAAGGCTCTAAAAGAGAGTGGCTACAAAAACCCAAAACTAACTTATAGAAAAAATGAAAATGGAAAGCATAGAAAAAACAGATGTAGAAAAATAATTTGGTATACTCCCCCATACAAACAAATGGTAATGAACAAATTAGGACAAAAATTCCTCACATTAATAGTCAAGCATTTTCCTAGTGAAAGTAAACTAAGTACCATTTTCAATAAAAACATACTAACATTGAGTTACAGCTGTACAGAAAACTTAGAAAAAATTATTAAGAACCATAATGCTAATATCTTAAATAAACACTTATACCAAAACCAAAAAATTTAGACAATGGAAAAATAAAGATAAAAACTGATGAAAATAAACAAAAACTATGTAACTGTAGAAACCCTCATAATTGCCCTCTACAAAATAAATGTTGCACTGATTCATTAGTATACCAATGCAATATCTCTTCGATTGAAAGTCCTGAAAACATAAAAAATATATATAGGTTGCACTAGCCATGAATTCAAAAAAAGATTCAACCAACATCAAACTTCATTTAGGATAAATAAATATAAAAATCAAACATCTCTCTCAAAATACTTCTGGCATCTAAAAGAATCAAATAAAACACCTACAGTAAAATGAAAGTTAATAAGAAAAGCTAGAATATGTAGGTCATTAAACGACCCATGTCCGTTATGCATACATGAGAAACTATATATTACTAAGTTTATAAAAAATAAAAATTTACTAAATCAGAGAAATGAAATAGCTATTTTATGCAGTCATTGTCAAAAATTTTCCTTAAATAATATTTAAAAATTTAAAAATAAAAATAAATTTAAAAAAGGTGCGATCAGGTAGTATACATACTTATATTTAACATGTAAAATAGTTTTATATACTGTAAGTAATTCTATTACATTTACTTGTTTTTTCTTTAGGAAAAAAAAAAGAAAAAAAGTCAATTAAAATAACAGTGAAAATATTTTAAAGTTGTATATAAAATTGTAGTTAAAATGTATTCTAACCTAAACATCTTTTAAAATTGTAGTTATAGAAAATGTATTCTAACCTAAACACCTCTCAAAAAGTACTACCGGCATTTAAATGAATCCAATAAAACACCTACTAAAAAATGAAATTATAACGAAAAGCTAGATGATGTAGGCCATTGAATGACCCATGTCCTTTGTACATACATATGAAACTTTATTACTAAGTTTATATATAAAAAAAAAAAAATAAATAAATAAAGTTTACTAAATC
The DNA here is from genome assembly GCA_903632075.3 of Acanthosepion pharaonis. NCBI lineage: Eukaryota > Metazoa > Mollusca > Cephalopoda > Sepiida > Sepiidae > Acanthosepion > Acanthosepion pharaonis. Next base: position 1,132,510 of record CAHIKZ030005323.1, on the reverse strand, counting down.
AGAGAAATATAAAAGTTTAAAAATCGTAATATACATATACTTGATATGGAAAAATAATTTTACTTACTATAAGTAATTCTAATACATTTCCTTCTATTATAAAGTAATATAGTCTATTAAAACTAAAAAATGAAAATATTTTAAAGTTGTAATTAAAATTGTAGTTAAATAAAATGAATTCTATCCTAAACTTCTTTTACTTAGTACTACACGCACTTAAAAGAATCCAATAAAACACCTACAGTAAAATAAAATTAATATGAAATGCCAGAAGATGTAAGCTTTTGAATGACCCATGTCCTTTGTACTTACATGAGAAACAATATATTACTAGGTTTATATAGAAAAAATAAAAGTTTACTAAATCAGTGAAATTAAGTAACTATTTTTGCCATCATTGTCATAAATTTTACTTAAATAATATTTAAATACAAAAAAAAAAAAAAAATTTGTAACCTAATATACATACTTATACTTGATGTAAAAATAATTCTACATACATTCTATATATATTAAATGTATTAGAATCCCTTATAGATTCTAATACATTTAATTGTTCTTAAAAATATAGTATAATAAAAATTAAAAATGAAAATATTTCAAATTGTAGTTAAATAAAACGTATACTAACCTAAACACCCCCAAAAATCTTTAAATTTACAAATAGAAAAAAATTGCCGTAAGAATTTTTTGCTGTTAACAATAAATTTAAAAAAAATCCTGACGACATGCATTCAACGGATGTCAGATTTCATTCAAAAATACATCCCTACCCCTTACTAAAACGTAACTAAAAAACGGATACAATAATACAGACATAATGAACACCCAGACACCCCTTGTCCAGTTGAAGTAGATTTATCTGTAACCTTAGAAACGTGAATTATGATTTTAGCTGTGTCTTTAAAACCAGTAATTTTAAAAGTTACTCCAAAATTCGCTAGAGGATGAAATGGAACTAATGTCTTTAATTTAATTACAAAATTAAATTCGGAGCTTTTAGCTTCCATTTTTTAAACATGGTTAGAACTGTGTAGCAAAAAAAAAACCATATTTTAAATAAATTAATTTATAATATATATATATATATATATCTGTCAGTAAAAATATACATATATGTGCAGACACAAACCACACAATATATGTATACCAACATATATTTACATCGATAGGAAGATTATCAGGTAATAAAAGAAATAACCTACTAAACTTACAGTAACATAGCCTTATCATTGAAAGTATTACTACTGCTATAGTAAGTGAAATTTATAGCTGTGTTTATATCTAAATATGTTTGCGTGTTTGTGTATTATAATCAGATGGTGTATGTGTGTGTGTGTGTGTTTGTTGTCGTTTTCAAGACTTCACCATCCCTAACCCATATCTTCCATTCGAATGTATCTAAGTCGTAAACGAGTTCAGAGCAGCATTAGATCTTACTTAACGATTATTCCAACTTAATTTCATTAAATAAATAAAAAATAAGTAAAAAAACATGTTTTTTTGTCCTCGGTTTCTTCTTTAAATAATTTTATAATTTTAAACTTAATATAGATTAAATTTAAAATTGGTAATTTTTGATATTGAATTTTATAGTACAATTTAATATTAATTAGTTAGAATGAATTCTATTTTAGTCTAACCCTAACATTAAAGCATTAAATAATTATTATAACCTTAAAGTCCGTTGTCAAATTTTTTGAATTCTCATATACCTGTATTTTGATTGGTCATTCCAGTTTATGTAACAGCATTTCCCCTTCCAAGGGATGTTTGATTGATTTGGACCTTTTTAAAACCCTTTATTCTACATTCAACATCATCACTTGAGAAGACATCAGAAGTGTTGACACAAAATGGCTATTTTTGTAGTGATTTTATAACATTTTTATGTTATAATTTTTGAATAAATGATTGATTTTATATATATATACACACAAGGAAAAGTAAAGACAATTTTGTGTGATGAGTTTCGTTCTTTAGGACCTCACTAAATTAAAGTGATGTTTACGTTGACACATGTGCACAAAGAGGAGGGGAGATACTGAAGTTTTAAACTTTTAATGGGTTTTTTAATGTTATATATATATATATATATATATATATATATATATATATATATATATGTCTTGCCACTTTTATTTAGTTTCTTTTTGTTTGTTTTTATCACTTTTGTTATTAAACATTTCACATTCAGATAATAGAAGATCTGCCAAGAATGGTGAAATGTTGCAAGAACCTGGATGCAAATTTACTGTGTATGTATGTATAGTTGGTTACTCGTATGTTTTGGGTCTACAATCTAGCTAATTTCATTTAGATTCTTTTTCTTGTTTCCATCATCTTTGTTATCAAATCTTCTACATTATGATAATAGAAGATCTGCCAAGAATGGTGAAACGTTGTAAGAACCTGTGTGTAAATTTACTGTGGATGCTCTAGTGATTAAAGCACTTTCTATACATTTTTGTTTAAGTAAATTACTCTTAATTAAAGTAGCATTTTTTTTTTTTTTAAATCAAAATTATGGTCAGACTCATTATGCAGAGACAATAATGCATTGAGTTTTCTGTTTTGTAGAAGATTCCTTTATTTGTCTTCAGATAATCTAATAATTTTGAAGTTTCTCCTATGTATTCCTTGTGGTAATTATTACAGGTGATATATCTACACATACAAGCCTGCTCAGTAATATGACCCTGGGAAGGTATTGACTAACTCAGGTAGAGCAGTGGCTTCAGGGCATGAAGGCCACAGTTCCAAGATTGAATGGACAAAAATAAATATTTGTTTCTTAAACATTTTAATGGTGTTTTGTATAATTCTACAATTATAAATGATAAAGTGATTTGGGGATTTTTTTTTTTTTTAATCATTTTTTCCCCAAGCAAGGCAACAATGCCACTAAGACACAAAATATTAGTGAGAAGAAAGAACAATAAAAGAATAGGGTTCAGAAATTCAGAAGATGGTGATTGATTTTTTATGAAAGCAAGAAGCCAGATGAATGTTACGTAGATGAGAATTGTGAGAGAAGAAACTGTTAGAATAGAAATTAGTATTACATTTATTCCAACAGTAAAATGATGAGACCTAGCTGCCAATCTAGTTGTATACTTCAATTCACAAGGTCAAGGTACAAAAGAGGAAAGCTCATTAGAATAATTACCATAAAACTATATATATATATATATATATATATATATATATATATATATATATATACACACACACAGACAAGACAGAGGGAAGCTGTGTTATGTCAGCGGGAAAGTGACTGAAGTTGAGATGCCAGGTCAGGATTGATAATTTTGAAGATTCTTTGGATTTTGTCAAGAATTTTAAGATATATAAAAGGAGAATCAAACCAGATATGGCAGTAATACTTAATGCTTTATAAACATGCAAGACGGATTTTGGCGAGAAAAATTGTCTGGCACACCACAGGGAAACAATTTTCCTAGCAGCAGACCAAGCAAGGAAGACAAAGAAAATGTAACTAGTTGCTCTCCTGGAGGTTAGCATCAGCCATATGCTGATGGAAGGCAGAAAGAGTTCTCTAAGATGACTCGTATTCACATCATTTGTAGACTATAGTTGGGATCATCAAGCCAATGTGAATGATCCTTTCTTTAGCTGTATAGTATATGCTACACACAGGGCTACTTAGAGTTTTTGAATTCAGAGATACCTTCTCCTAGACCGGTTGCTACCCAAGGCTAAAGAACCCAGTCAATCCTACTATTTACCTATAGCTGGGAGGAAGAAGAAGAAGAGGAATCATACCTTTCTCAAGGATATTAGCATGTAAGGGAATGTAATGGATCTGACTGGTATTTGAACTCTGCTCTCCAATTTCTCAATCTGAACTGCTATCCATTACTCCGCCATACTTCCTCTAAGATGACTACAGGACTATATATATTTTTCAGAATTATATTTCAGGACAGTTCTGGGAGGATGATGAAAAAAAAAAGTTAGTCTGCAATCCTGACGTTGAATCTCCATACAATTTCAAAAACAGAATATCCAATCAGCCAGGCAGCTGCTATCATGTCATGTACAATTGCTGAAAATTCATGTTGCTTTGCCAGTGTTCACAGTGACTCACCAAGTATCAACTATCTTTGGTCTGGGTATTTCCATGGCATCAAGGTATGGTGGTGATACTTACCATTAACTTTACATACAATACCATGACTTTTGGCACATCAGTATACAAGAGACATAGATTTTGAGTGTACACATGGTGTCCTTCTTTTAAGCCAATATTCCTTGGATCTTCTCACCTAAGGCAGCTGCTTTCTGGCATATGGCCCCTCATATTTTCTATTGCTATGAAGTGCAGGAATTCTACTGAATTAATTGCTTGGTCTGCTACTAGGGAATCTGGTTCACTGTGTTGCACCAGATAGTTTTTCTCAATAGAACCCGGTTTACATGTTTATAAATTTGCCATTTGTAAAATGAGAATGAATTGAATCCAATTCTGATGTTCGTAATATTCAATTTAAGAGAAAGCACAATACAAAAGTAGAACAATATTCTTTATTTTAGGATATTACATTAAAAGCATGTAAAAAAAAAAAATGCTACATAAATACATTCAGGTTTCGATGTATACAGTTAGGTAAATGAGATAACTAGATATTAGCAACTGTAATGTGCTGATGTGCATATGGTGGTAAGCAAATAGATAATTACCAAATTTAGCCAAGAGGTGTAAACATAATAGTGCTCAATGTGATTAGACAGAGCTGAGAAATATATGTTAATAAATACACATATACCTACATTTAATATGCGACTCTAGTTTCGTTGGTTACCCAATTCATCACGCACAAGAGATGAATTTGGTAATCAACGAAATTAGAGTCGCATATCAAACGTAGGTATTTATTATCATATATATATATATATATATATATATGCTGCAGTGCTGCTATATATCTTGAGATTCTTGACAAAATTCAAAGGGTCTGTAATATAATTGACCCTGATCTGGCATCTCGACTTCAGTCACTTTCTTACCAATGTGATGTGGTTCCCCTTGCCCTGCCTATAAATATTTTCATGGCAATTGTTCTGATGAGCTTTTTTTTCCTTGGTGTCTCAACTGCATGAATGTAAATGTGCTACTAGATTGGAAATTAGGTCTCACCATTTTAATGTTCAACTAGCTCAATGCCACCATATGTTCTATTCTACTAGGTTCTTTTCTCGCACTTCTCACATGTGAAATTCTCTTCCAATTTCTTGCTTCCCTCCCACGTATGATCTTAAAAAATTTAAATGCAATGCTTATTGCTATCTTCTGTTTTCCCGAGTGCCGTTCCTTTATTGTCCTTTCTCCTCATTAATGTTTTCTCATAATCTTTCACTTCCAGCAACTCCCCTTGTGCTTTAGTGGTATTATCACCTTTTGGGGGGGAAATGATTCTATAAGATTAAAAAATTCCTCTAAAATCGGAAAATATGATCACAGTAAATAAAAAATAGGGATAACGTCTTACCGTTTGGTGAAGCAGACACTCTTGCACTGAAAGGGTGAAACAATGTCGATGACGATGAACAGATTAAGGAGTTTGTCGGGAATTAAATACTCGTTGAAATACTCCTCAGATCCATCTTCAAGGAATGCACTCAGAGCCTTACAGCCAGGATAGACATGACCCTCCTCGTCTTCTGCTTGGTGCATTATTTGGCCGTATGTCTTCCAAGTGTTCAGGAAGCTTGCAAAATTCTCGGAAATTTCCATAGATTCCCAGTCGGGGGGATCGTTTTCTTTGTGCACCAGCCACTGACTAGCAAGATGAGGAATGTCTTCATATAACTGAACAAAGATGGGAAAAAAAATATCAGTTAGGTTTTTTTTACTGTTTATCAACCCTTTGTGTGCTATTTATAGCTGAAACATTCTTTGGAATTTTTTTTGTGATTGTTTGGAGAGAGAGCAATGATTTTTCCAGATACAAGTTCTATTTAACCCATATCCGGGGGATGGATTCACACCTTTCACAAGGGTATTAACACATTCATTATTGATGAGATGGCAATATATAAGAGCTCAAGTCTCCAAAGTAGCAGTGACTGTTAATAAATTTAATTTTATTTACTAAAATATGGCTTAAGTTGTCTTCTATAGCACTCGATCTTGGTGGCACATGCAAAAGCAAAGATGATACCCATCACATGGTCTGCGTTTCAATCTGTAAAGATGTTAACCAAATTGAGTTTGGCACAAAATTACCAAAAGTGAGCATTAAGAGACAAAGTGAAAACATACTTACTGAATCTTTTGTTTCAAAAGCAAATTTTTCTGGTCGTTTCTTAGCCAAAAGATAATAACGGCATCTTGAGTTTGGGATGCCAAATTGCAAAGGGGTTAGCAAGAATTCCTGAAAAAGACAAAAAACAGGTTTTAGTTTTGACAAAATTTGCTCCCCTCTATTGAATATTTAAAAAAAAAAAAGAAAAAATTGTTATTCTGCCTTTGTACTCGATTCCCATCAATTGTTCTTTTTATGAAAAATATTAGGATTTCCATCATTTTATAAAGGTACAACAGATTTAGACAATTTTCAACCTGTTTATTATGAAATATTTCATCAACTTCTAAAATATTTTTTTTGCTTAAAAACATTAAAAATAAAACATTATGTAAAAATAATTTGGCAATTTGAAGAAGGCACCTGCATGTTTTTTTCTTTTTAATATTTTTCTTTGTACGACTCATTTTGGTTGCGTGTTCGATCGCTGGATCAGGATGTGCATTCCATGTCTGTTCAACTGGAACAAACTAGAAATGGAATCACAGACAAAAATAACACAACAATCAACAATTGCTGCCACACCGATATCCCAAGATTCATGACAAAATCCAACGAGGATCCGTAATGTTGGCATCTCTACTTTTCCATCACTGTGATGTGGCTTCCCACAGTCTTTTCTACGAATAATTTCATGGTAATTGTTTTATTAAGATTTCCTCCTTCGTATGTCAACTGCTCAAATGTAAATGTACTACTAGGTTGGTAATTAGATCTCATCCATTAATTAGAGAATACATAGATATTCCCCCCTCTACCGCCACAACATTCATCATTTTGGTCCCTTAATAAGATTATTCCTCAATGTCACATGACATTAACATTTAGCATGAATTTTCCTCATGTTACTAAAAATTTAGAAACTAAGTTTCTGTGTTGGAGGCGGGGGGGAAGAGTGCCAGATGGCAGAGAGGGAAGGAGGAGGGGGGGAGTGCCAGATGGCGAGGGTGAGCAGGGGAGAAAGAATGCCAGATGGCAGGGAGAGCAGGGGGGAGAAAGAATGTCAGACGGCGGGGGTGGGTAGAAGGAGAAAAGAGTGCCAAATGGCGGGGGAGTAGAAGGAGAAACAGTGCCGGGTTGAAGGAGAAACAGTGCCAGATGGTGGGGGTGGGGGGTTAGTGGAAGGAGAAAGAGTGCCAGATGGCAGGGAGAGCAGGGGAGAAAAGAGTACCAGACGGCGGGGGGGAGAGAGGAGAAAGAGTGCCAGATGGCGGGAGGGGGGGAGAGAGAAATGTGCCAGATGGCGGGGGGACTGCTAGATGGCTGGGAGGGGAGGAGTGCTAGATGGCAGACTGAGGATGGCAGAGTTGGGGAGAGTGCCAGATGGCAGGGAGAGCAGGGGGAGAAAGAGTGCCAGATGGCAGGGAGGAGGAGAAAGAGTGCCAGATGGCGCAGGGGTGGGTGAAGAAAGAGTGCCAGATGGCGCAGGGGGGTGAAGAAAGAGTGCCAGATGGCGCGGGGGTGAAGAAAGAGTGCCAGATGGCGCGGGGGGTGAAGAAAGAGTGCCAGATGGCACAGGACGAGCGGGTGAAGAAAGAGTGCCAGATGGCGCAGGACGAGCGGGTGAAGAAAGAGTGCCAGATGGCACGCGGGGGGTGTGTGAAGAAAGTGTGCCAGATGGTGGTGGTGGGGAGTCTGCCAGATGGCGGGGGGAGTGCTAGATGGCAGACTGAGGATGGCAGAATTGAGGAGAGTGCCAGATGGCAGAGGGCGTGAGAGGGTGCCAGATGGCAGAGGGCGTGAGAGAGAATGTCAGATGGCAGAGGGCGTGAGAGAGAATGCCAGATGGCAGAGGCCGTGAGAGAGAATGCCAGATGGCAGAGGCCGTGAGAGAGAATGCCAGATGGCAGAGGGCGTGAGAGAGAATGCCAGATGGCAGAGGGCGTGAGAGAGAATGCCAGATGGCAGAGGCCGTGAGAGAGAATGTCAGATGGCAGAGGGCGTGAGAGAGAATGTCAGATTGGTGAGGGAGAGATGGAAGTAGAGAGAGAGAGAGAGAGTACATTCAAATTGTACCTGGTATTGATAATCACACTTCTCCAGAGTTGACATCAATCTTTCCCTGGCCTCGGATATTTCAAAACCTTTTACATTTTCCAAGAGAATGTATGATGGACGATGATTTAATCTGTGAAGATAAGAAAGATATTTAAAAATAAAAGGAAACATTTTTGCTGATAATTTTTTTGGTACAAATCAACAGAAAGCAATTTTAATTAGTAAATTTAATCGAAATCGCTTCTGAACCAGGTCCAATATAAATTGAACGTTCAGCTTCTCTCCATTTTATTCTCGTCTCTTACAAGATGCTAACAGATGCTACCACCCCAGGTCAGGGTGCACCTGGGAACACCAGCAATTAAGAGGTGGTTCCACGCTCCTCAAAACCTCCTGATCAGAGGCCTTGCTGCTGGATATAGTTTAATGTCTTACCCAGGATGTGGTGTTCCATGAAACATGAAAACTAGTTCAAGGATTCCACAAGAGTAAAATGGTTGAGAAATGCTAATCTATTCTATTTTTAATTTCCTTATAGCCTATACTAAAATCCTTGGTTATTATGATAAAATATAAAAGAGATATTAATAATAATGGTATATAATAACAATAAATGTAACAACAAAACAATGAATGGTATTTTTAAATTTAGTCAAATGAATCTTGTAACAATGTTGGAATATTTCCTCAGCAATGAAGGAGAGACTTGAAGTAAGAGAAATGTGCTTATATTGACGAATGCTGAGAATACCTTGGAAGGAACATATGACCAATGAAGAAGTTTTAAGGATAATGAGAACAAAAAGTGATGTATTAATAAAAAGGAAAATTTCATAAGAAACAAAAGGAAAAATTTCTGAACTGCTATATAATAGCAATCGTCCAATATTGCACTGAATGCTGAACAATCTCCTCGCAGATGAAGAGGAGACTTGAGGCAACAGAGATGTGGTTCTACAGAAAGATACTGAGAATATCATGGATGAAACATATGAGCAATGCGGAAGTTTTAAGGAAAATATGAAGTATGAAGAAACTTATACTTAGAATCAGAAAAAGAGAAAGTTGAAATTTTGGGGACACATAATGCAAACTGTGGAGGCCTGGAGAATTTATCGCATGGCACTGAGGCATAATGAAGTAGGACAAAAGAGTGAGTAACCTACTTGAGTTTGTGACTGGCAGAATAAAGACAAATAGAGATGGTAAAGAGTCAAAGGTTACTTAGAGCAACAAAAAGCAGGAAGTTGTGGAGAGACATGACCATATACTCAGTAGTTATGTTTGGAGACTTAGAGAAAGGATTTCTATATGAACACAAAAGAACATCTGTCAATATTTGAACTTTCTTTTTTTTTTATAATTTCCCCCTAAGAAAGGCAATAAAGCTACTGAGATGTAAGAGGTTACTGAGTGTTAGAGAATATGAAAAAGCCCAAAATGTTAATTACAAATTGGTGACACCGGAATCAAGCAAGTACAAAAATTTAATTTCACTGTAAGAAAGGCAATAAAGCCACTGAGATGCAAGGGGTTACTGAGTGTTAGAGAATATAAAAAAAAGCCCAAAAGGTTACAAATTGGTGACACCGAAATCAAGCAAATAGAACAACTTAAATATTTGAAGTGTTTTAACAGAGGATGGAAAGTGCGAGACTGAAATCTGAAGTCGCATTGAGATAGTGAAAGATGTTACACAAAGTACATTAAGAAGGAGAATTTTGTTAGAAACAAAGAAAAGAGTACTGAACTGTTATGTAATTGGAATTTTGGTCCTAATCGGTCTGTTTGCTGCAATTGGACTTATCGCCTGAATCAGAGTTAAAGCGAGTTTTTGGAGTTCTATGGTGTGAATTGAGGAATTTAAAGTTATTTCTTCAAAATTATCATTGATGGTTTTCTAAGCTAGAGCAGAGGTCCTTTTAGCTTTATTTCTGAGGCCCAATTAGCCATCCACAGGAGCTAGTCTAAAAGTCTGCACAGAGTGTGGCTTTTAAGCTAGTAAATAAATAAATAAAAAAAAGGCTCATGTGAAATGCATTTTGAAGGCAGATAAATAGTAATTTAGGAATAACAAATTCAAATATTTTTTTTAAATGTCACAGAAATTAATTTGCCTATTTAAATTTTCTGAATCTGTTTCTTGTCAAATATTTTATCAGGTGACCAACAGAAGAAAATAAAACAGAATAATTTATCGAAAGAAAGCATTTGAAAAGTGACTTTCTAAATTAAACCAAGGGAGATAATCCTAAAAATTATGAGGCTACATCTATGTTCATTATGTTTCATTATGTTTGTTGACCAGGCTTAAAAGTTGTTTGATAAATCTTCACTCATTCATCAGAATCAACCCCTTGCATCTCAGTAGCTTTATTGCCTTTCTTAGGGGGAAATTATAAAAAAAAAGTTCAAATATTGGCAGATGTTCTTTTGTGTTCATATGGAAATCCTTTCTCTAAGTCTCTAAACATAACTACTGAGTATATGGTCATGTCTCTCCACAACTTCCTGCCTTTTGGATATCAATTCTGATACTGATAGAATACTCTTAATGAAAAAATTCGGTTCCCTGGAAGACTGCAAAAGGAACTTAGAGTAATTTGTTGTGGAAAAAGATTTAAAAAAAATAAAAAAAATATTTAATTTAATTTATTTCTGAAAGTTTAATTGAAATCGGATAATTATTTGATTTTTGCAAGAATTTACAAATCAATGTTTTTCACCACAAAATGATGCCCAAATTTCTCATACTAATTTATTATTTCTGAGTTCAGGCCAGTAAAATTTTTTTTTAACCAAAATTTCCAAGGTTCTAAAAAGGATTAAAAAATATTTTTTTTGTTTACATAAAAAAATCCTGGTAAAAGTCTACAATGGAAGGGGGGAATAATTTTTGAGTTAAAATTTATATATATCATTGTTTCTAATATATTTTATTTTTTTTTTTTTAAATATATATTCAGATATATATTTTAATTTGTGTGGATGCTTTTTGATTGCTTAATCTCTGAGAAAACTCTTTGACGTGAAGCCAGCTATTCTCTGTTTGTGTATGAACTAAAAGATTCATGTAAAATTTACATGATTCTTGAAAATTGTAAAAAAAAAAAAAAAAAAAAAATCAAAATTATTTTCATGAATTATAATTTTGTGATTGTAGCCCAGATTACTTTTTTTTTTTAGTCCATTATAAGCAGACCAACCATCACTAATAATTGTAGAACCTTGTTCAATATGTATTCTGATGACTACTTCTTGAGTGCTTCTTGATCTATCAGGAACAAATTCTGCAAAGTCATTAAATTCTTCAGAATTTTCTTTAACCTTTTGCCTGTCCTGTACATTATATGTGATGCACACAACATGTGATGCACACGACATGTGATTTCCACGTTTGTGCATCGTATGTGGTACACACAAGCCATTATTTTAAAAGAGTGGTAAAACTAAAGGCACTTAAGAAAAGAGTCTATAATTGAGCAGAATGTCTGAGGAAAGGCTTAATCTAATATTTTGTGAAACATCTATATATATATATATATATATATATATATATATATATATATATATATGACCACAAGATGCTTGACCATTTCCAGATTTATAGCTATTGCAAAGAAATTAAGCTAAGTTGCCTTGCAGTAATTAAAAATCTAAAACGAAGTATGAACATTTGGATAGTAAACACAAAATCTGCCCTGGACAGACTAAGGTTAAATTCCCTCAGACCTATTAGTATTAAAATTAGTTTCATTTTTGCTTACCCGAATTTATGGCCCTGATTCTAGACTCTTGCGAAAACCCTTTGATCTTTCCTCTTAATAAGAAAACTTGGATTTTGATAATAAACATTTTTTTTTCTATCATGTATCCTTTTTTTTTTTTTTAGCAGTGTTTTTGAGATACCTAGATAAAACTGGCTGGTGGCGGGAGTGTGGGTGCAGAATTAGTAAAGTAATTGAAAAATGGTAAAATACAGAATAAAATGTTAGATATGTTGTTCAAAAATGTTAATATCAAAAACAGAAATTTATTTTTATTTTTCCTTGCAAAACTGAACAAATTTTTCATGTATCCCAATATATTCGTTGAATATATTGGGATACATGAAAAATTTAAGAAAAAAAAAGTTTTGTACTGACTCAAGACAAGGGAGATAATCCTAAGAATTACATTCAACAAAACTTTTAAAAGAAAACCCCAAAATGTCTAATTTATTAATCATCCAGGTGTTAGGTAGGATGAAGTGGGGCTGTTGGTGCTGAATCACTCTCCACTTTTTGGTAAAACTGAGAATTAAACAGAAGATTAAATTTATATTCTTGGATTAAATCTGTGACAATGCTACTGGGCTGAGTCTAAATTATTTACTGCCATTCATTTTTAACATTTCACTCGAAGCAAATCAATGAAGCCACTAAGATGCAAGATTGTAAAAGAATATGAAAAAAAAAATATTAAAGAGAGAGAACAATAAAATGAACAGTAATTCAGAAAACGGTAAATAATAATTGATATTTCATTTTTGAGGATCAAAGTTCACTGGAAAGCAAGAAGTCAGGAGAGTTCCACAAGCGAGAAGTGTGAGAGATGAAATTGTTAGCATATGTTACAATTAGATCTCTTTCAGATTCATTCTGCATGCTGGCCGGATATGAACGCCATGAAGGCAGAGAACAAAATTAAAAAAAAAGTCCCTTTCTGTGCATAGGCTCTGTCAAGCTGTCTTGTCCAGGAAACACTGCTGCTGCTGTGGCCGCAGTAGATGTGGTACCTTTATGATTAAGGTCTTACAGAATTTGCGATTGTGGTCTTCCATGACGTACCTGGAATTCTGTGATTAGATTTTTGGATAAAAAGGTAGATTTACGCATCAGGGTGGAGGGAATAGCCTAATGGTAGCGACTGTGGGAAAAAAAAGTATCAGCAAACTGTGTTCAAAGTTTGGCTGTATGTTCATTTTGCTCTAAAATCTTTGGAAAAGGCATGAATTTACATCTCCCTGAACTGTCTCATTACTCGATATCTTGTCATTATTGACATACCACTGTGATTGAAAGAAGAAAAAATAGAAAGGGCAGTCATGGTCAGGGATTCTACTCTGCAAATCTGAAATGAGATGGGCACTGCCAAGTGACTACTTTGCTTTAGAAATGCTACAAGGCATGAATTGACATCTTCCTGAAGTCTGCCAGATCACCAAAATCTTGACAACAGCATTATTAACATACCACATCTGGTCTGGCACTCGGGCAATATGCCTTGAGATTTGTGACAGAATTCAAAGAAAAATCTGAAGATTTAGCAGTTCTTATCTGGCATCTCAGCTTCAGGCACTTTCCCTACCACACTAACATGGCCTCTCCATGCATTTTCTATAAATATTTTCATGGTAATTCTTTTAATGAGCTTTACCCATTTTTGTCCCTCCATTGTAAATATGCACAAAGGTTAATTTTTTTATAAAGTTGTTTTTTTATCCCCCTCACCCCACAGAGATAAATTGTACATATGGGGGCTAGTTAGGACTTCATAGAGACATTGTGGTATTATGGTGACTGTAGTAAGATTGACAAGTAAGAATGTGTTGTTTTGGTGCAAGGAATATTATACTTTGTTTGGGTCAGTGATTGTGGCTAGCTAAGTTGAAGATAGGACAGCTGAAAACCAGCATTCCCCACCCACCCCACTTTTTTCTCTTTTTGGGTAGTACGGACTTACAGCCAGTAGAAGGAGCATGAATTGAGCAGTATTAAAAAATGAAGCGAGATAATCCTAGACACAGACAGTAGAAGAGGGCTGTGGAGTCGGAACACAAAACCTTTGACTCCAACTCCTCTATTTTTGGCACCTCCAACTGTGACCTCTCTTTGTGCCATATTTCTTGTATTTTAATCATAATAAATATTATGTTTCTCTTTTTTTTTTTGGTACTTCAAATTCATGAATGTGAGTGTAGTACTAGATTGGCAGTTAAGTCTCATTATTTTTCTGTGGAACTTTCTTCTTGCTTTACTGTAAAGGATAATCTTTAAAAATCTAAATGCAACATAAATCCCCATCTACAGTCATTTTGAAAACTGTTCTTTTATTGTCCTTTCTCCTAACATTTTCTCATGTTCTGTCTCACTCAGTAACCCGTTGCATCTTAGTGGCTTTACTGCCTTGCTTGGGGTGAAATGATTAGAACCCTCCACAACCCCCCCCCCCAAAAAAAAACCCTCCTCTGACTAAAAGAAAAGAAAAGTCATGGTCAGGGATTCTTTTTTGGTTTAGAGGTGCTACAAAAAACCCCAAAAAAAACAAGACAATTGAACAAGTCAACAAGTTATAACCATAGTAATAAAAGAATCAAAGACAACAGATAAAGTTGATGGTTGATTGGGGGGGGGGTTCTCGGTGAAAGATATCTTACAGGTGGTGGTGATGGGGCCCACTGAAAGATTTGGGGGGGTAGTGTAGTGGGGGGTCGATGAAAGATTTTCCAGGATGGGGTTTGTTCAATAAAAGATTTTTGGGGGTGGTGGGTGGTGGTGGTAATTGCTGAGAGATTTTCTGGGTCGGGGAGGATTGATGAAAGATCCAAGAAAACAAATGCCAAAAAATGTTTGCCTTTACATTTTCAGTTTGTTCCAAATAATTTTCTTTTCAAAATTAAAGCATAAGAAAGAAAGAATCAGAAAAACAAGTTTATCCAATTTTATCAAATGTTGAGTATCTTTTTCTGGTAACAATGTGAAAGAGTCTTAGGTGGGATTTTTGCTTGGGCGGCAAATCAAGATGAAGCAGGTGGAAAGACACAGAAATATTTGGCAGAGGTAAAGAAAAAAAAAAACAAGGTAAATTGCTTAAAACTCTTAAGATAAAGATCTAAGCTAACTTCAATAATGGAAACTGAATCCAGACCCCACAAGTTTAAAATACAACTCACTTTGGCAAGCAGTCAAGAATATGAAGGAAAGAGGATGTACGGCCATCAGCGCAGTCACGTTTTTTACCAATCCGGGTAAAGGGTTGACATGGTGGGCTCATCAGGATCATGTCCAATTGTAGTTTATCAAGCCATGATGGGGTCAGTGTCTACAATTAAGGAAAAAAAAAAATTAAATTGCAAATTTCAAAAGAAAAAAAACACAAAAAGAAAACAAAATTTTCATTTTCTGAGATGAATTATTTATATTACTTCATTACAATTGTTATCATAACGTTTCGGCTATTGTGCCCTCTGGCCTTCTTCAGATATCTGTCAGTTTGGTTTGTTTTATGGCATATCAACCTCAATAGGTCATTTAATGCTTATAAGTTTTTTTTTTTCCTGGTAATATTTTTTTTCCTCAAAATTGTATAGCTGGTAATATTTTTTTTTCAAAAACGTATTGCTGGTAATATTTTTCTTCAAAAATTTATTTCTGATAATAATTTTTACAAAGTATTTCTGGTATTAAAACCTATTTTTACACTTTTATAATGCTTTTTACCTCAGTTTTGGGGTTAACTATTTGCCCATAGCTGGGACCCTAACAAGTGGTACCACCCCAGGTCAGCAATTAAGAGGTGGTTCCACACTCTTCAAAGCCTCCTGATCAGAGGCCTTGCTGCTGGATGTAGTTTATCATTATACCCAGGACACAAATGCAGTTTATCATCATACCCAGGATGGTCTGTCAATCTAGGTAACCTTCAAGGAATTTTGAATGGAACCCGTTATTTAATCTCAAGGGTAAATTGCTGATGTCTACAGCTATCTCATCTTTTTCTTTAGCTGAGTAGATGAAAGCTTTGATTTGTAGTATAGTAATCCCTGCTCTGGGCAGTATGGACTTACAGCCAGTAGAAGGAGCATGAATGGAGCAGTATTAAAAAATGAAGAGAGATAACCCTAGACACAGTAGAAGAGGGCTGTGGAGTTGGAACACAAAACCTTTGAGTCAGACTCCTCTATTTTTGGCACCTCCAACTGTGACTCCTCTTTATGTAATTAAGTGATTATGGCCTACAAATCTCAAAGCCTATACATATGTTCCTAACTTGAGTAGGCCTATATCTTTATAATGTGTTTATATCAAAGAATAAAGATATTGTGGCTTTTATATCATACCTATTCATTCTTCAATATTTTCTAACAGAATTAGAGACAAAATCTTTGCAAGAATATAGAAGAAATAACCTTTATCCACTGTGTCCTCAAGGACACATGGCACAGTGGATAAAGGCGTTGGTTAGATCCAGTGACAGACCCAAAGAAGGTGAGTTCAATTCCTGGTTAAGGCAGTGGAGAACTTTCAGAGGGAAAATTAGCAGGAGATAACTGATAACTGACATCCATCAAAACATGGCACGTGGAACTAGAACAGTCTACCCCAGTGATCGAAATAAAGGGTTCAGTTCGAAATTCCAACCACCTCAAGAAGGCCGAAACCTTGTGACACATATGGCGACAAAGATGAGGACAATAGTCCGATTAATGTAAATACTCTAGAAGAAATAACAATAAAAATGCTATAATGTAAGATTTTTTTTATACACATACACGTGTGTGTGTGAAATGTGTGTGTGTATATATATATATATATATATATATATATATATATATATATATATATATACATATATATATATATATATATATATATATATATGCAATTTTTATATTATATATGCATGGTACTTATTGGAAAGCACTCAATATCAGTGATAGAGCTGACATTTAGTTGGATTGATGTGAGTTTGTGACCCTGAATTTCATGCTATTTGCTATCGTCAGACAAACTCTTTGAAAATAGCATGAAACCCAGGGTCACAAACTCACATCAATCCAACTATATATATATATATATATTATATATATATATATATGTTCAAATAAGAAAATAAGTACAGAACAAAAATAAAACTACTTTATAACAGAAGTTGAAATATAATCTTTTACAGGATGTAAAAGACATAACAGAAATAAAAATTCTATAATATAAAATATATATAGTTTTGCAAATACAAAATAAATACAAAAAATAAAATGACTTTAAAAAAGAAGTTGAGATGAATTTCTTTAAAGGAAATAGTAAATATACAGTAGAAGAAATAAAAATAAAAAATAAAAATTCTAAAGTGTAAATTCAATTGAGTCAGAGTTGGTATAGTTTTATTGACTCAGACTCAAGTGACCTCTTAATTGTTTCCAACTCCAAAACTCTGATTCCACAGCCCTGCAGTAGAATGTGATCAATCCACTCCTGTAGATTAAATAAAGGGTTTAGACAGACACTTTAGCATACAATGCCCAAAACATTGTGATAACAACAAAGATGAGGATATTAGTTCAAGTAAAAACAGTCTAAATGTGTTTAATTTTGTGGTTCCTAGCCATTTTTAAAAATTAAATTCTTGAACAGATCTGAAGATTATTAGAATTCATCATCCTCCTCCTCCTTCAACCTTCTGATAGTTGGTCAGAACTCCATTGACAATCCCTTTCCACATTGTTTTGACCTGCATCGCTGTCTCCAGATCTCCAATTTCCAACCCTGAGTGCTGAGCTATGGTGTCTGGGAAAGTCAATTTTCATGATAAGACACTTCCTGAAGGATGCCATAGGAGTAAGAATGAGACAATTTCCCTGTCCACTTTTTTTCCTTAATTGTAGACACTGACCCCATCATGGCTTGATAAACTACAATTGGACATGATCCTGATGAGCCCACCATGTCAACCCTTTACCCGGATTGGTAAAAAACGTGACTGCGCTGATGGCCGTACATCCTCTTTCCTTCATATTCTTGACTGCTTGCCAAAGTGAGTTGTATTTTAAACTTGTGGGGTCTGGATTCAGTTTCCATTATTGAAGTTAGCTTAGATCTTTATCTTAAGAGTTTTAAGCAATTGAAATTTTTTTCTTTGAGCTAAAGAGAGATTGGCCTCAGTTCTCTGTTAATTGTGTTAAACATTGCACGGGATCTCCAACTGATGTTTTGGATTTTTATATTGTATATTTTTCTAAGTAGATTTGTATATGCTACATCCAGTCATCTTTCAAGATATCTCTCTGGAACCAAATTTCGACTTTTTGAAGTGTTTGGCCTTGTGATTTGTTTATAGTTCTTGCAAACACAGGGTGAGATGGAAACTGAATTCTTGTATATATAAAAATTTGATATGCCGAAAGCAATACTGCATTTTTATTAAATAAGTATTTGTTATTTTAATCATTAAATTGTTTTTAAACAGTTAAATACTAAAACTTTTAATTTTTTCAAAATAGATTATGAAAAATTGATTGTACTAAGCTACACAACATAGTAATACCCGCTTATCTGTTTACACGTCTCCCTAAAATTTGGTTTTGATTGGTCAATGTATAGGTATTTTAGAGAGTGTAATGGATGTACGGACTAACGAAGTCACAGAATTTTATAGATAGTAGTATGGATCTAATGTTATTGGGAACAAAAATCCAAAGAACTTCTTCCCGCCACTGTCAATTGGAAAGAAATGGTGTGGTTTGGGCACATTACAAGGCATGACAGCCTGTGCAGGACCATCACGCAAGGCACTGTTGAAGGAGGATGTAGAAAAGGATGCCAATGCAAAAACTGGTTGGACAATGTCAAACAATGGACAGGTATGACTGTACCAGAATTGCTGATGGCTGCCGTTGATAGACCATTGTGGAAAAGAGTTAGTGTGGCTTCTGGATTCAGATCCTCCCTACAATTACAAAAGTTGAGGGGATGATGATATCATGAGGAGGAGTAAAGAAAATTGGACATTATCTCTATTACAGATCTAAGCAGTTAACAAAACAAACTGGCATCTGCTCTCGAAGATGAACTCCAATCAGTTGTTAATTGGGGCAAGAAATAGCTTGTAAATTATTTTAATTAATGCTTCCAAAGAAAAAAAAAAAAAAGGAAAAATTGGACATTACCTCAATTCCAGCTTCAAGCAGTTTACATTCAGGAAAATTGTGTGTATATATCTGATTGGCAACTGGATTGATGTCTATAGCTGCAACAACTTTGAATTTTATCCCACTTTCTAAATGAAGAAAAAAAAATCAATAAGGTTGAATTATTAAATGATAATCTATAAATATTTTCATAGTAATGATTCTGATAAACTTGCCTCTTTTATTGGGGTTTCTTATTTAGATGTTATTTTTATTCCCCCCCTCCTACAGACAAATTGTATGTATAGGAAATAGTTAGGAGTACATAGAGACACTGAGGTATTATGGTGATTGAAGTAAGAATGTGGTGTTTTGGTGTCAGTAATTGTAGTTAGCGTAATTTTAAGATATGACCGATTGAAGACCAGCCTTTTCTTACCCACCACAGCCTTGTGCCACATTTTCATATTTTTCAAAATAAATATTACATTCCTTTTTAAGTGCAGAACTAGATTGGCACATCTGATGTGATGCTTCAGCTATGTATTTAGAGATTCTTGACAAAATCCAAAGAAGAATCTGCAATGTTGTCAGGCCTGACCTGTCATCTTTGCTTCAGTCATTTTTTTTCACCACTGTAATGTAGCTTTCTTGGACCTTTTCTATAAATATTTTCATGGTAATTGTTCTGATTACCTTTCCCTTTTGGTACCTAGAGTTTATGAACATAAGTGCAGTACTAAATTGGTGGCATGGTCTCATCATTTCATAGTTGAAATGGCTAGATAGAACTGCAAATTCTATGCTGTTTTTCCTATCACACTTCACACTACTAGAACTTTGTTACAGCTTGTTTTCCAGCTAATTTTGATCTTCAAAAATTTAAATGCAATGTCAATCGTTATCTTCTGTCTTCTTTATTGTTCTTATTGCCTTCTCTTTTAAAAATATAACAATATGTAACCCTCTACCTCGAGAGTCTCTTAGGCCTTTTTTCTCATGTTCTTTCCAATTTAGTACACCCCCCCATGCTTTGCTGGCCTTATTTGCCTTACTTGGGGAAAATTAAAAAAAAAAAAAAAAAAAAAAAAAAAAAATCGCTTAAAAACATGGAAAGTTCCACTTCAATGTCAAAATCAAGATTACAAGAATATTTCCTATTTATTGCAGCATTCTAAGTCAATTCCAAACCAAAAAGATAAAAGGTGTGGGTGGGTGGGTGTGGGGGGTATCTTCCTTTAAAGCACCCAAAGCATTTCTGCATACTAAATACTTAGATTACTTTACTGGCCTAATATTCTAAAACTGAAAATTTATAATTGGGAAATTTAAAAAAAAAAAAAAAGGTATAAAATTTTACAACTGAAATAAAAAAAAATGACGTACATTAAAAATCAAACAGAAAAAATAACAAAAAGTTTATTTAATATTTATCTTTCATGTCAGCAAAAAACAAACTGGTTATTCCCTTGACACCACTATTACTGTATACAGTTTTCATTCCTACAACTATGTTCGTTTTTAAAAAGCAATACTTAGAATTTTAAACTCCGAACATATAAAATTGGATTTTTCTTTATTCTTGAGAATTGACAGTAAAGATGTTAAATGCTATTAGATTTAATAAAAAGCTGGGTTTCATAATTATTTATAAAATGGTAAATAATAAATATTGCATTGTAGATGGTTTACGTATACAGTGTAACCCGGATATAAGAGAGTTGTCGGGACCGGAGAAGAAGTCTCTTATATCCAGGTTTCTCTTATTTTATATACATTAACACAGGCTCTAATTTGGGACCAGAGGAAATCTCTCTTATATCCGGGTTACACTGTATTAGTAATTTTGTTAATTTTTATAAATTTTTCAAATTTGTTTCTTTATAAAAGTTAAATAATAAATATCACATTGTATTTGGATCACCTATATTTATAATCTTGTAAATCAATATTGTCAAGGGAGTCAAAAGTATGTACAGTAATAGCGGTGTCAAGAAAATAAGTCTTTTTAACACACTATTTTTTTTTTTTTGTAGCCTGAATGTTTATAGTGACTGCAAAGAGGGAAAGAAAAGAAAAAAAAACTAAAAACAAAACAAAACAAAACAAACCAAAAAAAAACCCAACAAAACAAGGCATCCTCAGACTGGGAAACCAATAGATTATATTTTAATTTTCTCACAGGATATAATGTAGTTGTCATAATGTAGTTGAAATAAAGTATTTTGCATTTCAAATGTTGTTGTCTTTTTTCTTTTTTTATTTCTCATACAAGAATTTTAAAATTCAAAAGCAAGACAAATGGACTTTTTTTTTTTTTTTTTTTATTTTGCTTATTTTTAATTTTCTTCTTAAAATAATATTATTATTTTATCAATTATCATTTATTCATACTTATTATTTTCTTAGATAATTTTTCTTACTTTTATTTATTTTGCTTATTTTCATTTTACAAGTTGCTTTATTGATTGTGGGGTCCTTGGACTTGTTTCTTATCTTCAATGATCTTCCCGATACAATCAGTTACTGACTCAGTATCTATGCAGATGACACACAACAATTTACTCCTGTCTTAATAGTAAGTCTGATAGGACTGACCAAATGAAACTGGCAACTGCTCTTGAAAATGACCTCTAATCAGTTGTTAAATGGGGCAACAAATGG
This sequence comes from Acanthosepion pharaonis, assembly GCA_903632075.3. Taxonomy (NCBI): domain Eukaryota; kingdom Metazoa; phylum Mollusca; class Cephalopoda; order Sepiida; family Sepiidae; genus Acanthosepion; species Acanthosepion pharaonis. Next base: position 1,110,631 of record CAHIKZ030005323.1, on the reverse strand, counting down.
CTTGCCAATTTTAATGCATCCAAAATGAAACTATCTTTTCACCATCATAGAAAACCCTTTTTGACTTCCATGAGCATATGGCTTATGCTAATCTTCAAGAGAATAATTGATTAAATTATGATTATTTAGCAGCACTTTTTTTTTTTTTTTTTTTACAAATGATTTTAGAAAATCAAACAAGGAGTAAAAACTTGTTTCTCCTTACAAGAAATAGCAATAACATTAATCAGCAAATTGTTTTGTTTTTGGCAAATGTCTTCAATTTTACGATAAAATGTTGATATAAAAACGTATTGCTGGTAATCGAAAATTCCAAGAAAAATGTTTGAATATTTAATGTTTTGCTTCCTTAATTTAACACAAAATAAAAATTCTGTATAATCATGTTTGCTTGAAAAACGATTTTATTTACCAACTTTTAGTTTAAAATAAAAAAAAAAAATTAACAAAACCAAATGAAAGACATGATACAAGGGAGACCACTTTTTATATAGAGAGAAAGTTGTCTTTTCTTGACCAACATTTTCAATAAAAGGGGAAGTTGGAATAAGGATGTCTAACGTGAATTTTCTACATTAAGAAAAATTTAATAAGTAGATAAAATAATTGTCCTGGCCCGTCTTATTTGAAACTCAAGTCGTTTTAAAAAGGTAGTAGAATGTATGTAACAATCACTTAAGAAGGCGATGAAAAAAAATTAAAAAAATAAAAATAAGACAGAGTTTTCCAAATTTTTCTTTTCCTGGGAGGAGGAAAAGGAAGCATTTTTTTCTTTTTTAGAACATGAATATTCTGCATTCAGGTAAAACGCGGAATCGAAAGTCGACAGGTAAAATAAAATAAAAGCACTTCTCAGTTACCCGACTACATAATGCAAATGATGAGTTATGCAATTTTAATAAACGACTATATTTCTTTTAATAATAAATAATTTTTTTTAAAGTTTAATCAACAGCTACACAATCTCCCCATGGTCAATTTTCTACTGCTGGTTTCTATGTTGGGTTAAGATTCGTCTAAAATATGTAGTCGTATAACTGAAAAGTGCCAAAAAATAAGACAAGAATTTTAGTAAGGGAGACGGCTTCTGCTTTAGGCTTTCTTTTTAACCATATTCTTATTTATTTGCCCATCTCCTTGGAATGTCGGACAATCTTCTCAACACAGATGAAAAAGAAACTTGAAGCAACAGAGATGTGGTTCTACTGTTGAATACTTACTTAACAAAAATAAAGTATTTACAGAATATATGGGAAGAACGGTATGTTTTTTTTTGTTTTGAGAATTTACGACAAAAATATAAAACACAGATTGCACACACTATTGTCCTCATCTTTGTTGTGGTAGGTGGTGGACCTTGTGCGTCACCTTCTGATCTTTCAATCTGTTTAATTTTTGTACTTGGCGGGCCTTGACTACATCGAATTCACGTCTGAAGGATTTATCCAGGTCATTTTGGACCCTTCTCTGCTCTTCTTCATGCTCGACCCACCCAAATAAATAAATTAAAAAAATACCCGCCATAATACGCTATTTCTGTTGACCCGTGACTTACTGTATGACAGTGACAATCATTATTTACAAGATCACAAAACTATGCAAACCAAGTACAATGTGAAATGTGTTATTTACTATTTTATAAATAAATGAAAAACAAATTTAGGTAACAGTATGATCTACCGAGGCATTTGCGACCTACCGTAAATGACAATGAACTCATTATTGCTGGAAAATGATCAGGAAAAAAAAAAACACAAAAAAAAAACAAAAAACGATGACCTGTTTACTGTTTTTTTTTTTTTAATGACATCAGATCAGGTTACAAAAAAAATCACTACTTGAGGATTTTAAAAAAATTTTTTGTATAAAAAATTGTTAATGATTTTTAAATACATAACTACTTCACTGCCTTAAACCCTAACCGTAATACTGACAACAATTGGTAAATAAATATTATTATACCATAGAAGAAAATGAATAGTAGATATCATAGAATAGTAGAAAATGGACGGTAGATATCATAGTTAAGAAGTAGCACCTAAATTTTTTTTATTCATAATTTTATAAAATTATCTATGAACTTTAGGACAAGTAAATTTATGTAGAAATAATTTTTTCTGGAGATTATACATTTTTTATTAAATTATCTTATATCTCAGATTACTTTGTTTTAATTTTCTTTTTTTTTATAATCGTGATTTTGAATCAAAGATGCCTAATTAATAGAAATCCAAATCCTGAAACGTCAGCATTGTTTACCCCGTCTTACTTAAATTTTAAATTGTTGCTAATTTTTCTAAAAGCATTGTCTAATTGCTAATCAATTCGAACTTTATAAAATGGCAACTAATAAGGTTTTCATTATAATTGGTTCACCTATGTTTATAATTTAGTAAATTTTTATAAATTTATGAATAAAAAAAATTGTTTCCATATTTATCTCTTTATAAATTGGTAAAATCTTGTAAAACAATCTATATTCTATTCTAATAATATCTGTTGATATTTCTGAGATGAGGTATTATGTACGCTATTTACTCTCCCAGGGGCTCGAGGATTTCTTCAACAGAATTACCAATGAAGAAGAACAGAGAAGGGCCCAAAATGACCTGGATAAATCATTCAGACGTGAATTCGATGTAGTGAAGGCCCGCCAAGTACAAAAATTAAACAGATTGAAAGATCAGAAGATGACGCACAAGGTCCACCACCCACCATAACAAAGATGAGGACAATAGTGTGTGCAATCTGTGTTTTATATTTTTGTCGTAAATTCTCAAGAACAAAGAAAATATATAGATACATACCACCCTCATGTGTTTGGGTTTCATTACAATACTGAACATCTCTTTTTAAAAGAACGGACATTGGAAGGAGGGAAGATATCAATGTCAAAGCAAAAAGTATCTTTTTAATACACCGGTTTTTTTTTTGGCGCGTGGGGGGGGTGCAGGCATGAAGGTTAAACTTTGCAAAAATATTTACTTACAACCAAAAAGAAACAAATTAAATTTCTGGGACACGTGAGGAAAGAAGGCTTGGAAAACTAATCACTCAGATGATAAAAGCAAGAGAAGCAAAGGACAACAGCAAATAATTTAATTTAGTTTGAATAAACAGACGGTAGAAAAAGATTAAGGGTAGTAAAGGGTTGAAAATTAATTAGAGCAACAAAATACAGGAAGTTGTGGAGAGCCTTGATCACCTACTTAACGAGCTTGTAAATGGATAGCAAAATAAGGATAAATCGGGATGGTAAAAAATTACTTAAAGCAACATGGTAGGAAATTGTGGAGAGCCATTATGACCCACATCCTGAAAGGACATGGTATAAGGAAAAAATGTGAGCTAATGAGACAAAGTTCTTTTGTTGATCACCCAACACTACAGGTCAATAAGAAAAATGACCCATTGTTTGCAAAGTCAGTCAGTGCTACTAACGACCCCCAAATAACTAATTTCTGATTTTCTTAAAATAAGTTTTGAAAAAATGATATTTCAAAGTGAGATTTCCAGTGTTTTTATAAAATGGAAAAAAATGGTCAAAAAAAATTTTTAACGAAAATTTCGGACGTGCTAGGTACGATTAAAAATAAAAAAACCCAAAATACTTTGATCTTTCCTCTTATAAAATTTTGTTTTCGTCAATTTTGGCGTCTTTTTCATCCTACTATGCTCTGTTTTTTTTTTAGCGATCTCATGAAGGTACCTAAAACTTGATGGTTCCTGACACACATACTGATGTTGCTTTTTATTTTATTTTTGCTTGTATTTTTATTCGTAAGTATTGTTTGTATTCTACACAAGAAAGCTCAGAATATGAGGCTAGTCAAATAAATAGGTAGGGGAGGTAATTCAGAGTTTGTTACGCGAAAAATATTTTTAGCGGTATAAAAAAAAAAAAATAAAATCATTACATTAACCATTATGCAGCATGCCTTGAAGATGAAAGATTTTTAATTCTATCTTCATTCGAACAAAAAATAAAAATAAGTTGTCGTATACACATAAAATTACAAAAATTAAAGCAAATTCAGACATAAAAAAAAAAAAATAAGTACATGGCTTCCGACACAAGTACAGGCGGGGAAAGTATTTATATAATGTTAATTAACTCAAATCCCAGGGGGTCATCTTCCCAGGCAGTAACTCTCTTTTGGGAGCGCGTCCTGGGTATGACGATAAACTACACCCAGCAGCAAGTCTTCTCATCAGGAGGTTTTGAGGAGCGTGGAACCAATTGCTGTTGTTCCCAGGTCCACCCTGGCTCGGGATGGTAGCACCTGTTAGGGTAACAACTATGGGTAAATAGTTGTCCACCCTACCTCCCCTCCGCAAGAAAAAAAAAAAAAAAAAAAAAAATGTCGAAAAGAAGTGATTATGTTCAGGCTCCATATTAGACATAAACCCATTCAATGATATAAGATCCTTAAAAAAAAAATGGAAAGATCCTTTGGTATATGTGGCATGCCAAGAACCATTTACCATAAAACACGCGCTGATAAACTGCAGCAATTTTAATTCAATCTGCTTATTACCAAACAACAAACTTAAAAAACTTTTTTCAAAAGACTGATTGATATATTTCAGTTCCTAGGAGAAATTTAAACTGATTTAACCGCCCCCCCCCAAAAAAACAATGAAAAAACAAAAACCTGCGGTCTTACTATTTAATTTAAGATAATTTTTTTCACTCTTATACAAGACTTTATTTAAAAAACATTATTTCGGCATTGATCGGTTGGTATGCCGAAAAAAAAAATCAATCCTATGGGAGCGGGCTGGGGCCTTAGGCGCCCACAAAAAAAAATAAGAAAAGTACCGAAGGAACTTGAGCAATTTTTCCACAGTATTACCGTTGAAATCTACTTTTTAAACTGATCTTGTACCACATTCGGTTGGGACGTAGGCGCACTGAAAAATAAAAATCCTCAATTCTTTGTTCTTAGGTTGGTATGGCGTGGAAACCATGTGAACTGAATTAATGATAACGGTCGTAAAATCTACCAAACATTGGATTTACCTCCCTTACATTCACTGGATTTATTTTTTAAGAGACTAGACTCATATTCTGAGCCCATCTTTTGGATTTGAAAAGTCAGTATTAGAAACTAAGACGGAAAATAAAATATCTGAAATTAAATATAGTTTATTTGAACGTACTTTTTCCGTAAGTAAAAAAAATAAAAATTTCAATCTCTATGTGTTCTAATTTAAACATGGATAGGATTTATATTCAATTTGAAGCAAGAAGATTAAGAAGCTAGTACTGTAACTAGGATATAAGAGAGTTGTCGGAACAGGAGAAGAAGTCTCTTATATCCGAGTTTCTCTTATATCCGGGTTTGGTCTATACATTAACACAGGTTCTAATTTGGGACCAGAGAAAATCTCTTATATCCGGGTCACACTGTACTTCTGAAAAGAAAAGTGAAAAATCGTTTTTAATTTAAAAGATACCATCTAGTTTTTGTACATTAAATTATTAATTTTCATCTGTTATCTGTCTTTACTCTTTATGGAAGAAAATCGATACTGTGTTGTGGACGAACAAAAAAACAGAGCTTCCCGCTTCATCGTATCCAAGTCTCTCGATTTAAAATAAATTTCGTTTTTTTTTTTTTCCAGAAAAAGAATTAACGGGGACACTCTGACTCTCTCTCTCTCTCATATAAATAAAAATACAAAGAAAAGGAAAACTTATCTTAACCGGCGCGTTTCGTCCTCTCATAGACTTTCACTTTTTTATCAACACAAACAGGATTTTATTTTGCAACAAATATTTATAAACTAAAAAAAAAAGTAAAAATGTTGTTTTAGTTTTTCAGAAATTAAAATTTTTAATTCATTGTTTTCAGGTTTTAACTAAAAGTCAAGGTAAACTATGGAGAATGCCAAGTGATGTATGTCGAATGAATAAAAACTAAAAGCGAGTAACTTATTATTGCTGTTGAATTCTTTTTTTTTTTTTTTAATAATGTAATTATTATTTTAATTCGAGAAACAAATTTATCTATTTATATATTTTAAATAATTAGGTTTTGAATTTAAGTTAAGTTTTCTTTTAATTTTTTTTTATATAGTCATGTTGGTTTGTTACGGACGGACACACTTGTCTGAGAACGGACCAGTCAATTTAAGTAGTGCCCAGTTTATTTTTATTTTAACATGCTCAACTAATACGGCAAATTCTTATTTTTACATGATTAATTAAAATTGTATTGTAAATAAATACAAAAAAAAAATTGTGCACATTTTTTATTTTTTCGGCCGAGGAAAAAAACAAATGAAAAAATGACAACTATTTCTTCTTCTTCTTGCTGTTGCAAATTTAAAGCCATTTTTTTACGTAAATAAAATGAATCAAGTAAATATTGCGAAATAAAAATAAAATTACATCTTATCCTTACCTAACAAAGCATAATGCATCCCACCAATACCACTGTATAATTCCAACACGCGACTTACACTGGACGACGCCATGTTGTTTAAAACAAACATGTTTGTCAAAATGATCCCGTCTAAAAAAATGTTCCGGCCCGGATATAAAAATCCAACCATAAATTGATTTTCAATAAACTCGGTTGATTTTTTTTATAACAAATTAAAAATTCAAAAGGACATCAAAGGAGAACGAAAGTCACTACCTGGCAAGATTATTTGGAAGAATTAAACTAATTGGAGACAGAGGATGTATCTGTTTATATTTCTGAGATGAGGTATTATGTACAGTATTTACATTATTACTCATCTTTGTCACCATATTTATTACAAGGTTTCGGCCGTTGTACGCCCCGGCCTTCTTCGGGTGATTGGAATGTCGAACTGAACCATTTATTTCGCTCACTGTGGTAGACTGTTCTCTAGTTCCACGTGCCATGTTTTAAAGGATGTCAGTTATCAGTTATCTCCTGTTAATTCCCCTCTCTAAGTTCTCCACTGCCTTAATATGGCACAGTGGATAAAGGCGTTGGTTAGATCCAGTGACAAGACCCAAAGAGTGTGAGTTCAATACCCGGTTAAGGCAGTGGAGAACTTGGAGAGGGGAATTAACAGGAGATAACTGATAACTGACATCCATTCATGACTAGAACAGTTTACCCCAGTGAGCGAAATAAAGGGTTCAGTTCGACATTCCAACCACCTGAAGGCCGAAACGTTGTAATAAATATGGCGACAAAGATGAGGACAATAGTCCGAATAATGTAAATAGCAAAGGATGTGTATATATATATATATATATATATATATATATATATATATGTTAATGTAGATTAACACTGTTAATCTATATTAAGTTGTAGAATGTATTGTAGGTTATTATTAACTATAGCTCTAACACTGTTAGTGTTAAATCAATAATTGTATAATCTAAATTAACACTGTTTTCTACATTATACAATTTATTTAATAGTTACTGCTGTTGCTGCTAAATATCATGCCATAAAGGAGTTGAGCCCCCGAGAACCACTTTGTCCCTCCAGCTCTTACGGCCTTGGCAGAGCATTGGAATATCCAGCGTCAGTATTATCTGCTGGAGTTCCTGGCAGTCGATAGCCTACCAACAGCTGTGTGGCCTGCCAAAGGCCGTCTCCAGTTTGCAGATGGTGAGTCAAACTGGTAGATGACTCTGGCAGGGTGGTCATCAGGTCCGCGCAGGGTGTGACCGAGCAAGCGATGATGGCGATAAGCGATGGAGCGGTTGATGTTCGGCTGGCCGGGTCTCCGGCGGTGCTCCTCATTTACAGTTACCCGCACGGAAAATGGAATCGGTGTGTCGAGTTCAAATTCTAGCCCCGTATGTTGTGTTCACTTTCACACAAATGCCCTTGAGGAAAAAGCATCAATCCATTTCTTCTACTTTCCCAGCTATGGGTTAAAGAGCCTGGGATTTTTAGCCTTGGATAGAGGCCTGTTTTGGAGAAGGACAACTCTGGATTCAAATCCATGAGAAAACAACTGGAAATAACTTCAAGGGACAAGGGAAAACAAAGCATAACCCACCTAGCGAGCTTGAGTAAAAGAATGGCGGAACAAGGTTTAGGAGAGATAACAAAAAGACAACATTTATTAAGAGCTACAAATGACAGGAAATTGTGGAGAGCTACATCTTTATGTTCATTATAGAAGAAGATGTGTAGAGGGCTATGATTGCCTACGTCCTGAACGGACATGGCACACACACACACACGCACGCACGCACACACACACACACACACACACACACACACACATATATATATATGAAGAAACATACTCTTAAAGTGTGCTATATTTATGGGATAAAATGCTCAATATCTGAGACAGAGCGTATGTAAATATAAAAGTGAACATTGAAGTCAACACTTAGAGGCAACAGGCTGTTTCATGCTCATGCTAAGTGTTGACTTCAATGTTCACTTTTATACATATATATATATTCTCACTTGAAATTTTGAACTTTAGCGTTGCGACTTTAGCGTTCTGAGATTGTACAACCATCAATAAATAGCACACTCTTTAAAAAACATCTTTCAGTCTACAAACAATTATTTTGTCTTCAAGTTTTAACTTTAAAGGAAAAAATTACAGCCTGACGATGAAGGAATGATTCTTCGAAAGTACTTGCTTAACTTAAAAAAATATACACTAAAACATCTGACAACAGTTTTATAAATGAGGATCACATCATTCAATGGATTAACAGTATTTTAATGCATACATTATGTTCTACTAGCGAAGTGATTTCGCCATTAATCGCATTAATATTGCTGATTGATTCTATGTATGATTATTTCTTTCTATCTATCTATCTATCTATCTATCTATCTATATATATATATATATATATATATATATATATATATATTACACTGGATGTTGGAGTAAAGAGTTCGTCATCAAATGCACCACTGATTAGTGTAGTGTAATAAGTCAGCTTTGGCGCTTAAAATGTTACATTTATTGTAATGGATCCTTACAAACTAGAAGGAAGATGGGGTTTGCCATGGCTCACTAATATATATGGCCCCACATGTCACATTTCAGACTAATTTCTAACAGGCCTATTTGCTTTATAGTCAATTTATGTCTGTTTTATCTAAAACATGTTAAAACCGTCCCAAAATACACAAATATGTTGTTTTTTCTTTTTAAGCAGAAAAGTAATAATAATAAAAGATTGTAAACGAACAAAAAAGTTATTAAAGAATTAAGCAGTAATACAAATAAATGCAAGTAAAAAGACTTACTAACAGTTTCTCTATAAATCTATTTTCTTTTGACCTTTGCCTTTTTTTTAAAACATTCTACAATATTTTTTCGAATTTAATCCGATGAAAACTTTCGTTTGTTATTATAAAATATATTTACAACAGTTTTTGCTGCAAAGTGAATTCCTTTTTCAGTGTGTTGTTCACAAGTAAAAACATATTTTGGAAAATAAATTTCCAAAATTCTTTCAGCAAACTCTCTTGAAGTGAAAACAGTATGTTTTACAATAAATTTATCTGTATAGTCAAGCATAGCAAAACAAGCACAAACTCACTCTGCCATTTGGCTTGTTTGAACCGTAAAACCTCCTCGAGAAAGTAAGTTAAAGTACTGCTTCCCTGTAGCATCATCACTATCACTGCATACCATGACCAAGGAACACATTTCACACGGTAACCGTTTAATTATTTTTTAAAAATTTTTCTCTAATAAAGAAAAAATGGCAATGGAAATTTCTTCCGAAGTAATTTGTAGGCTTGTTGAGATATATAGCGCAGTAGTAAGGCAAAACGTATTAGTTCTGCAGAAAAAGAAAGTCTTGGTTGGTAATGTTATCTTGTTTGTAATTCTTTTAGTATTGAATATGGATGTTCTTCCACCACGTTTTGTATGTAACTTAGAAAATTTTATAACATTTTAAATCTTGTGAGTTTAGAATTATGTCCATGTATAAACCACCGTGGTAACGGTATACTGAAGCTGAATGTGAAGGTTTTGGTTAATGCGAATACATTCTTTTATAAATGGGAAACGTATTCCAGGGTCAAATACTATTCTATAAATTAGAATATAATCTTCTCTTTTTAAATTCAAAACCGTTAGGAAAACACTTTGCTTCTTCTTCCAATTGAGTAAAATCCTTTATCGTATCAGCTGAAATAAAATCATGTAATTCATTAATTTGGATCAGTCCTTGTTTTGGGAGGTTTTCTGAATTCCCTTGTATTTTTTTATAATTTGTGGATTAGTTAAAAAAAATGTAAATTTACATTTAAATGTTGAAAACATATCTAAGTAATTGAAATAACGTCGGATAAATTCTACGTAAATATATGTTGTTAATTTACTTTCTAAAAATTCAATTTTTAAAGTTACCTCCCTTTTAGATTAGCGATTTTCTAAGCGGCCATTCACATTTTTTTTTTGTTTACATTACATCGACCTGTTAGAATTCAGTCTGTTATATGACATGTGGGGCCGTATAATACTAGTCGGCCATGGGTATGCTTACTCACATACTCCCCACCGTATTTATTTTATTCATATGGAAGAAAATTCTTCAAAAGAAGGTCCTTTGAGATCGTTGGAGTGGCTCGACCATATCAGGTCTTTCTTGTGATTCTTCCTAAGGTTAAAGAACTGCCTGGTCTATCGTGTTCTGAATTTGGCTACTTCGACCTGACACACTTTCACCTTCTTCAATGCTTGGACCTTTCGCCTTCTGTATTAGAAGAGTCGATAGTAGGGTGGACCCGTTTCTTAGGTACCGGCCGTTTGTCAGAGCTAGGGTTGTAACATAATGACCCTGGACTCAGAGATTCTAGGTAATCATCATGACGTGACCAAGGGTCAGTGAAATCATCACTTGATGTATCGGGAGAGGTTATCATAGGTACCTTTTCTTTTGCAGTTTGTCCGGAATATCTTATGCTCCCTCATATGAGAAATACTCATAGACGTTAGCTGATATACATACTTTGTTAAATACCATAACTTGTTAGATGTTCCATCCCAGCATTCCTTCATGAGATTTTCAAAGGGTTTTTACCAATGACGGTATTCTCTTTCAGCATCTTGAGAATTTGGGACTATAGTTAGTTTGTCTGGGCAGAGTATATGTCCCATCATTGCGAAAGTGACTTAGTCTAATAAATTGTAATATAATAACAACACCAATTAGAAGCTTGTTTTTTTACAGTAAGATTTACTCTGTACAAGACCCAGGGGCCACACAATGTAAAGGGTTACGTTAAGAGACAGTTTCTACGGATAGGACGGGAAGATAACGGTTAACTCTAGACTTGAAGAGGTTAAGATTGTAGTGATTGGGGAAACATCCTCTTGGGAGTCTGTTCCATAGGGCAGTGGTTTGTAGGAAGAAGCTGTTTGAGTGGAACTTACTTCTCACCAATGGGTAGTTTATATGGATAGGAGAGGAAGATGACTGTTAACTCTAGACTTGAACAGGTTAAGATTGTAGTGATTGGGGAAACATCCTCTTGGGAGTCTGTTCCATAGGGCAGTGGTTTGTAGGAAGAAGCTGTTTGAGTGGAACTTACTTCTCAACAATGCGTAATTTATATGGATAGGAGAGGAAGATAATGGTTAACTCTAGACTTGAACAGGTTAAGATTGTAGTGATTGGGGAAACATCCTCTTGGGAATCTGTTCCACAGGGCAGTGGCTTGAAGGAAGAAGCTGTTTGAGTGGAACTTACTTCTCACCAATGGGTAGTTTATATGGACAGGAGAGGAAGATAATGGTTAACTCTTGACTTGAAGAGGTTAAGATTGTAGTGATTGGGGAAACATCCTCTTGGGAGTCTGTTCCATAGGGCAGTGGTTTGCGGAAAGAAGCTGTTTGAGTGGAACTTACTTCTCACCGATGGAACACGGAAGGAATATGGATGGTTTGCTACAATGTGAGTGGCATAGCAGGTCCTAGTCGTGAAGTTTAGACCTGGCGGAATCAATTAACGTAGTTCGTCTGAGCACTTTCTATGGTAATAGCGATAGAACAGTGAGAATCTTGATCCATCCCACCTGTGAGAGAAAGGTTTGGAGGGTGGAAAATAATTTTCCCCAAGAAGAATTCGGAGACGCTTTTGAACTCCATCAAGGCTGGAAAGTGGGGTCTGGGAAGTTACTGACCAAAAGTTAATAGCGCTGAAAAACGGTATATTTATTGTAATGGACGGAGAATCTGATACTCACAGGTTGTATAGAAGGTAAAAGAGAAAAGGGAAAGCAACACATGATACACCTGGCGGCTTTAAGTGGTCTGGGGGAGGTGACAGTGGGACGAAACTTATTGAGAGCTACAAGGGATAGGGAGAAGTGGAGAGCCATGATCGCCTACGTCTTGAACGTTTGGCTTGGTTTTGTTTTACGGCATATCAACCTCAATGGGTTATTTAATGCCGACAAAATTTTTATTGCTGGTAATATGTTTTTCTTCAAAAATCTATTTCTGGGAATATTTTTCCTTGAATAAAACTATAGCTGGTCATATTTTTTTCAAAGAATATGTAGCTGTTTGTATTGCTGGTACTTTTTTTTAAGTATTGCTGATGATAATCTTTCCTTCAAAATTATTGCTGGTAATAATTTTTTATTACAAAGTATTTCTGGTATTAAAACATATTTTTACAGAAGTTTAGGTGTTAACTATTTGCCCATTGTTGGGATCCCAACAGGTGTTACCACCCCGGGTCAGGGTGCACCTGGGAACACCAGCAATTAAGAGATGGTTCCACGCTCCTCAAAACTTCCTGATCAGAGGCCTTGCTGTTGGACGAAGTTTATCGTCTTACCCAGGATGCGGATGTATTTTATTGTTATACCCAGGACGAACGTCTTGAAAGGACACAGGACATAAAAAGAAAGACTGATTAGTTACAAGCGAGATGTGAGATGGTGTCTGCTTATTTTATTACCACCGTTACTTTAAATACCAAGAATATAAACCAATCAATTAATAAGAATTCTTTATCAGGCGCGATTAACGTAAACGGTCACGAATTGAAGACATAAACGAACGCTGTCAGTTATTAATTTGCAAGACGCGGAATTCATTCCAGTCTAGAAAATCTATTGCTTCTCTTCCAATATAACGTGTTCATTACTTCCTTGGAGAATCTTTTTTTTTATTTATTTTTTTAACATAATAACCTATTTAATTAGATATTTGATAAACACACCTGTGAGAGAAAAAAAACCTTTACAAAACTTACAATGTTTGAAACAGTGTCGGAAACAAAACTATCAGAAGATTTGGAAAAGACTGCAAATTCTCTTGTATATAATGTAATCAGAAGAATTTTAGAAACCACAAAATATCGGTCAGCATCGGGAATGTGTTCTCCCTCCTCACCAAGTATTCTTTGTTCCCTGAGCGACGATTCCGTTAACAGTAAATCAATCCCATTTATTCCAAACTGCCTCGAAGACAGAAACGACCGTTGCTCAAAAAGAATCTGTATGGACGACGTGATGTCAAAACTTCTTGATACAGCCCCAAGCACTTCAAACCTTATCACTTCCGCCAATGAGAATAAAGTTCAAAGCGACACAATTTCAACAGATGAATACATAACAAATTGTCTATCCGGGGAGATTGATGCTAAGAATCAATCGGAGAACGATTTTGAAAAGACGGACAATATGGCGTCACTAAACAAAGCAGACGATAAACATGATGTTACATATCGAAATCGGATCTTTCATTTGCGTCGGTCATTCTCTGAGTCAGCGCTTATGCTTGTTAAAGATGGAGACGTTCTCATGAAAGAGGCGACGGACGAACAAATCCAGGAAAATCTGCGTTCGCTGAGATTCGACCTGGACAAACTTTTCAACGAAAGCGAAGTTATCATTACTAAATATGTGGAACATTTCTGGAATTTTATCGAGAAAACAGAAGAGGAATCCACCGCCAACAACTCGCAATCACCAATTCCGATGTCCGAAAGACTAGCTTGCATTGAAGACTTTACTAACACACTTAGAAAAGAATTTAAAGAATACAACAATATGATAAAACGTATCGTTGGTGAGTATAAGTCTTTTTCTTTGGCATTTTATTAATTTTGTAGGGATGCATCATCATCATCAAAACTGTTTCGCTTTGAGGTCATGAATTAACATGTTCTCTCATCTTCGGTGATATTGTTTACTGATTCGACAATATTTTGCCAGCCTTCTCTGTCCTTTGCGTGTTTGCGGATTCAGTGCAGATCTTCCTTGATTGTAAACTTCTCCAAAGGAAAAGTGGGATCTTTCTGCCTTGTTCTTTGAATGTCTCGGTTCAACGTCGTGACTATGGTGGTTCTTGGATGGCCACTGAACATTTTGAAGTCAGTCTTTTCAAAGGAAAACTCCATAGCTTTGTTAGCTGGGCATTATGGATCCATTCGCAAAATATGTCCAAGAAGTTCCGAATATTGCCCTTTTCAGTATGCAACATCTTAAATAAGCAGTTACTACATAGCAGTAACTGGAGCGGCCATTACCTACCTACTCCGCTAATATATACCGGACGAGTTTACTAACGTCCTAAATGGTCCTGAGGGTCACGTGACGACAGTTAATGAATTTAAAAATTTGATGTTCTTTCAGTTAATTATTCGTAATTTTGAATAGATAAATCTTTTAACCATTTCACACCCAAGCAAGGCAATAAAGCCACTAAGACACAAGCAGTTACTGAGAAAAAGAAAACATTAATGAGAGAGGACAATAAAAGAACAAGAATTAAGAAGACAGAAAATAACGATTGACACTGCATTTATATTTTTGAAGCCGGGAAAGAGTTCCAAAAGCAAAAAGTGAGAGAGAAGAATCTGTTAGCATAGAACTTACGGTTGCATCAAACCATTTCAACTGTAAGATGATGAGACCTTACTGCCAATCTAGTACTGCGCTTAAATTTATAAAGTCTAGGTACCAAAGAGGGAAGCTCATCAGAACAATTATCATGAAGGTATTTATAGAAAAACTGCAGTGAAGCTACGTCACGGCGGTGGGAAAGTGACTGAAGCTGAGATGCCAGGTCAGGACCGATAACATTACAGTTTCTTTTTTGTATTTTATTCAAGAATCTCTAAATGCATAGCAGAAGCACCAGGCCAGATGTAGCTGCAATATTCAATGCATGGACGAACAGTGGTAGGCTAGTGGTAAGATAGATCCTGACAAGAAAAATTATCTCGAACGACACAAAGAAATTCCTAGCAGCAAACCTAGTAAATGATTCAATATAATCTTTCTACATCATGTTAGTCCGCGAATGAGTCACACTCCTGGAGGTTAGCATCAGCCATATGCTGATGGAAAGCAAAAATGTTTTTTAAGCTGCTATATCTTAAGAATGTTGACAAAATTCAAAGGGTCTCTAATGTAATCGATCCCTGACCTGGCTCTCGACTTCACTGACTTTCTCACCATCATGATGTGGCTTCCTCTGTCTTTTCTATGATATTTTAATTGCAATTGTTCTAATGAGCTATCCTCCTTTGTGCTTCGATTGCAGGAATTTAAGAGTGCTACTGGATTGGTAATTAGGTCTCACCGTTTTACTGTTGAACAAGCTAGATCTAACCCTATGTTTTATTCTAATAGTTTCTTTTGTCGCGCCGTGGAAGCCTGTTCAGATTCCTTGTTTCCCTGTCACCTACAATTTTCAAAGATTTAAATGCAATGCCAAATCTCCATCTTCTGCCTTCCTAAATTCTGTTCTTTTATTCTCCTTCCTCCTCATTTCTCATCACTAAAGTTTTCCCATTCTCTTTCACTCCTAGTAATCTCTTACTACTTAGTGGCACTATCGCCTTACTTGGAGTGAAATGATTAAAAAAATAAAATAAAATAAGAGAGCAGTTTCATTTTGGAGGTGTTAAATTAACAGGCCATTTCTTACCCCAGTTAACAACAGATTGTAGGTAATTTTTGAGATCAGCTGCCAATTTGACCTTATTGAACTGATGAGACTTACTATTAAGATAGAAATAAATAGTTGTGGCATCAGCATAGATACCGAGTTGAGATACCCTTAACAGGGTGTGTCTAGGGTTGGTTTTGAATTCAGTAATCCTTCCTAACTGATTTCCCAATTAAATCTAGATGACCAGTCTGCTCTGCTATTTAACCCATAGATGGATTAGTGCAGTTTCAAAAGGCATTCATACTAAGTGACACAAAAAACAGAAAGTGGTTTAAAACAAGGATGTATCATCTCACCAGACTTATTCAACCTTTACGGTGAGGTGATTCTGAGAGAAATAGAAGTCCTCCCAGCATCCATTATTGGCAGCCACAGTAATGGCATCCGAATTGCAGATGACAAAATGTTGGTAGCTCAGAAAAGAAGCTAAAGGTACTCCTACAGAAAGTAGTGAAGGAAGACGAGAAGAAAGGACTTAGCATCAATTGTAAAAAAAATGTATGATTGTCCGCAAAAGGGGCAGCCCAAAATGATAGTTACAAATTGGTGACACTGAACTCAAGCAAGTACAAAAATTTAATATCACCCTAATAAAGGCAATAAAGCCACTGAGACGCAAGGGGTTACTGAGTGTTAGAGAATATGAAAAAAAACAAAATGCTAATTACAAATTGGTGACACCAGAATCAAGAAGGTACAAACATTTAAATGTCTGGGGAGAGATTAGTATGAGATTTGTTAAACAAAGATATGCCAGATTTTATTTTGAAGCCAATTCACGTCTCGTTTTACCTTCTCAATCCAAATCTCTTGCAAGTCTCACTGGTGTTGGAGTAACCCCTCCTCCCTGTTTGATTTCCACCACTTTCTATCTCTGGCCATGTTAGCAGCAGAATATATTCATTAAACATTTTTCTCTTGATGTTATAAACTTTTCCGCCCAGCCAAACACAATCATTCTTCTGACTTCCGGTACTCGTGATAAATTCTCTAAAACTTTGTCGTTACTCCCATGTTCGATCCATGTTATTCCAAGCATACTCCTGTACAACCACATTTCTGTTGCTTCAAGTCACTTCTTCATCTGGGAGGAGAGTATCCAACATTCACTGCCATATAGGAAGACTGATATTACGTAACACTTCAATACTCTTATTTGTTTCTAACGAAATTTTCCCGTTTCTTAATACTTTGCTCAGCTTTAGGCAGGTACTTTCTTTATTCCAATCCATCTTCGAAATTTCGGTGTCACACTTTCCGTCTTCTGTTAAAACACTTCCAAGATATTTAAATTGTACTTGTTTGATTTTGGTATATATCATTTAAGCAAAAACAAATACCGCATGTAACAGCAAAATAGTCCAAATTGTGTAACAGCAAAATTGTCCAATTGTTAGATTAAGCTTTGAACCGTTGTATCTTAGAAATGATTAAAGATATCTTACTGAATTCTCCGAGGTTTTTATAACTTTATAACACTGTTGGACTCTACTTTGAGCCATAAGAATGTATAATTACTCTCCAAATTTAACAGAAGGATTGTGATGAAATTTATCATAAACGAAAATGACATGTTCATCATTAATTAATCATAGCTACGGAAAGGAAGCTCATGAAGGATTGAAATGTTCAAATATATATGTATATATATATATATATATATATATATATATATATATATTTTCAGAATCATTTTCCAACTTATTCAAGATGATCTTTTCCCTCTCTAACCTTCTAATTTTCTGTCCTGGAGTAACAAGGTGCCTCACATGTTTCACGTACGGTTTTCAAGTCTTTTTTCACTTAGGATTGTCATGGGTGAAACTCCTCTCTCACGTGTCAAATGTCTTATGGATTGAGTTGGATCTTTTCTAATTGATCTCTTCAGCTCTAAATTGAAATGATGATCCTTCTTCCTGTTGTGACCTCCTGATCCAGTTTTCCTCTCTACTGTTGCCTGTTTTTTTAAACTTATTCACCATTCTCTTGATGGTTCTTGAATGAACTTTGAAGATGGAAGCCAGAGTATGAATGTTGGTACCATTACTGAAGACCTGAAAGATCTTTTTTTAATCTCTCAATTGCTCAGTTGGGAAGACATAGCAGAGCTGACGCAGAACGATTTTAACCTGTTCTCTTTCTAGCTGAATAAATCAAAAGGTTTTTCAGTGATTCTTACGACAAATGGTGTCAAGATGGCTAAACGTTTTATCTGAAAACCTGGGGAAAAGAAACTCAATTAGTTTAGTGGTTTTTTAGACATCAAACACTTTGTGGGATGGACAATTATGCTGTAACATGATTTGGACAATTTTGTAGTTACACTGGGTAAGTGTATAAGATTAACAATACAGGAGGTCCTCGATTTACGACAGAGTTCCGTGTAAGTCGGAACGTAAGCCAGACAATCCGATTTTCTGCAACCAATGCTATTTCTTCACTCTAATCCCGGATGATCAGCACTATCGCTTCATAACCACGAATCGTCGTAGATCGGGGACTGTCGTAACGCGGGGACTTACTGTACCGCGTCCCAACCAAAAAGGAAAATGAATTGGGTTTTATATGAAAATAATAAACAAATAAAATAAGTTTATCCTTTCTTTTTCGACAGTCTAATCCCGGATGATGAAAAATCAACAAAAAGACGTTGTTCTTCCATGTTTGCGTCGATAAAACTTAATAGAAAGAAATAAGAAAACGGCATAAACAGGAAACAAGGGATAAACCTCGAAAATAAATAAATAACAAAATTAATTAGAAGATAGAGTTGAAGTTTTAGAAGGAACCAGAAACCACGAAAACAAGGATAAACCTCTAGATCGAAGGAAGAAAATAAATAAATAACATTTCAGGGACTGTCCTAAACAGGAAACGGGATAAACCTCTACTCCTATTCAAAAACCTATCTACTCCTACTGAAGGACTTAAATAACTGTTTACCGTTAGTCCCAACCAAAAAAAGGAAAAAGGGATAAACCTTTTATATTCAAAAACCTAATAAACAAAAGAAAATAAAAAATAACATTTCAGAGTTTATCCTTTCTTTTTCTCTAGACAGTCTCCCCGATCCTAAACGTACAAGATTAAATAACATTTCAGCGTTAAAGAAGGTTCGAAGGAACCAGCCCAATCCTGAGAAACAAATCTCTTCAAAAAAACCTATCTACTCCTAATGAAAAAAAATAAATCAACAAAAAGACGTTGTCCTTTTATCCTAAAAAGGAAACCACTTCCGCTACTCCTACTGAAGGAAAATTTCATGAGAATTAACGGTTGGTACCATTTTTGGTTTTCAAAAACCTATCTACTTGCTTTAGATAAAACTTAAACCTAATTCATATAGAAAAAATAAAAAATAACATTTCAGAAAACTTTAGAAGAAACCGAAGAAACCCAAACCTCTATTCCTATCTACAAAGGAAAAAACCTATCTTTCACTGGAGACTACTGAAAGAAGAAAAACCGGAAACCCGATCCTAAACAGGAAACAAATAAACCTCTACTCCTATTCATTTCATTGTTTACTGAAGGAAGAAAATAAATAAATAACATTTCAGAGTTTAAGTAGACTTTAGAAGGAACCGAAAACCCAATCCTAAACAGAAAACAAACAAGGGATAAACCTCTACTCCTATTCAAAAACCTATCTACTCCTACTGAAGGAAGAAAATAAATAAATAACATTTCAGAGTTTAGGTGGAAACAAGACATTAGAAGGATAGAGTTGAAGTAGACTTTAATGAAGGAACCGGAAAGCCAATCCTAAACAGGAAACAAGGGATAAACCTCTCCTATTCAAAAAACCTATCTACTCCTATTCAAAAAAATAAATAAATAACATTTCAGAGAATTAGAAGTATAGAGTTGAAGTAAACCGGAAACCCAATCCCGATAGTCGGGAAAACCTATCTATTCCTATTAGTCGAACCTTTATTCGATTCAGTTTACGATCGGATTAACGAGTCTCTCTTTAATTCTAATACCTTGCAATTTTTCTTCTAATCTGAAATCTTTTGGATTGTTCTTCTCCCCGTCAGCACGTAATGATGGAAAAAGAACAAGACTGGGCGTTGCTGAAGTCAAAACTTTACGCGGAAATCTTAAATCTGACGAAAGAGACAACAAAGCCATGGAAAGAACTGTTCTCAGGTAAGATTAGGATTTTACACCTTTCTAAGAATTGGAAAAATTATCATCGTTTACAATAGCCATGTCATTGTTATACTCCAGGGGCTGGCAAACTTTGTGCCCGTATGAGGGAGAGTAGTAATGTTGTTATTATGATTATTTTCTTTTCTTTGATTACTTATTTCTTTCCGGGTCCCGACAAGAGACCTAAGGTCAGAAATGGCATCATGACAATTAAAAAAAAAATAAAAAAAATCAACAAAAAACCCCACGTATTTTACACAGATAAAGCCCTTCGTAATGTGTGGGATGTACTCGTGAGAATTTTTTTTTGTATTTCTTTAAGGCCTCGGCTTCCAGGAATCCTTTCAATGAGTCTATTGGAATCTTTTCCAATCAATCCGAGGACTTCAACTACAACAAGGATTGTTGTTGTTCTCATGTGCCACATTTTTGAGATTTGAGATTTCGATTTCAAGGACTTTGTATTTTGATATCTTTTTGAAGATCTTCAAAGATATTTTACAATCTGCGGGGACTGCCATTTCAATAAGAAGGAACATTCTGTTTTTGTGGTCTTTGATTACGGTGTCTGGGCGATTAGCTTTGATTATTCTGTCTGCGTTTATTGTAAAGTCCCATAAAATTGTTACAAGTCCTATGTCTGTAACCGAGTCTGGGTGATGTTCATACCATTTTCTTGGTATTTAATGATCTATTATGACATGTCTCTAAATTCTATTTAGATACATTGTATTTATTTTCAATTTTTCTCGTTGAATTGTTCGCATATATTGAATATGATCCGTTATTGTATATAATGAGGTTACAATAAAATTTGGATTTTATATAAATACTACCTTAGGAAAATTGAGATGTAGTATAGTGGGGGGCGTATCATAGATTCGGAGGGGACCACGAGACCCTGGCACTGGCCCAGTAAATATATATTCATGCACAAACAGGCTGTTTCGCTGTATCACAGCTCATCGGTGTGACTAGAAATGCGATTGCTTCAAGCTCTGATCGTAACCCAACCGATTTGACATCAGCACAGGCGGCGGAGTAACGTGATTTTTAATGCATTATATACGCGATATAAGCCTTACCGGCTACCAGAGTGCTCAATTCATAGCGAAGAACTTTTAGCGTTAATTAGCAGCAACAGACAAATTGCCTTTCTTCCAAAGTGCTCAACCTAAGAGTGGGGGTGTGTGTGTGTGTGTGTGTGTGTGTGTGTGTGTGTGTGTGTGTGTATATAGTGTCTATATATATATATATATATACATATATATATAGTGTCTATATATATATATATATATATATTGTGTCTATATATATATATATATATATATATATATATATATATATATATATATATATATATATAGTGTCAATTTAAAGCAAGTATACATGTAAGATTAATATTAACTATTGTATAGAGTGCATTGACAAAGAAGGATATTATGTTGAAAACTAAGAAACTGGAAGAAAAAAATTAAACAAAGTCTAGTTACAAAATGTCCAAAATGAAAAAAGAGAAAAACATGTTTGAGCTGTATGTTAAACGGTATTTAATAACTAATTATTCTCCATGAAAGGAAAAATACATTAGGAATAACATGAACGAGGGTGGAACCCAGTTCCCCAGGTTTACATAACCAGTACACCATCTTCAAAGAAACAACAAGCTTCACGTCACCTAAGATTAGACGCTATGCAATAATTGATTCACACCATTGAAAGTTAAATACGTCACCAATGTGAATCAATATCTGTTTATATCTACGAGATGTAGTATTATGATTATTTGCATTATTTACATTATTCGCACTGTTATCCTCATCTATCAAGCATAGAAACGAATACAATATTGGAACCAGTAATAAAGAGTGCCAGAGAAAAGCAATTAATGACAACAAAAATTGCAATATAAGCTCTGGTAAAAAATATGCAATAATAATAACAAAAAAATGCAATATGAGCACTGGTAAAAAAAAATGACTGCTGAGACATTAGGTTTATAAGTCCCCCCCCCAGATTCCCTACCCTGACGTCCGTCAAGGAGGCACGGTGGCCCATGGGTTAGACCCAGTGACTCGACCCAAACAGTTGTGAATTCAAGAACAGGCTATAGCAATGGTGAACCAAAACTTGGAGATTTGTGAAAGGTAAATAACTGAGACATCCGGAAGAGGCATGGCACGTGGAACTAGAACAATCTACTCCGGGTGGAAGAAATAAAGGGTTCAGTTCGAAATTCCCATCAAAAAGAGGACCGGAGAGTACAACGTCCGAAATGTTGTGAATATGGCAATGAAGATGAGGATAACAATTCGAATAATGTAAATAATGAAAGTAATGTGGATCAAACCCATTAAATATTTTAAAAATGTCACCAATGTGCATCAAACCCATTACGCATTCTAAAAAGGAAATCAGAAATCTAAGACCCGAGCAAAGGCAGCAGCTTGTCGGTGTTCTTGTTTAAGAAAATATATAACAGATTCACATCAATCATTTTTTTAAAATAATTTACAAGTCGCCCCAATGAGGAACTAACACATGGCATTACCCGTTTATGGAAACCTACAGAACTAGGACGCCTCCATTTGAAAAGATATGCAATAATTGATTCACACACATGAAAGTCTTAAATGCAAGTAGAATGATCGGATTACATTTACTGGAGAGAAAAACATGATTTAGCAGCAACGTCCATCTGAAATAGACTCCCGCGAGGTTGCTTCCCCGACCATTATAATCTTAAACTCTTCAACTTCCGATTATGATGATATGTAGGATATATAACTGTCCTTGCCTTCTTTTTTAAGTTCTTTGCCGCTGCAGTACGTATATTATGGTTTATTTGTGCTTCTTCAGTTTTGTCATGGAGATCGGCTAGAAATGGGAAATCGGAGAGGCGAGTTCGAATTCCAATCGGGTTCGTTACTTTCACTTATTTGCGCAAATAACCTTTGGAAAGGCATGAATCCACTCCTTCTCCTCCCAGTTGAATAGCAGTACCGACTGGATCCTATAGTCTTGGTTGGCAACCAGCCTACGACAGAAAGAAACGGAAACCTGCTGCGGGAAATTCATCTGCCTAGTCAGTCATTAATCGATAGAAACATTATCCGCTAAGTGTGTATCACGTGATGGCATTTAAATGACTGATTGATATTCTTCATCCACTTGGTCTTCGCCGTTGAATTATTATTATTATTATTACTTTGTTCAGCAACTCTCTACTTTGAGTGGCTCCTGGGCCTTGAACTATAGCGTAAGACCCCAACGGGATTCGAACGCATAACCTTTTTATAAGACACCTGTTCTAACCACAGAACAATGGTCATGATCATGGGAAATCTAAATAAATAAACAACAAATTCTGTCTGTCTGTGTGTCCCAATCCCCCCCTCTAACTCAGGCCACACTTGCTCTATATAGATCTATTATACCTTTTTTGCTTGATCCCGGGGTTGAAAAATCTGGCCTTCATCTGGTGCTTGAACGTCCAGCATTTGGATTTGTGTCCAGGCGAGGAGCGAACAGTTAAAAATTCAAATTTTAAAATAACTGAGAAAATTAGTGATTTTATAAGTTTTCAGTTTATATTGAGTTAACACAAAAACTTTGCGAGTTTAAACATTTTAGTTTTAAATTCAGTTTAAAATATCCCCAAAACTTTGTGAATTGAGGAAATCAATTTTATTTCTTCAAAATGCCAAGGAATCAGAGTTAAAGTTCCACGGAGTTTGGGATTTGAAGAACTCAACTCAATTGAAGTTCCACGGAGTTTGGGATTTGAAGAACTCAACTCAATTAAAGTTCCACGGAGTTTGGGATTTGAAGAACTCAACTCAATTGAAGTTCCACGGAGTTTGGGATTTGAAGAACTCAACTCAATTGAAGTTCCACGGAGTTTGGGATTTGAAGAACTCAATTTTTGGCCTAAATTGGAATTTCAACCCAAATTGGTCTTTTGACCGGAAGTGGACTTGCAGTCCGAATCAGAGTTAAAGTGAAGTTTTGAAGTTCCCTAGTTCTATTGAGGAATTCAAAGCTATTTCTTCAAAATTATCATTGCTATTCTCTAAGCTGAACCAGAGGTTCCTTTAGTATTAGGGCCGGAGCCCTAATTAGCCCTCCTCAGCAGCGATCTAAAAAGTTTGCACGGAATGCGGCTTTTAAGCTAGTAACGATTTTCCTTCAAAGAAAAATATTGTAAGCAACAGATAAGCCATCAGTGAGGATCGAACTCACGACCCCTAGTTTACGAAACTAGTGCTCTAACCACTGAGCTATGATGGCACGTTGTTAAAAAGTGCACACTATATTATATATAAAAGATGATAATTTCTGATGTTCTTTTTCTTTCTTGTTTGAGAATCAGTAATGAGAGTAAAAATATCTTCGATGTGCCATTGTTAAGATCCGGTCTTCTGACCTCTGATTTACGGACTCAGCGCTGAAATCGCGAAACTATGACATCACCCCGGATTCTATGAAAAATAAAATATATGAATTATCTGCCCTTGGCAGTTTAAGGTTAGCCAATCAGCTCACAGTTGCTGATTTGGCGCACGTTTCTACCTTTTTTTAACAACTCTTTACTCTTGGTATCAACCTTCGGAATGACCACATGCTGAACGGGTCATCTCTACACCCTTATCACCACAGAGTCCGTAGATGACGAGAACATCAACTTACACTCAGCAGACAAGTTTGATTGCAGGCACCATTAAGTTTGCAAAGATCTAATTGTAATGTTGATTAATATAATTTGTACAAATCATCAGTCAGTTGCGTTCTATTCTCTTATTATTACTACGTCTTTATCTGTCACGTGGGAATCTTATATGAGACCCATCCCAATTACCCATATTTTGCAAACTTAATGAAAATGAATATTTTGCAGCTTAATGCAAATTTACCTTAATATTGCATACTTATTGTGATTAAATACAGATTGCGACAGACTTAATTTTGCAAATTTACCTTAATGAAATGTAATTTTGTTGAGTGTGGGTTGCTTTGTTTTAATGTAGATGGCTTCCAAGATCTGAGGGCATCTTTTTACTGTGTGCATGTCTGAGTATTGTTGTGTTATCAATTAATATCTCTCTAATATTATATACGTGGCTATGTTTTTATAAGAAATGTTAAATAGAACTAAGATCAGAAAGGTGACAGGTTAGTCTACGGGAGAGCGTGGTTGTAGTGAAACTAGTCAAAACACATTACATTGAATCTAGACATATATTTCTGTTGTTAATATTTCGGTCTTTAATTTAAAGCAAACATACGAAGTTTAGAACGGCTTATGATCAAACATAATAGACATTCATTGTCTGTTATATATAACATTATATG
Organism: Acanthosepion pharaonis; assembly: GCA_903632075.3. NCBI lineage: Eukaryota > Metazoa > Mollusca > Cephalopoda > Sepiida > Sepiidae > Acanthosepion > Acanthosepion pharaonis. The sequence continues at coordinate 1,085,212 of CAHIKZ030005323.1, read as the reverse complement.
TTTAAATAATGATCTGTTGCCCTAATACACTAAATATATATATAAAAAAATTCTGTTTATATGTTATTTTTATAGATACAATTTAGTTAAGTAAATGCTCTGTTTTTAATTAAACAATATTAATTACATTTAATCGTGGAAGATTGTGTGTTTATAAATAGTAATTTGGACTTTGATGACTAGACGCGTTCTCCGTAGCTGAATGGTACAGAACGTCAGATGAAATAACGGTTTCCGACTAGGAATATATGTTTGATTCCTGTCGGAGAACGCATATTGTCTACGAAATTTCTCGAGTACTGAGGTCGGTAAATGTAATAAATACAGTTTAATTAAAAACAGGGCATTTGCTTAAATAATCGTATCTATTAAAAATAACGTATAAACAGAAATATATTAAATCATTGGCGGACTTACATATAATTAATTACTTTTTATTAATTAGTTTTTAGTGGTTTTATCAATAAATACTGTTTCATGTTGTTTCCTCTTTAGACAGCTTACCCTGAAGATCTGTTTAGGTGAAACCTAGGTAGGTTGTTCCTGGCTCTTTAGGATTTATTCCATTTATCCATGCTCTGCTTAGCGTATTGAACACTTTACGTTTTAGCTTTATTACTCGCTTGGGGATTTTTCTTTGGACTAAAAACTTAAGACACTGGACGATTTATTTCGTCCTGTTCGGATGTTTCTTGTACTTTCTTTTTTCCCAATTTTTTTTCCTCGGGTACCAATTTGTTTTGATAGACTTACAAATTGTGCTATGCGAGGTTTTTTCCAACCGAGTATTACTACTTTGTTTAATATATATATATATATATATATATATATATATATATATATATATATATATATATATATATATATATGTGTGTGTGTGTGTGTGTTTGTGTTTCATAGAATATGGCAAAGAAAAGTTTATAAAAGTTCTTATAGTTTTTTCTTTTTGAGAATTTAGTGAGCATAGAAAGTGTCCGTAGTGACTATTATCCCAAGTGTTTTCGGCTAATTCATTAGCCATTTTCAAGAAGTTCACTGCTAGCATATTTTTCTGTGTTAATTTTCTAAAGTCTGTTATGTATAAGTAGTGGTAATTCTAAGAATTGTTAGTTACTAGTGGTAATACAGAGCAGTGATAGTAGTAGTAATTCAATGTTCGGGCCACTTTAAAACACCGACAACACATTCCGATTAGTTTCAAAGAAAGTAATATGGAAGCCTGTCATAAACTGCTTCATATAAAGCGCTTTTATTATCTTTAAACGTCTTTTACAATTAGATATTCTTAGAATAACAGTTTTATCTAAACGGATTTTTCTTATGGCAGCAGAGAGTTATCTCTGCTGCCATAAGAAAAATCGTGTCGGCGATGTTGAGTATGAGTAGATGAGTACACGTGAGTTAAGATTTTTCCTGCTAGCCGGTCCAACTACATGAGAAAGTTGGACTTTAATTAAGTCCAAAAGAAGACAAGGAAAAACAAACACAAGGCCGATAAATATATGTAAACAAATATATGTGAAAAGTGTATATATATATATATATATATGTTAAGAAATGGACAAGGTCCGACAATTTATTTATTAAAGACATTTTTATGTTTAACGTTGTTATTTATAGATACAAGTATTTTAGCAAATGCTCTGTTTATGATAAACAGTATTAAATAACATTTACCGACCTGAATACTGTTTATCATAAACAGAGCATTTGCTAAAATACTTGTATCTATAAATAACAACGTTAAACATAAAAATGTCTTTAATAAATAAATTGTCGGACCTTGTCCATTTCTTAACATATGACGTCATTTGTTTACATTCGATACGCCAGAGCAGTTATGAATGTACGAGATTCATGGAAGATTGAAGTTTATAAGCAGTAAATTCGACCTTGTCTACCGAAAGGTTCTTTGTGGCTGAGACGGTTAAGGCACGTCAGCGTATATGACGGTTCCGTATAGGATGCAGGTTCGAATCCTGTCAAAGAACGAATATTTTCTATGAAAATTTCTCGGACATTCAGGCCGGTAAATGTTATTTAATACTGTTTATCATAAACAGAGCATTTGCTAAAATACTTGTATCTATAAATACCGTGAGTTCAATACCGGGTTAAGACGGTGGAGAACTTGGAGAGGGGAATTAACAGGAGATAACTGATAATTGACATCCATTAAACATGGCACGTGGAACTAGAACAAACTACCCCAGTGAGCGAAATAAAGGGTTCAGTTCGACATTCCAACCACCTGAGGAAGGCCAGAGCGTACAACGGCCGAAACGTTGTAATAAATATGGCGACAAAGATTAGGATGATAGTCCGAATAATATAAATAGTGTACATAATACTTCATCTCAGAAATATAGATATATTCGGATGATCAATGTAATTTATCAGTTTGGTTGACCCATGCCATATTGTGATTCTTGGATTAAACAAAAAGACAATTCCAACAACTATAGTGGCCAAACGACACAATTAAGTCGTACACTGGCAATTTTAAGACAGTAATTTTAATCCTGTTTTCGTTGCAAACACTGCTTATTTTTCAGTCTATTTTTTTTTTTTTTTTTTTTTTTTTTTTTTTAGCCGGCCCTAAATTCGGTTTGGTTAGTTTACCATGGAAACGGTTAAAATCTCTTTTCGAAATTTACCACAGTCAAGAGAAGATGATGTCTTTGGTGCTGGATCGGGATCGCAAAGTAAGTACAAATCAATCTTTTCATTTGTGGAAAGCTGATATTGTAATCGTTTCTGTATGACATAATTCGGAATTACGATCAGCGCACAATGCGAATGTAAGGCCCTATTATAGTCACATTATATATCCGGCTAAACCAATACTGCATAATAAACGCCGAAATGTCCTCCAAAAACAGTAAAATATCTAAAATCACTTAATGAAAACCCATCACGAAATCTCAGTCTAAAATATCAGTTATTGAATGGTCTGTCTCGTATACGAGGTTTATTTGAAAAGTAGCCAGAAGGTTTGAATATTTCGAGAAGCAGTTACGTGGCTTTGATGTAACTTAGTAACCAACTCGAGGGTTACTTACTTATTTAATAGTGTATTTAGGCAACAGTCTTTAGAGTGTGTAAGATCATTTACGCAGTTTTTACGTACCCTATGTCCAAAAAGGATGTACCAAACAACACTTTAGGAAAATAAATAAATAAAAATAAATAAATAAATAAAATAAAACAAAATTCTCTAGACACTTAATGACACATTACGGTGCCAAAAGCTATCTTTCGCTGTGACTGACAAAGACGATGTGCATGCATGAATGCTATCATTCGGTTTGAAATGGATACCCCCACCCTACCTCAGCTTGACCTCTTTCCGAAGGTGACTGATATGTGGATACAAATTAACTCTTAAGCCCCTTATCAAAATGGTTGCCCCAGCCGTTTCCATAGTAATTAATTTTGTGAATGAACATGCTTATAAAGATGCATAAATTTCAAGATTGGTTATTCCTAAATTTTCGTTTGAGGATGAAACAGGGCTTATACTTTAACTCAATTTAATTTTAATAATTATATTGAGGTTTTCGGCTCTCGTTTTTGAAACATGAGAACTCCTATGTAGGGAAGGAATCATATTTTTTTTTAAAATAATTATATATATATATATATATATATATATATATATATATATAAAATTATAAATATGTTATAAAATCACTACAAAAATAGCCATTTTGTTTCAACACTTCTGGTGTCTTATCAAGTGATTCACATACGTGCTAATACCTTTGGGAAAGGTATGGATAATCTTATTGGAGCGGCTCAGATTGAGAAATCAGAGAGCCGAGTTCGAATTCCAGTCGAATCCATTACATTCACTTACGTGCTAATACTCTTGGGAAAGGTTTGAATCCTCTTCTTCTCCCTCCTGGGTTCTATAGCCTTGGATGGCAACTGGTCTAGGAGAAGGACAACTCTGAATTCAAAACCTGCGGAGGGTCGTTTGGGGACCTTGTGGCACTTAGTGCACCAGGTCTCTGTATTCGACCCTTCAAAAAGTGTGGATGGTTCTGCACGAAACCTTCACCACTATAATTAAATCTCATGTGCTGGTGATGGCTCCTAGGAACTGATCTGCTTGACCCTCTTAAGTCGAATTTGAGGGGAGTGTCGATATATATATATATATATATATATATATATATATATATATATATATAATGCGAGTAAAATGTTTGTCATATAGTTGATTGATGTTACCCCAACTCCAGAGTTTCGTAGACGAACCTATGTGTCCACTCGTCAGTGGATATCAGCGACTGACTACTTATACTTCTCGATTTTTCTTTTTTATATCACTTATCATTGATGCAAGTTCTTTTCCTTTTTTTATAGTGTATGTTTGCGTTGACGCGCGTGCGCCCATTCACCCGTCTGCGCAGATGTGCGTACGTGTAGAATGTCGTGATTATTTTCGTTTTGTTGCTTTTTCTTTTTTTTCCCCACTTTACACTCACCCCCTAAACTTTTCTATCATTTTTTTTCTTATGAGCTCTTTGTTCAATGGTTTAAATGCGATCCAGCCTCGAATTTCACAATTGGCCTGGAGGTTACTTCTTAATGTTATTTACCTGGGGAGACGATCCCAGCAAGAGTTACAACTGGAAAGTGTCGGAAAAGCATACCTCGGATTAACCCAAGCATTATCAGGGAAACTGGGTAAACATACCTGTACGGAAGCTGTCGATGGTTGTGTTAGTGCCAAGTCACAAATCATCTCAACTGGGAGTTGGAGAGGACTGGCATTGTTTAGAATGTTGACCACACCAGATAAATGTGCTCTTTCTCCCAGAAACAGTAACTAAGGTCCTCTCAGAAAAGTTTTAGTTGAAACCACAGGTGAGCTATGCTGAATAAAGAGAAATGTGCCTGAGAAGGCACCTGCAACAGGTATTCGCTGGTAGGCTTAGCAGATGAGTGTGCTGGAAAACGACTAGCTGGCTATTATAAATACATCATATATATATATATATATATATATATATATATATATATATATATATATATATATATATATGTATGTATGTATTAATGCATTTTCATTAAATAATATAGACAAGTTTTATCTATTTATTTTAAGTAAGTTCCTTTCATATAGTCTGATAAGCTTAATCACATTATCGTTGAAAGACGAAAGGAAAACACCATATTGATACATGTTTAAATCCAATCTAAACTTTCGGCTTACACAAATTTAGATATACAATATATATATATATATATATATATATATATATATATATATATATATTTTAGACTCGTTTTCGAAAAACCCTCGAATTTTTGATTTGCTAATCAAATCAATCTCGAGGGAAAAAAGGTTTTAAAAAAAGAAAGAGCTACAAACATGAACTTCTGCCGACAAAAAAATCGCACAGATGCAGATCTGAAGCCCAAAGAAAAAACCCCGATACGAGTAACAACTAACTAACAAAAGAGCTCAATACAACCGTAGAGCAGACCTAGATACACCTAGTGAGCCAGACAAACCTACCTAGGTTTCACCTAAACGGATCGTCAGGGAAAGTTTGGCTCACTAGGTGTATCTATCTATCTATCTATCTATCTATCTATCTATCTATCTCTATATATATATATATATATATATATATATATATATATATGGAGGACCTTGGGGGGTGAAGATGTAAAGAACACACGTGAGTTAAAATTTCCTGCTAGCCGGTCCAGCTACCTGAGAATGTTGGACTTAATTAAAGTCCAAAGAAGACAAAGAAAACAAACAAGACCGATAATTATATATAAACAAATATATGTATTAACGACAAGTTACAAGCACATGGACAGTTATATTGAGTTTGTGTGGTGAATATAATGTGTGTGTATTGTGGCGAGTGTTCGTACGTACGTATATTGGTATTGTTCTTAGCGTATTCCCAGAATTTGGGAAACGCTGTATTGGTGAGAGTTCACATATTGGTATTAGCTGAAATGGAGACAGAAGAGAAAGAATTACCTCACCTCCACGCGAGGTGGGATACGGCCCCAAGACCTGAGGGGAAAAGAGAGATCGAGGCAAAAGGTCACCCAATATTTATAGCAAGGGGAGAGAGAGACCCCTGGTGAAGGATTAAGGAACTAAGGAGGAGCTAACTCCGACAATATTACACAACAAAATCCAAAAGGATCTCATATGGGTATATATCTACTTCAGCCAACGCGAAGTAAGTTCGTCTTATACAAAGGAGACCAAATTGTTACAAATTACCTTGTGCACCGTCTAACCAGAAATCGAGAATGGGTACGTCCTGCAGAACCGGCATACGTCCAGAAAAACTTATTTTCTAAGTAAGGGTACAGCAGCTCTGACTTTGTTCGGTTTTCCCTTCAAAATATGGCAGGTGCCATGTGAACAGTGCAGACTGAATTATGTTGTTTCTATCAGTATTTAATCCACTTTCACCGGAGAAGAAAGCAATTTACTTTCTAACTTGCAACTTAATAATAAAAGTGCGGACAGCGGCTTATCTCGCCCACTATTTATAGTGTAGGGAGAGAGACCCCTAGTGAATAATTAGGAAATTAAGGAGGAGCTAACTCCGACAGGCCTATCTCACCCAATAGCAATCGTCATATTTTTTTATGTTTGTTTCAAAGCAAATATAAAATATAAAATTATGAAATAAAAAGTAAGAAAAAAGTGTAAAGAATATCCATTGTTGCATAAAGAGATTATTTTAAAGATGGCTACTGCTGTATTTCCCTAAGTAGGCTATTTTTTCGATGGTTAGATGCTTCTTAAACAGACCTTATATAATACAGAAAGATTTTTATTTTTATTTTACCTTTCATTCATCTATTTTTTTTCTTTCTTGTTCTCTCTGTGGACAGATCAATGAATTAAAATTCTTGATTTATCAGCAACAAATGATGAATTGCAGCCTACAGGAAAAACTACTTCAACTGAATTCACCAGCTCAAGAGCCCGCTAACGTCAACTCCGGAGACACGGTAATAAAATGGGTCGGCAAATAAACCATTTTTTTTCTCTTTAATGCAACTAACAATTTTAATTGCAGAGTTACTCAGCATTAACTGTTTGTTTTTATGTCTAAATGTACACAGTGTATTTATTTTTAAAATTTGATTTTTTAAAGCCGATCGTGTAAATTAGTTAACCCCATTAAGAAAAAATCGACAAGTTGGGCAAGATATAAGACACATGCTAATGTAACTAAACTCTCATTGAGTGGTGCAGTTTTACATTATATTTGCTCAGAGAAACAGAAAAACACCTTTATCAATAATTAACTTTTAGTCATTTGAGTGGACACCCGTATCAACTTTGAGTTTCACACACACACACACACACATATATATATATCAAATTCGACGTATGGGAGTTAAGCATCTCAGTTCCTAGGAAACCGACAGCCCGACACCAGCAGATATGATTTGATTATAGTTGTGAAGGTTTTGTGCAGAACCATCCACACTTTTTGAAGGGCCGAATACGTACTACAAGGTCCCCAAACGACCTTCCGCAGGTTTTGAATTCAGAGTTGTCCTTCTCGTAGACCATTTGTCATATCCATGGCTATAGAACCCAGTCTGTCCTGCTATATTTACCCAGACGACTGCATATAGCAGGAAACAGACTGTCGCCTCTAAGTGCTGACTTCAATGTTCACTTTTATAGTTACACACGCTCTATCTCTGATATTGAGCACTTTATCCCATAAATATAGCACATCTTAAGACTATGTTTATTCACACACACACACACACACACACACACACACACACACACACACACACACATATATATATATAATTTCTTGTCATTTCACACAGGAGGTTAGCGTGTGTGAAAGAATATAAGAAAAAACATCATTAAAGAGTGATAACAATAAAAGAACAGAATTTAAAAGGACGGAAGATAATGATTGACATTGCATTTAAAGTTGACTGGGAAGCAAGAAGCCAGGAGATAGTTCCACAAGAAAGAAGTGCAATAGAAGAAACTGTTAACATAGAACTTACGGTTGCATCTAGTCATTTCAGCTGTAAATTAATGAGACCTTGTTGCAAATCTCGTACTATGCTTAAATTCATAAAGTCTCGGTACGATAGAGGAGAGTTCATAGAAGAGACAGGAAGGTCTCGTTGGCAACAAAGGGTACTGAGCTGCTACGTGATATCTGTTCTCCTTTACGGCAGCGAATTTTGGACTCTCTCCTCAAAGATGAAGAGGCGGCTCGAGGCAACGGAGGTATGGTTCTACAGAAAGATGCTAAGGATACCATGGTACGAACACGAGAGCAACGATGAGAGGATGCAGACAAGAAGGAAACTTATACGTAAAGACTTTACTAGAGAACATCGGCTGTTGTTTGACTTGAAGAGAGAGTTGGCTCATCCAGGTCTACTTGCTCAAGACGCCCTACGCATCTCCATCTTTTAACCCAGATATGTGCAAAGAACTGGTTAAGTGCTCCGACCCTACGATCCCACAGGTTGTGGGAGGTGATGATAATGATGGGATATTGAAAGATGCCATGGAAATGAGTGGGTCTCCAAGTCGTAGAAATTTTCCTGGGTGATACCAGCTGAGATTTACTTTTCCAGTGCGTATTTTTTTTTTATTTTTTGCAATCCTTTTATTTTATTTTTTGGGGGTTTTTGTTTTATTTTTAATTCTTAATCTTTATTTTTCAAAGAACGAAGCCTTGAAGTCGGAATTGTCTCGCGTCTCAGACGTTCTTCATATTTGCACCGGTTCAACTGTGCCTTACGTGTCGACTGATCCAGATGAGGCAATCATGGAAATATTCAACTTAAAAGGTGAGGCTTCTCTGCTTTTGATCTTAAAAGACCAATTGTCGGCATGAAATTGACAGTCACTGTGCAGTGTTGATTCTTATGTCTACACTAATTAATTGATAAAAACAAAGTTCAAAAACCTTATCGATCGGATTTTAAGTTTCGCTCATCAGCGTCGGATAAATGTATTTTCACCCTTTCTGATAATCTCTATCACTCGAGGACTACCAACAGCAGCAACAACTAAAATAGATAGCCCATGTAACTCAAAGAGAAAATAATGACATAATCAAAGAGTTAAGGTTCTACACTAAAATGAGTCGACCGTAGTCGTGACCATCGAATCAATACAAACGATCCTTTCCTTTAACTACTTAGTATTTGCTTCGCCAGGGCCACATACAGTTTTAAATTCAGCGTTTTCCTTCTCCTAAACCGGTTGCCAATCAAGGCTATAGAACCCAGTTTGTCCTACTATTAACCTATGGCTGGGGGTTGGGGAACAGAAGAGTTCTCAAGGGTATTAGCACGTAATACACTTTTTCGAGTGGTATTAACACGTAAGCGATAGTAACACTACGTTTAGGTTAGGAAGGACCCCCCCAGTCAATACTGGAAAGAGCGATAACAACTACTAGACTATATACATAGATATATAGATCTGAACAAAATTAGATAGATAGATAGATATGAACAGACTGAGATAGATAGATAGATAGATAGATAGATAGATAGATAGATAGATATGAACAGACTGATATACATCGATTCATTTTCAATCCCTTCATATACCATTGGGAAGGAAGAAGTTCTCTCGAGAAGCTATTTCTCCGATCACTACAATTTCAATTTTAACCTATTTCACATATTCACTGATTACATCAATAAAACTCTTATTAATATTAAGAAATTATTTCTTGGAAATAATAGATAGACAGATAAATATGAACAGCCCGATATAGATATATAGATAGATACCAGTGGACTGGCATAGATAGATAGATAGATAGATAGATAGATAGATAGAAACAAACTGGGATAGGCATATAGATAGATATTAAGAGAATTGTGTATATATATATATATATATATATATATATATATATATATATATATATATATATATATATATATATATATATATATATATATTAAGAAATAAAACAGACAGATAGGTAGATATGTAGAGACTCAGATAGATAGATAGATAGATAGATAGATAGATAGATAGATAGCTATGAACAGACTGAGATAGATAGATAGATAGATAGATAGATAGATATGAACAGACTGAGAGAGAGAGAGAGAGAGAGAGAGAGAGAGAGAGAGAGAGAGAGATAGACAGCCGACAGAAACGTAAGTATTAATCACAGAAATGCGTAGATGAACAGTGTGTGTGTGAGAGTGAGGGGGAAAAGAGTGAAAACGATCATGAAAAATTTAAAGATGTTTTTTTTTTTTTTCACATAAAGTTGCGTAAGGTGGGTAGAAAATACAAGATGGCGGAATGATATCGAGTCGCATTTGAACGGTATTTAGGTCAACTCGCATAGATGGCGCTGTCGGCAGGTGTAGGCAAATGTAAGTAGTACAGGTGACAAGAGGGCTATCCGATTTCATTCACAGCATTTGGAATTGTACCAAAGAAAGGGGAATTACGAAAAACGAACGATATACTGACAAATTTTGCATCTCATATCGATATCTCGAGCGAAACACGAGTCGAGCTAGCAACAGTCTGACAAATATATACCCCAAGATGTAAAGTAGAAAGTTACGTGACGGCTAGAAGAGTAGAAGAGAAAATCATTGAGGGAATGGTGGATAGCTATAAGGGTTAGCATGCCGAATTCGTACCACTATATAAGGGACGCCTGTATTGAGAGCAAAGGGCCGATTGAAGATTTCAACGCTTCTTCTGTGTGTGTCGGCTGCTTTTTGAGATGTGCAAAATAGATAGATAGATAGATAGATAGATAGATAGATAGATAGATAGATAGATAGATAGATAGATTTTTAAAACAGAGTGAGATAGATAGTTAGGTAGATAGATAGTTAAGTAGATAGATTTTAAAACAAAGTATATATATATATATATATATATATATATATATATATAGATAGATAGATAGATATAGATAGATAGAGAGAGAGAGAGAGAAAGAGAAAGAGAGAAAGAGAGAGAGGCATTTTAAGAGAGTGAGATTGATAGATTTTAAAACAATTGCATAGATAGATAGATAGATAGATAGATAGATAGATAGATAGATAGATAGATAGATAGATAAATATGAACAGACTGACCGTGATAGATTGAAAACAGTGAGATAGATTGATAGATATATTTAGAAATAAAGTGAGATAGATTTTAAAGCACAATAAGATAGATAGATTGTAAAAGTGTGAGATAGATAGATAGATAGACAGACAGACAGACAGACAGACAGGCAGACAGACAGATAGATTTTAAAACAGATAGATAGATAGGTTTTAAAATAGTTAGATAGATAGATTTTTAAAACAGATAGATAGATAGATAGATAGATAGATAGATAGATAGATAGATTTAAAAACAGAGTAAGATAGATAGCATGCAGATGTCATATAAAGGACGCCTGTATTGAATGCAAGGAGCCTATTGAAGATTTCAACGTTTCTGTGTATCGTTTGCTTTTTGAGATCTACAACATACGCCACCGATTTTCCATAAAGCTGAGCCTCTTTTAATCCCACATTAACCACCTACCAGAATATAATCGATTATAATTTACTCTAGTCCTGAATGCCGACCACTTTGTGGTATGATTGTTTTTTTTTTACTATTAGTATCAACGACTGTTTTTTTTTTCTCACCGAGAATGTTTTATGCTGGCTACATTCTTAGAAACTTTTAATAATGGCTGATAGTAATTCATTCAACAGTAATCTGTTATTTATGTTTCTGAAACGGAATTTACTCTGTTCACTTAATACAGCTGTTGGATAAACGAAGTGGAATTCTTGATGCAAACTTGTCCATAATAAAAGCTTATATTTTTTAATCTTTGAATTGTTAGCTTTTCAAATTTTTGTTAAGCGCGGTGCAAGAAAATGAAAAAAAAAATACGTGTGTCTCAATAGAATAAAAACTTGTCATATAAATGCCAATATATTTGGTAGCTGTTCATAATATATTAGGATGAGTTATTATTAACTTATTTTAAGATCAATTTTATTCTTAATGATAAAAAGAGCGTACAATTATATTTTATTCAATTCACCATTTGCAATGATTTGTTGCCATTGATCAGGTAGTTCTTCGAGACGAAAAGGCTGAGGATAATATATATATATATATATATATATATATATATAGAGAGAGAGAGAGAGAGAGAGATGAACAGACTGAGAATGATAAAGCGAGAGATAAGAGATGGACAAACAGAGAATAACAGAGAGAGAGAGAGAGAGAGGGGGGGAAAGGGAGTGGGGAGAAAGAGAAACGAAAAACTGAGAATGATAGAGAGAGATGAACAGAGAGAACGGACGGACGGGAGAGAGAGAGAGAGAGAAAGAGAGAGAGAGAGAGAGAGAGAGAGATGAACAGGCTGAAAATGATAGAGAGAGAAATAGAGAAGGGGATGAAAAGGCAGAGAATGATAAAGAGAGATGGACAGGCAAAATGTGCGAGGAAGAGAGAGCGGGAGATGAACAAGCTGAGAATGATAGAGAGAGAGAGTGAGAGTGTTGATTCCTATGTCGATCCTATCTGTAGGTTGAGTCATAAATAATTTCCTTTTTTCTTGATCAATTTTATTTTTCAAAATATAAAGTCCAGTATTCATTTATATATTCGTCATTATTCGCAATGGCTTCTTGCCACTTACTAGACAGCTTCTCGATAACTTTTGAATAAAATTCTGCAGGTTTAAAATTTAAATTTGGTTTTCATCAGAGAAATTTTCCCCCCATCAAAGCATTTGGCAACAGTCGAAAAAGGTCATAATCAGTTGGTACAAGGTCAAGGGAATATGGCGGGGGGGGGTTAGAACAGATCAAATGTTTCAATTTTTTCCCTTGTGATATTTTTGCTCTATGCAGCCTTGTGTTGTCATGAAAGAGAACAATATTTGACATTTTTTGAAAAAAATCTTTTAGGGACACGTTGCAGCTGCCGGGAGTATAAATGTGCATTTAATGTTTCATTGCATTTTAAGTACTTTAAATGAATAATACCATGACGATCCTACTGCACGCACAAAAACCATGAAGCTCATATTTTGAGGTCATTTTAACCATTGATCTGAGAAAGTGGTTCTATACAACTGACTGTTTAGACATTTCTGAACAAACTTGGTGCCATGTATAACATCCATTTGAAAGTCTCGATCCGATGAGGTTATTTAAGAACATGATTCGATTTTTCAGGTTAATGTTTTAGTTTTGTAGCAACTGGTGGCATTGGGCGAAACTACCTCTAATGGCATCTACTCTATGTTCAATGTCCTTATCTCCTATACTAACTTTGTTATAACTGATTCGTACGCCGAGATATCAGAAGTCTTTAGTATTTACTAATTCCACATACTGGATTTTTATGATGAATTCAGGTCATGTACCATCACTGCTTCCATTCCAATGTGTTATACCTGAACGTACCTATTCTATTTTTAATAGACTCTCCCACACATAATAAGTAGTAGTAGTAGTAACGGTCGCCAGTTGGGCTCAGTGGAGTTGAGTCAGTCAGTCGATGTCGGACATTGAAGTATCAACCATCACAACTAGATTGCTGCGTCATTAACTATTATTTCAAGTTCCTAACGTTTTGTACGTCGGACCCTTTTAGGACCAACTTAGCGAAATACAAGCCTCCACTGTGAAAACTACTCTACAACACAATGCCAGATCATAGTTTCTGTTTCGGAAAGGTTTAACTTTCGTCTTATTTCTTGTTAAAGTATGTTGATTTTCTGTTCAAGATCATTCTTATCCCAACTATGAATACCTATGTCATCAGCAGCATATCCAACATCAGTACATTGTCCTTGAGAGAGAAAGTAGGATTGCTGTCTTCTATTAGTAGATTTGTTTGGGATGTGGTATGGAATGTTTCAATGATCAGTGCCCGTCTTTCCATATCTGGGCTTGTAAATACACAGAACATAGTCTAGGAAAAGATTAAATAGAATGGAGTTCCCTTTTCCCCCTTTTCCTACTCCCGACGAGGTTTGAAATGTTTCTGTATTGAGACCCTCTAAAGCAACGTATCCTATGTTCAATTTCTCGATCTCTTAGACTAAATTTATTATACCTAATCCATACACCGAGGTATTTGAAGGGTTTAACATTTATTATAAATTTCACATCCTGAATTCAAGGTATGTGTCATCATTGCTTTCATTCAAATTCCAGATAATAGTCACTTCCTTGGAAAGGTTTATCTTTAGTCCTATTTCTTGGAACACTTGGTAGAGGATGCTGATTTCTGTTCAAGATCATTCTTGCCTGGAGTTGGGGTATATTCAAGCCTAGCTCATCTTAAAAACTAGGCTAGTCTTACTTATATCTCAGCTATAAAACGGCCTAGCCTAGATTACTCTAGGTAGGGATAAAGTCTTGCTTGTGATACGCGGTTTAAATTTCATGCGCGTGAACAAAATAAATACTTAACATAGCGGACATTGATATTTTTTATTTTTTAATTTCACCCCAAGCGAGGCGGCGATGCCACTAGCACGTAGGGCGTTACACGGAGTGAACGGGAGAGAAAAGATTTAGTAGAGTGAGGATTTTGAAAAAAGACAAAAGATGAACGCGATTTCAGAATATAGCAGATGGCGATTGCATTTAAATTTTTGAAGATTGTAGTTATCAGGGAAGCAAGTAAACGGAAGGGGGTTCTAAAGGCGGGAAGTGTGAGAAAAGAAATTGTTGGAGTAGAAGTTGCGGTTGCATTTAGCTATTTCAACAATAAACGGGTGGGACCTATATGCCAATCAAGCAGCGCGCTTAAATTCATGCAGTCGTGGCACTGGGAGGAAAAAGCTCGTCGGAACAGTTGCCATGAAAATATTTGTAGAAAAGACAAGGGAAAAAAACAGTCGGTGAGAAAGTAACTGAAGTTGAAATGCCAAGTCAGGATCGATTACATTACAGATACTTCTCTAATTTATGTCAAGAACCTCGAGATGAACAGCAGGGGCAGCGGACCAGATATGGCAACAGTATTCAATGCACAGTGAAGGATAGATTTGTAAGCGTACAAGATGGACTCTGGCGAAAAAGTGACCCAAATATTTACATTATTCGGATTATTGTCCTCATCTTTGTCACCATATTTATTACAACGTTTCGGCCGTTGTACGCTGCGGATTCTTCAGGTGTTTGGAATGTCGAACTGTACCCTTTATTTCGCTCGCTGGGTTAGACTGTTCTAGTTCCACGTGCCATGTTTAATGGATGTCAGTTATCAGTTGTGTCCTGTTAATTTTCCCTCTGAAAGTTTTCCACTGCCTTAACCGGGTATTGAACTCACAACTCTTTGGGTCCTGTCACTGGATCTAACCAACGCCTTTTGTTTTGGAGGCGTTGTTGTTAAATTGTAAATCATCTGCATATTTTGGAGAGTTTAGCGAGATTTTTTTTTTATCGTACTTCCAAACTGGACGCAACTGTCGGTGTTGTACTTTGACATAGCGCCACACACACACACACACACACACACACACACACACACACACACAACACTTAAAAATAAAGTGAATATTATCTTTGAATTTTCTCTTCTTTATTTACACGATTTTAACCTCGAGCTATTTTATTTCTGGCAAATGTCCAGGTTAACTACATTCCATACTTCCACCACATCTCGGACTTGCCAGCTCATGTACACGGTGTGAACTCAACTCAGCACTATTACCTTCGTATTCCATTAGTAAGGAGGCAGTTCCACTCAGATAGCTGCTTCCCAAGAGCTGTTAATTTGTGGTTTAGTTTGGTTTGGTTTGTCGTGTTTTACGGCATATCAACCTCAATGGGTTATTTAATGCTGACAACATTTTTTAGGATAGATTCGTATGAATAGAATATGTATTCTTTGGTTTAGATTGGTTTGGTTTATTTTGTTTTACGGCATATCAATCTCAATGGGTTATTTAATGCCGACAACATTTTTATTGCTGGTAATATTTTTTTCATCAAAAATGTATTGCTGGTAATAGTTTTTCAAAAACGTATTGTTGGTAATATTTTTTTCATCAAAAATGTATTGCTGGTAATAGTTTTTCAAAAACGTATTGTTGGTAATATTTTTTTTTCAAAAATATATTGCTGGTAATAGTTTTTTCTTCAAAAATTTATTGCTGATAATAATTTTTTTTTACAAAGTATTCCTGGTATTAAAACCCATTTTTACTCCAGTTTTGGGGCTAACTATTTGCCCATAGCTGGGACCCTAACAGGTGCTACCACCCCGGGTCAGGGTGGATCTGGGAACACCGGCAATTAAGAGGTGGTTCCACGCTACTCAAAACCTCTTGATCAGAGGCCTTGCTGCTGGACGGAGTTTATCGTCTTACCCGGGACGCGGATGTAGTTTATCGTCATACCCAGAACGGTGTTACTTTGTGGAGTAACCACCTGAGAGGATGCTTCTCCAACCGATACAATCTTAACGTATTTAAGTCTACGGTCAACCGTTATATATCCTACATATCCTCATAATATGTGCTTCTTACGTCTACTCTTTACGCCGTTACAAAAATTTCATTCAGTAACACTCTATCTTGAGTGGCTCTTGGGCCTCGTATTTTTAAAAATTATTCCATTCCAAACAAGGCAATAAAGCCATTAAACTTTCGATGGCCAGAGTTTGGAAGCTGATCTCTTCTCTAATCAAGCTCTAACAGCTCAGTGAAGGAAAAACTGTCTGGACACATCCAATCTCTCAAAGACCTAACTAGTGACCTTCCAACATCACCAATCAGATCTAGGACTTTCCTCAATATTCATTCAGGGAGACACCGTGTCTTGAGCACCTTTTGGGACTTAAACTCACCCCTGATGTCAAGTGGAATTCGTACATACGATTCATCGCTAATGATGCTGGAAAAATGGTCAGTTCTCTGTAACATTCCAGAAAGTACCTGAGTCCTCCTGCCATCTTCCAACATTACAAGAACCAGATCAAACTGAAAATGGAATCCTGCTGCTATATGTGAGCGGAAGCTTACCATTCTTTCCACTCTCATCTCCGCGTCCTTGTAGGCGACAAATTGTTTTTCATTCACTAACTCGTTTCTCACAGAAAGCCTCTCACTGCCCTATCGCTATTTCCATGGAGAGTGGTCAAGTGAGCTACAATCCTCAGTTTCAACACTCTACACCTTTACGGCTAAGACCTAGGACAGGAAATGGCTGGTCAATTTTAATGCCTCTATATCCATCAGATGTTGGAAAAATGGTCGGTTCCCTTTGTCACCCAAAGAAGTACCTGAACCCATCTTCTATCCTCTAGCTTTGCAAGAGCCAGATCAT
Source organism: Acanthosepion pharaonis (assembly GCA_903632075.3). Taxonomy (NCBI): domain Eukaryota; kingdom Metazoa; phylum Mollusca; class Cephalopoda; order Sepiida; family Sepiidae; genus Acanthosepion; species Acanthosepion pharaonis. The sequence continues at coordinate 1,067,875 of CAHIKZ030005323.1, read as the reverse complement.
GCTGAAAATATATGGGCCGGAGTCTTCACTTTCCACTCTAGATTCTAGAGTCCAAATGTTTCTCCGCGTCCTTGTGAGTGACGAATTATTATCCACCCAACAATCCGCTTCCCACAGACGAGACGTCGCAAGCATTTCAATGTACTATCGCTATTTCCATGGAGAGTGGTCAGATGAACTACAATCCTCAGTGTCACCAGGCTTTACGGCTAACACTCGCCATGCCACGCCTATTGTAAGGAACCACATTGATTCCCTTCGTATTCCACTAGTGAATTCCACTCAAGCAGCTTCTTCCCACGAAACCGCCACTTGTGTAACAGACTCCCAAGAGGATGTTTCCCCAATCACTACAATCTTAACCTCTTCAAGTCTAGAGTTAACCTTCATCTTCCTTTCCTATCCATATAAACTACTGATTGGTGAGAAGGAAGTTCCACTCAAACAGCTTTTTCCTACAAACCACTGCCCTATGGAACAGACTCCCAAGAGGATGTTTCCCCAATCACTACAATCTTAACCTCTTCAAGTCTAGAGTTAACCATTATCTTCCTCTCCTGTCCATATAAACTACCCATTGGTGAGAAGTAAGTTCCACTCAAACAGCTTCTTCCTACAAACCACTGCCCTATAGAACAGACTCCCAAGAGGATGTTTCCCCAATCACTACAATCTTAACATCTTCAAGTCTAGAGTTAACCTTCATCTTCCTCTCCTATCCATATAAACTACCCATTGGTGAGAAGGAAGTTCCACTCAAACAGCTTCTTCTTACAAACCACTGCCCTATGGAACAGACTCCCAAGAGGATGTTTCCCCAATCACTACAATCTTAACCTCTTCAAGTCTAGAGTTAACCATTATCTTCCTCTCCTATCCATATAAACTACCCATTGTTGAGAAGGAAGTTCCACACAAACAGCTTCTTTTTCAAACCACTGCCCTATGGTACAGACTCCCAAGAGGATGTTTCAATCAATCACAAATCTTAACCTGTTCAAGTCAAGAGTTAACCATTATCTTCCTCTCCTATCCATATAAACTACCCATTGGTGAGAAGTAAGTTCCACCTCAAACAGCTTCTTCCTGCAGACCACTGCCCTATGGAACAGACTCCAAGAGGATGTTTTCACAATCACTACAATCCTAACCTCTTCAAGTCAAGAGTTAACCATTATCTTCCACTCCTATCCATATAAACTACCCATTGGTGAGAAGTAAGTTCCACACAAACAGCTTCTTCCTGCAGACCACTGCCCTATGGAACAGACCCCAAGAGGATGTTTTCACAATCACTACAATCTTAACCTGTTTAAGTCTAGAGTTAACCATTATCTTCCTCTCCTATCCATAAAATCTTTCCCATTGGTGAGAAGTAAGTTCCACTCAAACAGCTTCTTCCTACAAACCACTGCCCCATGGAACAGACTCCCAAGAGGATGTTTCCCCAATCACCACAATCTTAACCTGTTCAAGTCTAGAGTTAACCATTATCTTGCTTTTTCAATCCATATAAACATCCATCGGTGAGAAGTAAGTTCCACTCAAACAACTTCTTCCTACAAACCACTGCCCCATGGAACAGACTCCCAAGAGGATGTTTCAATCACTACAATCTTAACCTGTCCAAGTCGAGTGTTAACCATTATCTTCCTCTCCTATCCATATAAACTACCCATTGGTGAGAAGTAAGTTCCACTCAAACAGCTTCTTCCTACAAACGACTGCCCTATGGAAGAGTCTCCCAAGAGGATGTTTCCCCAATCACTACAATCTTAACCTGTCCAAGTCGAGAGTTAACCATTATCTTCCTTTCCTATCCATATAAACTACCCATTGGTGAAAAGTAAGTTCCACTCAAACAGCTTCTTCCTACAAACCACTGCCCTATGGAACAGACTCCCAAGAGGATGTTTCCCCAATCACTACAATCTTAACCTGTTCAAGTCAAGAGTTAACCATTATCTTCCTCCTATCCATATAAACTGTTTATTGGTGAGAAGTAAGTTTCACTCAAACAACTTCTTCCTACAAACCACTGCCCTATGGAACAGACTCCCAAGAGGATGTTTCCTCAATCACTACAATCTTAACCTGTTCAAGTCAAGAGTTAACCATTATCTTCCTCTCCTATTCATATAAACTACCCATTGGTGAGAATTTAGTTCCACTCAAACAGCTTCTTCCTACAAACTCCTGCCCTATGGAACAGACTCCCAAGAGTATGTTTCCCTAATCACTACAATCTTAACCTCTTCAAGTCTAGAGTTAACCATTATCTTCCTCTCCTATCCATATAAACTACCCATTGGTGAGAATTAAGTTCCACTCAAACAGCTTCTTCCTGCAGACCACTGCCCTATGGAACAGACTCCCAAGAGGATGTTTCTCCAATCACTACAATCTTAACCTGTTCAAGTCTAGATTTAACCTTTATCTTCCACTCCTATCCATATAAACTACCCATTGTTGAGAAGTAAGTTCCACACAAACAGCTTCTTTCTGCAAACCACTGCCCTATGGTACAGACTCCCAAGAGGATGTTTCCCCAATCACTACAATCTTAACCTGTTCAAGTCAAGAGTTAACCATTATCTTCCTCTCCTATCCCTATAAACTACCCATTGGTGAGAAGTAAGTTCCACTCAAACAGCTTCTTCCTGCAGACCACTGCCCTATGGAACAGACTCCCAAGAGGATGTTTTCACAATCACTACAATCCTAACCTCTTCAAGTCAAGAGTTAACCATTATCTTCCACTCCTATCCATATAAACTACCCATTGGTGAGAAGTAAGTTCCACACAAACAGCTTCTTTCTGCAAACCACTGCCCTATGGTACAGACTCCCAAGAGGATGTTTCCCCAATCACTACAATCTTAACCTGTTCAAGTCAAGAGTTAACCATTATCTTCCTCTCCTATCCCTATAAACTACCCATTGGTGAGAAGTAAGTTCCACTCAAACAGCTTCTTCCTGCAGACCACTGCCCTATGGAACAGACTCCCAAGAGGATGTTTTCACAATCACTACAATCCTAACCTATTCAAGTCAAGAGTTAACCATTATCTTCCACTCCTATCCATATAAACTACCCATTGGTGAGAAGTAAGTTCCACACAAACAGCTTCTTCCTGCAGACCACTGCCCTATGGAACAGACTCCCAAGAGGATGTTTTCACAATCACTACAATCTTAACCTGTTCAAGTCTAGAGTTAACCATTATCTTCCTCTCCTATCCATATAAACTAACCATTGGTGAGAAGTAAGTTCCACTCAAACAGCTTCTTCCTACAAACCACTGCCCTATGGAACAGACTCCCAAGCGGATGTTTCCCCAATCACTACAATCTTAACCTGTTCAAGTCAAGAGTTAACCATTATCTTGCTTTTCTATCCATATAAACTATCCATCGGTGAGAAGTAAGTTCCACTCAAACAACTTCTTCCTACAAACCACTGCCATATGGAACAGACTCCCAAGAGGGTGTTTCCCCAATCACTACAATCTTAACCTGTCCAAGTCGAGTGTTAACCATTATCTTCCCTCTCCTATCCATAAACTACCCATTGGTGAGAAGTAAGTTCCACTCAAACAGCTTCTTCCTAACAAACCACTGCCCTATGGAACAGACTCCCAAGAGGATCTAATCACTACAATCTTAACCTCAAGTCTAGAGTTAACTTCTTCCTCTCCTATCCCTATAAACTGCCCATTGGTGAGAAGTAAGTTCCACTCAAACAGCTTCTTCCTATGGAACAAACCACTGCCCTATGGAACAGACTCCCCAAGAGGATGTTTCCCCAATCACTACAATCTTAACCTCTTCAAGTCTAGAGTTAACCATTATCTTCCTCTCCTGTCTATATAAACTCCCCATTGGTGAGAAGTAAGTTCCACTCAAACAGCTTCTTCCTACAAACCACTGCCCTATGGAACAGACTCCCAAGAGGATGTTTCCCCAATCACTACAATCTTAACCTGTTCAAGTCAAGAGTTAACCATTATCTTCCTCCGATCCATATAAACTATCCACTAAAAACAACTTCTTCCTACCCACTGCCCTATGGAACAGACTCCCAAGAGGATGTTTCCTCAATCACTACAATCTTAACTCTTCAAGTCAAGAGTTAACCATTATCTTCCTCTCCCATTCATATAAACTACCCATTGGTAAATTAAGTTCCACTCAAACAGCTTCCTTTCTATGGAACAGACTCCCAAGAGGATGTTTCCCCAATCACTACCCCTGTTCAAGTCTAGAGTTAACCATTATCTTCCCAATATAAACTACCTATTGTTGAGAAGTGTTTCCACACAAACAGCTTCTTTCTGCAAACCACTGCCCTACAATCTTTTCCCCAATCACTGTTCAAGTCAAGAGTTAACCATTATCTTCCTCTCCTATCCATATAAACTACCCATTGGTGAGAAGTAAGTTCCACTCAAACAGCTTCTTCCTGCAGACCACTGCCCTATGGAACAGACTCCCAAGAGGATGTTTTCACAATCACTACAATCTTAACCTGTTCAAGTCTAGATTTAACCATTATCTTCCACTCCTATCCATATAAACTACCCATTGTTGAGAAGTAAGTTCCACACAAACAGCTTCTTTCTGCAAACCACTGCCCTATGGTACAGACTCCCAAGAGGATGTTTCCCCAATCACTACAATCTTAACCTGTTCAAGTCAAGAGTTAACCATTATCTTCCTCTCCTATCCCTATAAACTACCCATTGGTGAGAAGTAAGTTCCACTCAAACAGCTTCTTACTGCAAACCGCAGCCCTATGGAACAGACTCCCAAGAGGATGTTTCCTCAATCACTACACTCTTAACCTCTTCAAGTCTAGAGTTAACCATTATTTTCCTCTCCTATCCATATAAACTACCCATTGGTGAGAAGTAAGTTCCACTCAAACAGCTTCTTCCTACAAACCACTGCCCTATGGAACAGACTCCCAAGAGTATGTTTCCCTAATCACTACAATCTTAACCTCTTCAAGTCTAGAGTTAACCATTATCTTCCTCTCCTATCCATATAAACTACCCATTGGTGAGAAGTAAGTTCCACTCAAACAGCTTCTTCCTACAAACCACTGCCCTATGGAACAGACTCCCAAGCGGATGTTTCCCCAATCACTACAATCTTAACCTGTTCAAGTCAAGAGTTAACCATTATCTTGCTTTTCTATCCATATAAACTATCCATCGGTGAGAAGTAAGTTCCACTCAAACAACTTCTTCCTACAAACCACTGCCATATGGAACAGACTCCCAAGAGGATGTTTCCCCAATCACTACAATCTTAACCTGTCCAAGTCGAGTGTTAACCATTATCTTCCTCTCCTATCCATATAAACTACCCATTGGTGAGAAGTAAGTTCCACTCAAACAGCTTCTTCCTACAAACCACTGCCCTATGGAACAGACTCCCAAGAGGATGTTTCCCCAATCACTACAATCTTAACCTCTTCAAGTCTAGAGTTAACCATTATCTTCCTCTCCTATCCCTATAAACTACCCATTGGTGAGAAGTAAGTTCCACTCAAACAGCTACTTCCTACAAACCACTGCCCTATGGAACAGACTCCCAAGAGGATGTTTCCCCAATCACTACAATCTTAACCTCTTCAAGTCTAGAGTTAACCATTATCTTCCTCTCCTGTCTATATAAACTCCCCATTGGTGAGAAGTAAGTTCCACTCAAACAGCTTCTTCCTACAAACCACTGCCCTATGGAACAGACTCCCAAGAGGATGTTTCCCCAATCACTACAATCTTAACCTGTTCAAGTCAAGAGTTAACCATTATCTTCCTCTCCTATCCATATAAACTACCCATTGGTGAGAAGTAAGTTCCACTCAAACAGCTTCTTCCTGCAGACCACTGCCCTATGGAACAGACTCCCAAGAGGATGTTTCCTCAATCACTACAATCTTAACCTCTTCAAGTCAAGAGTTAACCATTATCTTCCTCTCCTATTCATATAAACTACCCATTGGTGAGAATTTAGTTCCACTCAAACAGCTTCTTCCTACAAACCCCTGCCCTATGGATCAGACTCCCAAGAGTATGTTTCCCTAATCACTACAATCTTAACCTCTTCAAGTCTAGAGTTAACCATTATCTTCCTCTCCTATCCATATAAACTACCCATTGGTGAGAATTAAGTTCCACTCAAACAGCTTCTTCCTGCAGACCACTGCCCTATGGAACAGACTCCCAAGAGGATGTTTCCCCAATCACTACAATCTTAACCTGTTCAAGTCAAGAGTTAACCATTATCTTCCTCTCCTATCCATATAAACTACCCATTGGTGAGAAGTAAGTTCCACTCAAACAGCTTCTTCCTGCAGACCACTGCCCTATGGAACAGACTCCCAAGAGGATGTTTTCACAATCACTACAATCTTAACCTGTTCAAGTCTAGAGTTAACCATTATCTTCCTCTCCTATCCCTATAAACTACCCATTGGTGAGAAGTAAGTTCCACTCAAACAGCTACTTCCTACAAACCACTGCCCTATGGAACAGACTCCCAAGAGGATGTTTCCCCAATCACTACAATCTTAACCTCTTCAAGTCTAGAGTTAACCATTATCTTCCTCTCCTGTCTATATAAACTCCCCATTGGTGAGAAGTAAGTTCCACTCAAACAACTTCTTCCTACAAACCACTGCCATATGGAACAGACTCCCAAGAGGATGTTTCCCCAATAACTACAATCTTAACCTGTCCAAGTCGAGTGTTAACCATTATCTTCCTCTCCTATCCATATAAACTACCCATTGGTGAGAAGTAAGTTCCACTCAAACAGCTTCTTCCTACAAACCACTGCCCTATGGAACAGACTCCCAAGAGGATGTTTCCCCAATCACTACAATCTTAACCTCTTCAAGTCTAGAGTTAACCATTATCTTCCTCTCCTATCCCTATAAACTACCCATTGGTGAGAAGTAAGTTCCACTCAAACAGCTACTTCCTACAAACCACTGCCCTATGGAACAGACTCCCAAGAGGATGTTTCAATCACTACAATCTTAACCTCTTCAAGTCTAGAGTTAACCATTATCTTCCTCTCCTGTCTATATAAACTCCCATTGGTGAGAAGTAAGTTCCACTCAAACAGCTTCTTCCTACAAACCACTGCCCTATGGAACAGACTCCCAAGAGGATGTTTCCCCAATCACTACAATCTTAACCTGTTCAAGTCAAGAGTTAACCATTATCTTCCTCTCCTATCCATATAAACTACCCATTGGTGAGAAGTAAGTTCCACTCAAAAAACTTCTTCCTACAAACCACTGCCCTATGGAACAGACTCCCAAGAGGATGTTTCTCAATCACTACAATCTTAACCTCTTCAAGTCAAGAGTTAACCATTATCTTCCTCTCCTATTCATATAAACTACCCATTGGTGAGAATTTAGTTCCACTCAAACAGCTTCTTCCTACAAACCCCTGCCCTATGGAACAGACTCCCAAGAGTATGTTTCCTAATCACTACAATCTTAACCTCTTCAAGTCTAGAGTTAACCATTATCTTCCCTCTCCTATCCATATAAACTACCCATTGGTGAGAATTAAGTTCCACTCAAACAGCTTCTTCCTGCAGACCACTGCCCTATGGAACAGACTCCCAAGAGGATGTTTCCCCAATCATTACAATCTTAACCTGTTCAAGTCAAGAGTTAACCATTATCTTCCTCTCCTATCCATATAAACTACCCATTGGTGAGAAGTAAGTTCCACTCAAACAGCTTCTTCCTTCAGACCACTGCCCTATGGAACAGACTCCAAGAGGATGTTTTCACAATCACTACAATCTTAACCTGTTCAAGTCTAGAGTTAACCATTATCTTCCTCTCCTATCCCTATAAACTACCCATTGGTGAGAAGTAAGTTCCACTCAAACAGCTACTTCCTACAAACCACTGCCCTATGGAACAGACTCCCAAGAGGATGTTTCCCCAATCACTACAATCTTAACCTCTTCAAGTCTAGAGTTAACCATTATCTTCCTCTCCTGTCTATATAAACTCCCCATTGGTGAGAAGTAAGTTCCACTCAAACAGCTTCTTCCTACAAACCACTGCCCTATGGAACAGACTCCCAAGAGGATGTTTCCCCAATCACTACAATCTTAACCTGTTCAAGTCAAGAGTTAACCATTATCTTCCTCTCCTATCCATATAAACTACCCATTGGTGAGAAGTAAGTTCCACTCAAACAACTTCTTCCTACAAACCACTGCCCTATGGAACAGACTCCCAAGAGGATGTTTCCTCAATCACTACAATCTTAACCTCTTCAAGTCAAGAGTTAACCATTATCTTCCTCTCCTATTCATATAAACTACCCATTGGTGAGAATTTAGTTCCACTCAAACAGCTTCTTCCTACAAACCCCTGCCCTATGGAACAGACTCCCAAGAGTATGTTTCCCTAATCACTACAATCTAAACCTCTTCAAGTCTAGAGTTAACCATTATCTTCCTCTCCTATCCATATAAACTACCCATTGGTGAGAAGTAAGTTCCACTCAAACAGCTTCTTCCTTCAGACCACTGCCCTATGGAACAGACTCCCAAGAGGATGTTTTCACAATCACTACAATCTTAACCTGTTCAAGTCTAGAGTTAACCATTATCTTCCTCTCCTATCCATATAAACTACCCATTAGTGAGAAGTAAGTTCCACTCAAACAGCTTCTTCCTACAAACCACTGCCCTATGGAACAGACTCCCAAGAGGATATTTCCCCAATCACTACAATCTTAACCTGTTCAAGTCTAGAGTTAACCATTATCTTGCTTTTCTATCCATATAAACTATCCATCCGTGAGAAGTAAGTTCCACTCAAACAACTTCTTCCTACAAACCACTGCCCTATGGAACAGACTCCCAAGAGGATGTTTCCCCAATCACTACAATCTTAACCTGTCCAAGTCGAGTGTTAACCATTATCTTCCTCTCCTATCCATATAAACTACCCATTGGTGAGAAGTAAGTTCCACTCAAACAGCTTCTTCCTACAAACCACTGCCCTATGAAGGAGTCTCCCAAGAGGATGTTTCCCCAATCACTACAATCTTAACCTCTTCAAGTCGAGAGTTAACCATTATCTTCCTTTCCTATCCATATAAACTACCCATTGGTGAGAAGTAAGTTCCACTCAAACAGCTTCTTCCTGCAAACCGCAGCCCTATGGAACAGACTCCCAAGAGGATGTTTCCTCAATCACTACACTCTTAACCTCTTCAAGTCTAGAGTTAACCATTATTTTCCTCTCCTATCCATATAAACTACCCATTAGTGAGAAGTAAGTTCCACTCAAACAACTTCTTCCTACAAACCACTGCCCTATGGAACAGACTCCCAAGAGGATGTTTCCCCAATCACTACAATCTTAACCTGTCCAAGTCGAGTGTTAACCATTATCTTCCTCTCCTATTCATATAAACTACCCATTGGTGAGAATTTAGTTCCACTCAAACAGCTTCTTCCTACAAACCCCTGCCCTATGGAACAGACTCCCAAGAGTATGTTTCCCTAATCACTACAATCTAAACCTCTTCAAGTCTAGAGTTAACCATTATCTTCCTCTCCTATCCATATAAACTACCCATTGGTGAGAAGTAAGTTCCACTCAAACAGCTTCTTCCTTCAGACCACTGCCCTATGGAACAGACTCCCAAGAGGATGTTTTCACAATCACTACAATCTTAACCTGTTCAAGTCTAGAGTTAACCATTATCTTCCTCTCCTATCCATATAAACTACCCATTAGTGAGAAGTAAGTTCCACTCAAACAGCTTCTTCCTACAAACCACTGCCCTATGGAACAGACTCCCAAGAGGATATTTCCCCAATCACTACAATCTTAACCTGTTCAAGTCTAGAGTTAACCATTATCTTGCTTTTCTATCCATATAAACTATCCATCCGTGAGAAGTAAGTTCCACTCAAACAGCTTCTTCCTACAAACCACTGCCCTATGAAGGAGTCTCCCAAGAGGATGTTTCCCCAATCACTACAATCTTAACCTCTTCAAGTCGAGAGTTAACCATTATCTTCCTTTCCTATCCATATAAACTACCCATTGGTGAGAAGTAAGTTCCACTCAAACAGCTTCTTCCTGCAAACCGCAGCCCTATGGAACAGACTCCCAAGAGGATGTTTCCTCAATCACTACACTCTTAACCTCTTCAAGTCTAGAGTTAACCATTATTTTCCTCTCCTATCCATATAAACTACCCATTGGTGAGAAGTAAGTTCCACTCAAACAGCTTCTTCCTACAAACCACTGCCCTATGGAACAGACTCCCAAGAGTATGTTTCCCTAATCACTACAATCTTAACCTCTTCAAGTCTAGAGTTAACCATTATCTTCCTCTCCTATCCATATAAACTACCCATTGGTGAGAAGTAAGTTCCACTCAAACAGCTTCTTCCTACAAACCACTGCCCTATGGAACAGACTCCCAAGAGGATGTTTCCCCAATCACTACAATCTTAACCTCTTCAAGTCTAGAGTTAACCATTATCTTCCTCTCCTGTCTATATAAACTCCCCATTGGTGAGAAGTAAGTTCCACTCAAACAGCTTCTTCCTGCAAACCGCTGCCCTATGGAACAGACTCCCAAGAGGATGTTTCCTCAATCACTACACTCTTAACCTCTTCAAGTCTAGAGTTAACCATTATCTTCCTCTCCTATCCATATAAACTCCCCATTGGTGAGAAGTAAGTTCCACTCAAACAGCTTCTTCCTACAAACCACTGCCCTATGGAACAGACTCCCAAGACGATGTTTCCCCAATCACTACAATCTTAACCTCTTCAAGTCTAGAGTTAACCATTATCTTCCTCTCCTGTCTATATAAACTCCCCATTGGTGAGAAGTAAGTTCCACTCAAACAGCTTCTTCCTACAAACCACTGCCCTATGGAACAGACTCCCAAGAGGATGTTTCCCCAATCACTACAATCTTAACCTGTTCAAGTCAAGAGTTAACCATTATCTTCCTCTTCTATTCATATAAACTACCCATTGGTTAGAATTTAGTTCCACTCAAACAGCTTCTTCCTACAAACCCCTGCCCTATGGAACAGACTCCCAAGAGTATGTTTCCCTAATCACTACAATCTTAACCTCTTCAAGTCTAGAGTTAACCATTATCTTCCTCTCCTATCCATATAAACTACCCATTGGTGAGAAGTAAGTTCCACTCAAACAGCTTCTTCCTGCAGACCACTGCCCTATGGAACAGACTCCCAAGAGGATGTTTTCACAATCACTACAATCTTAACCTGTTCAAGTCTAGAGTTAACCATTATCTTCCTCTCCTATCCATATAAACTACCCATTGGTGAGAAGTAAGTTCCACTCAAACAGCTTCTTCCTACAAACCACTGCCCTATGGAACAGACTCCCAAGAGGATGTTTCCCAATCACTACAATCTTAACCTCTTCAAGTCTAGAGTTAACCATTATCTTCCTCTCCTGTCTATATAAACTCCCCATTGGTGAGAAGTAAGTTCCACTCAAACAGCTTCTTCCTGCAAACCGCATGGAACAGACTCCCAAGAGGATGTTTCCCAATCATGGAAACCATTATCTTCCTCTTCTATCCATATAAACTACCCATTGGGATGTTTCCACTCAAACAATTCCTGCAAATCACTGCCCTATGGAACAGTCTCCCAAGAGGATGTTTCCCCAATCACTACAATCTTAACCTCTTCATGTCTAGAGTTAACCATTATCTTCCTCTCCTATTCACATAATCTGTGTGTCTTATTCTGTAACCCTTTACTTTGGGTGACCGTCTGGCCTTTTACAGGGTGAACATCACTGAGAAAAAAAGACGCAAGGTGTTACTGCTGTTAGAGAATATATAAAAAAACACTATTATTTAAATAGAACAATTGGGTGTATTAAAATAATTATCAACCATTATTCGTTTTTATTTTTTACTAAAATTTCTTCCATTTTAGATTCTATTCATCGTAACTACTTTGGCCGTCACGGGCACCTTAGTTAGGGTTATGGTTAATGAGCTAATCATTATTACTGAGTAGGGAATTCTCTCTGGGTGCCCCATATTTATAATAGCGTTTTAAAAACCAATAATAACACAAAACTAACCCACCTTTAGTAAAATTTCGTCAGTTAATATTGGCGTGAGGGTGTGTAGCTATGGTGGCTATCTTCTAACATGGATCCTCTTAGCTCGTGGATGTGAAAGTCTCTCTCTAGTTTCCCCCGAGGGTGGGGTGCTTATATAACTTCCTGTTGTCTGGTTGTCCCGCTTGTGCTCATCCAATGTGCAGCTGGATCTACCACGTGGTTACATTTTCGGGGACAACCACTGACATCCTGTGAGGCGTGAGTCTGCACCTGGTGACTAAGAGGTAGGGGTCTTCCAAATCAACCATTTGATGCACCTGGTACCTCTGTTTTTTGGTTGATTTTGTTTAGTTGCATATCAACCTCTGAGTGTCATTTAATTCCGAAATCTAATCATCCCGCACGTAATTTACCCATAATTTGTTACTTTCAGAGTAACACTATGTTTTTTAGATATAGAGTTTGTAGATCATAAAATGTATTGCTGGTCATTTTACTATAAAAATGTATTGCTGGTCATTTTACTATAAAAATGTATTGCTGGTCATTTTACTATAAAAATCTATTCTTGGTCATTTTACTATAAAAATGTATTGTTGGTCATTTTGCTATAAAAATGTATTGTTGGTCATTTTACTATAAAAATGTATTCTTGGTCATTTTGCTATAAAAATGTATTCTTGGTCATTTTGCTATAAAAATGTATTGCTGGTTATTTTACTATAAAAATGTATTGTTGGTCATTTTACTATAAAAATGTATTGTTGGTCATTTTGCTATAAAAATGTATTGTTGGTCATTTTGCTATAAAAATGTATTCTTGGTCATTTTACTATAAAAATGTATTCTTGGTCATTTTGCTATAAAAATGTATTGCTGGTTATTTTACTATAAAAATGTATTCTTGGTCATTTTACTATAAAAATGTATTGTTGGTCATTTTGCTATAAAAATGTATTGTTGGTCATTTTGCTATAAAAATGTATTCTTGGTCATTTTACTATAAAAATGTATTCTTGGTCATTTTGTTATAAAAATGTATTGTTGATTTTTGTCTGGGAGTTCAGTATTTGTACATAGCTGGGGCCCTAACATGTCAGAATGGACATTGGAACAACAATTTAGACGTAGTGCCACGCTTCTCAAAACTTCCTGATCAGAGGCCTTGCTGCCGGATGTAGTCTATCATCATATCCAGGAATGGGCACCTTTGATGCTCTGATGTGAAAGCGTGCAAAATCTGGTTTGATATCTCTTAAGGTGAACCCATCTCATATTGGGGTCACGACATCAGCTCCTCTTAGAAATAAAATTACGACTGACATTGAATTCGATTCTGACCTCAGATATTTTATGGCGGGAATCACATTCTAAAGGAACCTTGAGCCAGACTAGGTTAAGCTAGGTAGTCCTTCTACGACCATTACTGAAAAGTACGGATCTGAAATTAAAAGTATTTTCTCGTCGAGACTCGAACCTGCATCTCTTCTATCTACTAAAGCTTGCATATGACAGCTGCTCTAAATTTGAAGCGACTAAAGTCAACGATTGCGTATATAAAATTGTGTTTACTTGTAAAATCCCTTGAAACTTCGCGTTTCTAGGGAACGTACTGAAAACACTGAACACGAATTGCACACATCGCTTCAGAATGAAAAGCAGACAGTTACTTTGTGCGCATGGGCCCAGCATCATTAGAATGCGCATGCGTTATTTAGTTCGTCATCTTCTGCTAAATAACGCATGCGCATTCTAATGAATGAATGTTTCTTGTAGTCAGATCTTATGAATCACGTTATTTTTGCACCGCTCCACCTTAAAGCCAAATAATTTCTTTACAAAGGCGCGAAATTCACATTAACTTGTAGGAATTTTGTTTGGAGAAATGATGCTGATTATTCTGCTTGCCGACGTCTTCACAGGTAAGCAGTTCCACCGTGTTATCAAGGCAATCTTTGGAAACGGGTAGTCGAATATATACTCATAAGTTGTAATCATCCCAGTAAAATCCGAACAGAATATTATCAAGCAAACAATATAAACATTTTTTTCCAAAACGCAAAACCAAACAATATCCTTAACTTAAAGGAAATCAAACTTTATGGGCGAGGGAGATGTGGTTATTTTATTACTACAAATATCCTTGGTAAAGTAACATTGCATACTAATAACCAACTTGTATCAGAAACTGAATACAAAATAACAAATAACAGCATCTCTAATAACTGATTAAAAAAATTTAAAAACTGTTTCCAAAACTATCACCGATCCACATATAACATCAAGCTATGCCCAAATCAACTACAATTTAAAATCTTTACCTGGCCTTAAATAACCCTATAATTGTCGATGGGCCGTTAAACAGAAACAAGACCAAACCAATCTTGTATTAGAAATCAGTATCTCTAATAACTGACTAAAAAGAAGAAAAAAGCTTTCGCCGACTAACCTTTACCCAAACCTCTCACAGATCCACAGATAATATCAAGCTATGCCCAAAACAACAAGGATTCAAAACCTTTATCTGGCCTTAAATAACCCTTGTGGTCATTGATAGGCCGTCCCACAGAAAGCAAGCCAATCACTCGTTATGCCTTTGTAGAGGACCGTGTGTGTTTGCTTGTTGTTGTATTAGAAACGCATGTGTAACTCCTGATAGAATATTAAAAGTCCGACTACAAGAAAATGGCCGGACCTGAGATAGAAGAAGACAAACAAGACCGATATATATATATATATATATATATATATATATATATATATATATAAGGCTTCATTATAATAATTTATTTCACCAGAGCCCTTTTAAAGGACTCTGGATCATCAGATAGCATTTCCAAAAGATGAAACGAAACGAAATGAAGTAAAAATTCATACTTTTGATGGGTAGTATAAGTTTTTGTAATTTAACAGAGGTGATAAAGAGGGGTCGAGTTTAGAGAGGGTTTATTTAATATTTCTTTATGATTGAAATTATTAGCGGCTCCCATATTGTATTTCCACTGCAGCTGCTGCTGTTGAAGATTTGCTGTCATTTCTTTTTAATTATTAATGGCTCTCATATCGTATATATTTCTATACTAGTTCTACTAAGGAGATCCACATAATTTAGCATGTGTGCTGATGCTTTCAAACGTCTAACTTTCCAGTTTTCTACCTTGTCCAGTATTTTCACTTCCTTTCATAGAGACTGATGGCTACCCTTTTCTCTTCATACATGATCAGACATGACTGAATTCATTCTCTTACTCCTCACTACGACTTTTCGATGTTTCTCGAAAACTTTTGGGGGACAGCTTGCGTCACCATTATATTCTTCGTCACAACTGCAAGGAACTAAGTACACGCAGTTCTTGATCATGCTCTCTCCCGTGTTAGGCTTTACCTGGCAGACTTCTCCTTAGAATGGAACTGCTTCTGAAAGTTGTCTTGATACTGTATGGACCGCCGATCTTTTGAATATTTTCCGATAAGCTCTTGACGCAAGCAATTTTCCCTAGCAACTGACCCTGGCTATTTTCCGGTATTCCTCTTTGACCCTTATGGGTAGTTATTCACCCACACCATAGCAACAGAAATTAGCCTCGTGTTCACGGCGATAAAAGCAGGAAACAAAATGTGCAGAAATAACAGGAAAAGCACGGTAAATTGTACGTTAATTTCATACAATTTATTTATATTTTCATGTGTATTGATGTGTGTGTATTTTTTTTTTTTAGGTTACAGCTGTTTTATGGTAGATGTGATAAAAGGGAGAGGTCATTTCTTATTATTACAAGGCATATCACGGAGAGAGAAGTTACACACGTGTTGCCTGTCTGAGGGTTCTAGTCAAAGAGGTTTTTGGCGGGATGTCCGTATTTCTGGCAGGAAGAATTTGTTCTCATCTTTGTCGCCATATTTATTACAACGTTTCGGCCATTGTACGCTCCGGCCTTCTTCAGGTGGTTGGAATCTCGAACTGAACACTTTATTTCGCTCACTAGGTTAGACTGTTCTAGTTCCACGTGCCATGTTTAATGGATGTCAGTTGTCAATTTTCTCCTGTTAATTCTTCTCTCCAAGTTCTCCACTGCCTTCACCGGGTATTGAACTCACACTCCTTGCGTCCTGTCACTGGATCTAACCAACTCCTTTATCCACTGTGCCATATACTAGAGCTCATATTGCAACTTTTTTATAAAAAAAATCAAAAAATCAGGCGTGGCTGACCACATGGAGAGAGAAGGGAGATCACCGTCCTCTGTGGGATCAGGTTGAGATCATAGGCAAGGAACACAATTGGAAAAACTCAAGGAATCACCACATATGCTAGGCCACAAAAATCTCCTGAGCCGATCAAGCATAGAAATGAATACAATATGGGAACCAGTAATAAGGACTGCCAGAGAAAAGCGATAAGTTGCAATATGAGCTCTGGTAAAAACATGATGTGATAACAGCAAAAAATTACAATATGAGCACTGGTTATAATGGTTGCTGAAGACATTAGGTTTATAATACCCAGAAATTTATACACAGATGTCCTCAAGGACACATGGCACAGTGTATATCTCTACACCCCTACGGATTGAATTCATGATTACTATGTCACCAAATTCGGGCGAACTTGGACTTGGAAACAGGACGAGCAATAAGTGAGCAGTTATGGGACGATAGCCCCGGTGTAAATAGTGTAAATAATGATAAGTCTTTATCATAAAAACTAATAAACGAATGATTGTCAAAATGTTTGAATGCTGACCAAAATTGATATCGAGTGACAACATCCAATTCAATTCTTTAGCAGTTTCAGCAATCTGAGGATAATCTTTCAAAAGATATGACACAGTTGATTAAACATGTTTACACCACTATGAACCAAAAAAACAAAAAAACTGTCCACGTATAGGCAGTACTCGTTTTTAATACGTCCAAAGACATTTAATACCCAAAAGTCAATGGCTCTAGTTTTGGAGGATAAGGAAGGTATTTTAATGACTGACTGTTTTCAGAAAGGGCCAGTCAATTGATGCTGAACGCGACTCTAACTGGTTGTGCTAATTGAAGGATGTTTACTTGTTCCTCCACGAGGACGAGATCTGACACAAGGTCTTTTTAAAGTGGGGACAAAAATTGCCCACAGCCCTTGCAACCGTCGGTTGCGCTGGCCTCGGTGCGAGCACCGATCTCTCCCTCTTGTGCAATGGGAGGGCGCGACCTCGGGCAGCTGTTCCCCAGGGCTGGGCACCTCTTCGGTATAATTTTCTCAGTTGCCCCTCCGTCCTTAGACAGAGAAGCCTCCGAGCGCACTCTGCTCAAAGAGAGAGACGCAACTGAGAGATGATAAGAAACCTTAGCTAAAAGGCCGAGTAGCGAATTGAAGGAGGCGTTGAAAGAAAAATGTTTTTTCCTTTTCTCAGTAGAATGTCCTTGCTGACAGGGGCTGGTATGACAAACTGGTGTTTTGAATAATTTGGGGTTTGAATGCATACACTATACACTCGACCCAACAGATCTTGTGGCTATCTTACTATTTTCTCTTGCCCAAAAGTTAAAAGGAGTTGGTCGACAAGAACTCAAAATACTATTCTAAGTTACTGTGCCAATTTGCAGGTGGGATTAAAAACGAAAGCCGTAGAAGGATTGAAGACTTACTCTTATTTAATACACTATTACAGAGACGCCGGTAGTCATGTGAATCAGTTAAAAGATTTGTCCAGAAATAACTTGTGAAGAAAACCAATATACCAAATGCCTTCAAGATATCCAAAGCAACAGTCCGAGCTTCATTTGTTCTTATCTAACGTTTGATAGACTTCCAATAATAACCATTAACACATTAACAGTTGACATAGAGAAGTGAAAGCCATATTGCTTATCTGGTATATTGGGGGAAGTCGGGTAAAAATACTCAAGATGAATCAAGAGGAGAATTTATGAACAAAACATTCTGTTTTATCAATAGAAAAATTTAACACCTCAAATTAAGTGAAGAGAGGAGGGACAGAAGACTTATCTTTATTTAAGACACTGTTAAAGATCCACTAGTAGTCATGAGAGTCAAACTTGTTAGAAGCTGGTGTGTTTGCATATATCTGCTGTGGAATTAACATTCACTTTTCTTGATGATTGCGTACGCAATGAATCCTCAGTTGCGCAGTAATAGAGACAAGTAAGAGCAGTAAAAAGGCCGTTGACAAGGTAACCTTCAGCGCAAATCTAATCAGCCGCGAATGTATGTAAACAACACCAATAATGGCTGTCGTGTCGTAGCGCAAATGAGTCCAAACTTTTATTGTCGATACCTCCATAACGGTAGATTTTATCAAAATTTCTTTATTTTTTAATTAAGCACGTACACCTCAAATTGAGTGAAGAGGTGACGGGTAGAAGATTTACTCTTATTTAACACACTATTACAGAAACGTCAGTAATCACGTGAACCAAACTTGTATTTTTCCTAATTCCTGTTCTGCCACACCATTTACACAAAGTTGTTAGTTAGGTTATTCTCTCTTTTATTTTGTCCTTCTTTTGTATATCACGTGAGTGTCAAATTCTCCAAGCCCACTTTCGTCTGTATGTGTGCTAGGAATTTCAATCGTCTCTTTCTGGCTCTTAGTATAAGTATAAAAGAACCATAAGCTCAGATCCTTATTACGAGAATCAAATGTGACCAGGTCGCTTCCGGTCACTGAAACCGAACCTAAACAGACGCCCGACCAATTACTCTTGGGAGGCTCGGTCTGGTTTTCTCGTCGGGTGTGCTTGACAGGCCAATTATCTTTGTCGGCTGTTCCGGCCCGTCTGAAGCGAATCTTTTTCGATGACGTTCGTATAGTGCAGGGGTTCTCAACCAGTGAAGAATTGCCCCTTAGGAGGAATTTCAGGGTTTCGACTTAACTCCAAATGTTAACTTTCAAACTCTTAAAGGTGGCACAACCCACAAGATGCATTGCTCTGCGCAACTGAGAGGTTACGCTGGTGTTTTTTTCTACTAGCTCTTCTGTTTTTTTGCCATTACGAAAATAATCCATGTAAATGTATATGTACTAATTGGGGAAAGAATGAAGATTTTCAATAATATATGCATATTATTTGGAATGCACCTTTTGAGTCGTACAATCTTGGAAAGTGGTGGGTTTTGACACCCTGATTTATGGTGAAAAGCATTCATCTGACAAAAATGGGTTGAGAGCCATTGGTCTAGTGGTTCATTGTATAACTCTTCCAAGGAGCATGATAATTTTGTTTCTCGTGTGATCTCAAAGCCGATCCTTAAATATCGAAGCTAAGGAAGATCTTTTCAAGATAAGTGACCACTTTGTAATACTTAATGATAATTTATTAACTATGACTATTACATGAACATGCATTTTCTATACAAGACATGCGTTACCTTTTTCGAGTAGGGTGATCATGTGATCTATGACTCATCACAAGACGGGCTGCATTACTAAAAAGACTCGTAGAAGGTACCTCAATTATCACTGCAGAGGGCCATATGCGTTAGCTTATAACTTGGAAATCGTTTTATTATTTAGAAAATATTTTTTATGATTAAAAAATTGAGGCCATGGCATAATATTATTACTGATGACAATCTTATAGGTGGGTATGGCCTATTTGTTTCTCTTTAAAATCATCATTTTTTGAAATTTATATGGAGCAAGATGGGTTGGTCACCCAGAAACCATCTACATTGACCAACTATGTTATGACACAGAATGCCACCTTAATGACCTTTTGACCTTGACGCAGGACCATGATGGAGTGATAGACTAATGAATGAATGAGCTAGCTTCATTGAATAATTCAGGTATGAGCAACCTTTTTTTAAACAGTGGGTCACACAATCTACGGCTCATCACATGGCAGGTGGCACTACTAAAAAGATTCGAGGTAATTTTTTGTAGTAATTACCTCAACTACAGAAGACCATATGTGTCAGCATATACGTTAGAAATGGTAGGAAAGTTTTATTATTTTGAAAATATTTTTTTATAATTAAAAATTAAAGTCTTCATCTAATATTATCACTAATGACAGTGTGATTATGACATGTCACTGCGTGGGATTTTTTTTCTAATTTATTCATTTGAAAACAAAAACATTTCTTCTTTAGAGAAAAAAATTCTTATGAACATTTCCTGCTCCAAAAGCAAAAGATGTTTAGACATATGATCTATTTTCCTTAGTTAAAATCACCAATGATTTAAAATGCTGACAATGTTACTTTTCCCCAAAAGTTTACAAAACTCAACAAACATTGTTTATGTATTCAGTTATATGTGAAAGAGTGTGTGAGTGAACAAGTGAGAATGAAACAAAATAAAATTTTAAGAAACGTTTATTTTCCTTATAAAATTAAGCGTGCCATTCTGAAAGGCTAAAAAGCTGTTCTACACACACGTGGAATTTAGAATTATTTTGAGGGATTGAATTTCTTCTTTCGCTTCCACCAAGTTATAGAAATTTTCGTCTTTTCTTCACCGTATGGTTGCTTTGACAATCCTAATGGTAGTTGTCTTCTTACCTCGTAGCGTGTCAGCAACGCATCTGTTTTTCGTTTGTCTGTGTGTCCGCCCCGCCCACAGAATGCGTGTGTGCTCTTGTTTTGGGGGTTATATGGATTCTGTTAGCGTTCTGTCGTGAGATCTACCGGCTTCTCCGGTTTAGATAAACCCCATCTCAGCTTGACATTGATATATGTAGAAATTTCCCCATTTGCCAGTATTATCTCAATGGGTCCATTGTCCATAAAAATATTACCAATCAAAGAACTATTTCTTCAACTTTTAACGAGTATCACCTGATGATTTAACGAGTATCACCTGATGATTTAACAAGTATCACCTGATGATTTAATGTGTATCACCTGATGTGCATAGCATCGTGGTATTAAATATTTATCATTTTAGGATCAGATTTCAGCTTGGAAATCCAAGTAAATATTTCCTCTTATCAGAGAAGACGACCTTATGTGAAATTTCAAAGTTAATGACTTTTCACCAAATTCGTTTGGGTTTCATTTCTCTCTGGTTAACGCATCAACTTTATTTTATACGTTTACTTTAATTCTCCGTTTCTAATTATTTAAGATATCCATATTGGAGATCTCCTGATTTAGGTCTAATTTTTAATCACGTCAAATCGCCATTTTCAATTCTCATGCAACTAGACGTTGAACCAGGGCCGGCGTCTTGTTACATAAATGTATTTTTTGTTTCCATTTCCTCCAGAATGTTATCGTTTTTCACACGTTCAGTCCATGGTATTCTCAGCATCGTTCTATAGAACCATATTTCTCTTGCCTCAAGTCGCATCTGCATCTGTGAAGACATTGTGCAATATTCACTGCCATATAGGAAGACTAATATGACATAATAGTTCAGTACTCTTTTCTTTGTTGCTAACGAAAATTTCCAGTTTCTTTGCTTAGCTTTTGGAAGACATCTTTCGCTATCTCAAATACGTCTTCGTTTTTTTGTGTTGTGTCGACTACTACTTGGCCGTTGTTTATGCACCATTGGACCCATCTTCATGTTCATTACGGGTTACGAGTCCGATTTCGCCAACTATTCCACTATCTAGCTCTTTCCCTACTTTGGCATTCAGATTTCCCATAAATATTGTAATTTCCTGCGATTCATAATGAGCCTAACGTTATCAAGTGTACATTATAACTTTTCAATATCTTCTTCCGTGTTTTGTGCTGTCGGTGCATATACTAATATAATGGATATATTGAAAGGCTTCTGTAGCGGAAATAAAATACAGAGGGAGAGGCTAATCGCTACTAATAGCGATAGACGCCCTCGTCAATCCAAGAGACAAATCTGTTTAAGTTGGACAAATTTATTTAAGTAATGCTGTGTTTGGTAAGATACAATGTCACATTTGGAAGTCGGTTTTTGGTCTCACGTTTCCCACTGACATGAAATGGGGTGATTATATTGAATCAATTGCCAGTTCTGCTGTTAGCAACGTTAATTCATTGTGCCTTTCCTGATAATTTTTCTCGTCAAAATCCATTTAGCACATTTTTTTAAATCTACCATTCATCCGTATATTAAATATTGCTGCTATATCTGGTCTGGTGTTCTGACTATATATCTCTAGATTCTCGACAAAATCCAAAGAAGGCTCTGTAATATTATTAGTCCTAACCTGGCATCTCGACTTCAGTCACTTTCTCAACCAACGTGACGTGGTTTTGCCCGTATTTTCTACAAATATTTTTATGGCAATTGTTTTAATGAGCTATACCCCTGGGTACCTCAAACACATGGATTTAAGCGCAGTACTAGATTGGCAACTAGGTCTCAACGTTTCAACGCATGAAACAGACTGCCGCGGCACGATGTTGATTTCAGTGTCCACTTTTATATCTGCATAGGTCTATCTCTGATATTGTGCACTTTTATTCACAAATATAGTATATTCGTAATCTATATTTTATCACACATATATATATAATATATATAATGACTTATCCTCTGACTTGAAGTTTGACAGAGATACGGCTCATCAGCATAAGATAAATCAAATGAATTCCTTTTCAGATCTTACATTTAAATATGTTGGGTATGTTTCAGTATAAAATTCTTAATTTATCCGAATTTTATTATGTTGAAGGTATTTTCCATTTATTTTTTATCTATAATTCGGAACTTTTGTTTTGTGTTTCCGGTGAAAGTCCAAATAAAAAAAAATTTGTTTAATGTCAACGAGTACTTTCGACTTCCAGGGTTTATTATCAAAGTTTTTGTTTTATCGCTATGGCGGTTTCATCGTTTTTCAAATATCGTGTCTCCCCATGTCATGCTTTTTAAGTATCGCGTTTTCACGTAACGGTTAATGTTGCTATTTTTAATGAAAATTATTTAGTTCCACAACACACATATATATATATATATATATATATATATATATATATATATATATATATATATATATATATATATGTGTGTGTGTGTTATATATATATATATATGTGTGTGTGTGTGTGTATGTTTATATATATATATGTGTGTGTGTGTGTGTTTATATATATATATATATATATATATATATATATATATATATATATATATTAATGAATCTCAAACAGTTAAATTACCATAGGTAATATTAATCTTTATTACATGAAAAGCTATAAAATAGTTTTCAATCTTTCAGATCTGCAATCTGAAAGAATGAAGGCTATTTTTATAGAAAATAAAGATTATAACCTATGGTATTTTGAGTGTTTGATATTAATTAACACACACATATATATATATGTATATATATATATATATTTATGTCAATATATATATATGTATATATATATATGTATATATATATATATATATATATATATATATATATATATATATATATATTAATAAATATCAAACACTTAAAATACCATATAATTAATATATATATAT
The DNA here is from genome assembly GCA_903632075.3 of Acanthosepion pharaonis. NCBI lineage: Eukaryota > Metazoa > Mollusca > Cephalopoda > Sepiida > Sepiidae > Acanthosepion > Acanthosepion pharaonis. The sequence continues at coordinate 1,044,322 of CAHIKZ030005323.1, read as the reverse complement.
ATGTGTGTGTATATATATATATATATATATATATATATATATATATATATATATATATATTAATGAATATCAAACAATTAAAATACCATAGGTAATAATCTTTATTTCATGAAAGCTATAAAAATAGCCTTCAGTCTTTCATATTGCAGATCTGAAAGAATGTAGGCAATATATATATATATATATATATATATATATATATATATATATATATATATTATGACGGCTTTTTGAAGTAGAAAGATTCTATTGAATCAATTACTAAATCTGTCGCTAAGAATATTGATTCACTATATCATGCTAGACAGTTTTTCTCGACAGAATCTACATATTTATAAGTCTGCCATTCTTCCTTGCGTTGAATATTGCTGGTACTTCTGCTATATATTTTGAGATTCTTGATAAAATCCAAAGAAGAATCCGCAATATTATTGATCCTGACCTGGCATCTCACCTTCAGTCACTTTCCCACCGCCATAATGTAGCTTAACACTCCTTTTTCTATAAACACTTTCATGGTAATTGTTCTGATAAACCAACTGCTATGGTATAAATATGTATATATAGGAACTATTTAGGATTACATAGAGACTTTGAGGTATTATGGTGGCTGTAGTAAGAACGGAATGTAAGAATGTGTTGTTTTAGTGTTAATCTATTTATATATATATGTTATGTTTGGCTCAGTAATCGTAGCTAGGTAAGTTGAAGATAAGACAGAATGAAGACCAGCCTTCTTCTATCCCTCCCCCTGGCCTTGTGCCACATTTTTCTGTTTAAACAAAATAAATATTACTTTCTGCTATGGTACTTAGACTTTATAAATTTAAGCGCGGCTGGATACATATAACCGAAAGTTCAATGATAACAGTTTCTTTTCTCGCACTTCTCACTTGTGGAACTCTCTTTCGGTTTCTTGCTTTCAAGCCAACTTTGATCTTCAAAAATGTAAATTCAATGGCAATCGTCATCTACTGTGTCCTTGATTTCACTTCTTTTATTGTTCTCACTCCATAATAATGGTTTGTTTTTCTTATTCATTCACACTCATCAACCCCTTATGTCTTAGTGGCTTTATTTTCTTACCTTGGATGAAATGATTAATATATATATATATATATATATATATATATATATATATATATTGAGAGAGAGAGAGAGAGAAGGAGAGAGAGAGAGAGAGAGAGAGTTATGGAAAAGTGTTTGGGAGTGGGGTAAAAGAAGAAGGTGTCTATGAAACAAATGAAACTTTATCTCCCCGTTTTTAGGGCAACTACTGTTTTGAAGATTCCCTTCAGTGTATCCTGTATTCATTTCAGATGGTTAAGAGAAGTAAGATCGAGAGAAGAAAGTGGGGGAGGTATTAGGAAAGGAAGGGGTGCGTTGAGATAAAAAAGGAAGAGAGAGAGACTAAAAGCAGAACGAGAGGGAAAGAAAGAATAGAGGGCGTGAGGGGAAAAGCAGAGTGAGAAAGAAGAAAGAAAGGAAAGGAATGCGAGAAAGTTAAAGAAAGAAGGAAGGGCAAGAAATTATTAGGAAGGAAAGAAGAAAGGGAACGGAGAAAGTGGAAGAAAGAAGAAAGAGCAAGAGTGAAGAGAAAGAGAGAAGAGAGAGAGAATTATAGAAAATAGTTCAAGAAAGAAAGAGGAGCGAGGTGGTAAAAGGAGAAAGAAAAGGTACAAGAGAAAGAAGAGAGGACGAGAGAATAAAAGGATAGAGTGAAAGAAAGTGGGAATGGTAAGAGAATAAAAGTAGAGAGCATGAAAGAAAGAAGAGAGTAAAAGGAGACAGAAAGAGTGCGAGAGAAAGAAGAGAGGACATGAAAGTGAAAGAGAGAAAAAGAGGGTAGAGAATAGAAAAAATAATTAGGTCGAAACAGTGAGGATAAAAGCAAAGAAGAGAGAGAGAGAGACAGACAGACAGACAAGAAGAAGAAGAAGAAGAGAGGAGATGAAAAATGAGGAGGAATAACAAGGAAAATGGAAATGGGGATGGGGAGGAAGAAACAGGGGGAAAAGAAAGATGAAAAACGAAAAACAGAATTATTCACCGAAAGAAAAAGAGAGAAGAAGGCATAGAGAGTGGAAGGAAGAAAAGCGGGAGAAGAGAAGAGAAGGAATGTTAAAGAAAAAGGAGGGAGAAAGAATAAGAGTAATAAGGGACGTAATGAAAACATAGAGAAAAGGAAAAAGAGAAAGAAAAAAGGAAGAAATGAAAGAAAGAAAGAAAGAAATGACGAAGAGAATGGTAGAATGTATCGGGAGGAAGAGGAACATAAAAGCCTAGGCCAGATATATATATATATATATATATATATATATATATATATATATATATTTGTCCTTAATGCCTTTCTCTACATGGCCAGCTTATTGCAACCGTGTGATTCTTTAGTAATGATGGGGTATCGAATTTCTGTACAGAAGGTGAATACCTACGTGTATATACCAAGAAGACAGGTATATTGACACGAAAGCGGGCCAGCCACTAATAACATGCACACACGCATATGAGGAGAGAGAGAGAGAGAAAAAAAACAAGAAAAAGAGAGAGAGAGGAAGGCGGGATTGTTGCAGTACTTTATCTCACGCCAATTAAATGAATATACAAATTCCTCTTTGCCTTTCCCTCGGTGTGTGTGTCTGTGTGTGCATGTATGTGTGTCTGTGCATGTCTGTGTGTGTGTGTGTGCAAAAGTTCCTAGCGTTTTGTACGTGAAGGCGAGAGTGGGGAAACATTGAGTAGACGAATTAAGCAGTTTGAGGGAATGGACGGAACAACAAGTACAAACACGGGTGGTAAAGAGGCAAGAGAGCCTCCCCCCCAAAAAAACTTTGGAAGTTGTGGAGAGATGTAATCGTGTAACCGAAATAATAAAGACGAAAGAATATTAATATACAACCCACTGTGCCTGAAGATTTTAATTTTTTAATATTTTGATTGTTCAAAATACACACACACACATTAAATTCATTAAGGAAAGCACCGTAGATTTTTCTTTTCATTTCTTTTATTTTCATTTTTATTTTCCCAAGTACATTCAATCTCATCTGAGATCATTTTCAGGGGTGAATTGCTAAGACAAAATAAGCAATTAAGAAGTCGATCAGAGATTTCGAGAGCAGTAAAATAAAACTAAATATACATATGTTCAGATTATTAAACCAAACACGCTTGAACACACACACACACACATATATATATATTATACGGATGAAATTGTTATTTTTGTTGCGATTGTATATTTTGTATGCCTTTCATCTTGCGTTGTGGATGAAATTATATAGGTATATATTAGGGGCTGCAGATTCTTAATGCTTTCAAATAGAAACTTATAATAATTACAGATTGAATTTTAGAAGAGTTATTATATATATATATATATATATATATATATATATATATATATATATATATATATAAAATGAACATAAGTCAACACATAGATGCGAATCTGTTTTCATGCAGATGCAATCGTCAGGCTACGAGTCCTGACGATTGCATCTAGAATGAAACAGACTGTCGCCTCTAAGTGTTGACTTCTATTCATTTTATATTTACACACGCTCTATCTCTGATATTGAGCACTTTATCCCATAAATATAGCACATCTTAAGATTCTTTCTCTCTCTCTCTCTCTATATATATATATATATATATATATATATATATATATATTTACAAATTCATGAATTATTCACACAAAAACAAAAGCAAAAGTTAATGATTTAATTTGATTTAACCTTTAATTTGTGTTTAATTGCATATATATTTGTAAATATATTTATCTTATATATATATATATATATATATATATATATATATATATATATATATATATATATATATATATATATATATATATATATATATATATATATATATATATATATATATATATATATATATATATATATATATATATATATGGGGAGGGAGGCACGGTGGGGTAATGGGTAGCGGTTTGGATTGAGGAATCGGAGAGCTGAGTTCGAATTCTAGACGAATCCATTACATTCAATTACGTGCTAATACCCTTGCGAATGGTGTGAATCCTCTTCTGCTCCCTCCAGATATGGGTAAATAGCAGGACAGACTGGGTTCTATAGCCTTGGATGGCAACTGGTCTAGGAGAAGGACAACTCTGAGTTCAAACCCTTTTTTCCTTCTCTAAATAATGATTATTCATTGGCATTTCTACGTTGGTCATATGGCCATCCACCGAGAATACAGTGAGTTTAGTTGGTGTGTGCATATTATGTATTATGTCCACATCAGCTACCCTCGGTGTAACATCTTGAGCTAGCCGAGTGAATATAAAGTATTTAGCCAACTACTTGATAATGGCATGAAAATTCATGAAACTAGTAGTAGTGCTCGATCAATGTACACCGGAAAGTTATGGAAATTATATATATAGTGTACAGCAGAAATACCTCTCACATATACCACCCAGAAATACCCATAACATACTGGTGAGATATTAGCTAGATGAAGACACTATTGCCATTAATATCTTACCATTACGTGGGAGGTATTTCTGGGAGGTCTGGCAGATTGACACACGAAAGTTTAACTATTTTTTCCGCGGTGGACATATCTGTCGAAATTACATGATGAATATAACATGTGCGCCGTTTTTATACAATTTTGAACTTTGGTGGGGGAGTAACAGCTCTAAAGAAATATTCTTAGCAAGATTTTCTAAAAAAAAAAAAAACAGTTTTAAGATAATTTAATTCATTTGTGGATAAATCCTGAAAATTTCATTAAAATCCAACAATTAATTGATTTTTGCAAGAATTTCCAAACTAATGTGTTTTTCATCGTTTTCTATGCTAATTTTCCCGCTGACACACAAAAAAAGAAGATTTTTTAACCAGAATTTTGAACGCTCTAAAAGGGATCAGAAATATAATTTAATAAAATTCTTTTGGGATTTCCTGTTAATATTGACATAAAGATTTTAATGATAAAACTTTGCCTTTATTAAGTTGGAGGCATTTTTCTATCATGTCATGTATGCTCATATTATAATGAATCTTTGGCGACACACACACACGCACACACACACACACACGCACACATATATATGTATAGTCGGATCCATAACATTTATTTACGTGCTAATAACCTTGGGAAAGATATGAATCCTCTTCTTCCCCCACCCCCAGCTATGAGTAAATAGCAAGACAGACTGGGTTCTATATCCATGGATATGGCAACGAGTCTAGAAGGAGGACAACTCTGAATTCAAAACCTGTGGAGAGTCGTTTGGGGACCTTGTGGCCTCATAGTGTACCAGATCTCTGTATTCGGCCTTTCAAAATATGTGGTTGATTCTGCACAAAGCTTTTACCACTATAATCAAATCATTTGTGCTGGTGTCTGGCTGTCGGTTTCGAGGAACCGAGTTTCTTGATCTTCATACGTCGAGAAAATGATGGGAGAGCCCAGTATATATATATATATAATTAATGAGATCCAAATGATTTTATCCGTCTTTCTTATTCTAATCAGATTACTATTATCATCATCATAATTCCAAAATTTGGGTATATATATATATATATATATATATATATATATAATAAAAAAGGCTCAAACACTAATATTCCATGGTTATAATTTATTACATTGGAATCGTAATGACGATCCAATTCATCAGACCTACAAATTCAAAAAGAAATCGGAAAATATAACTCCGGGTATAAAAAACAAAATTTTAGTGAGAGTGTATGTATGAGAGTGGGAAACAAGTGTGAGAGGGAAATGTATGAAAGCTCTAGAGAGAGGGTGTAACAGAAGAAAGACGAACAGGAAGGATAAAGGGGAAGGTGGGGATTAAAATTTATTAGAGAGAAGATTTAAAGAGAGGAGTTAAATAACGGTTTAGATGAATGAGATACAAATAAATATGAATTATTTTTCGATGCATAATTCACTACCAATTCGCTGACTTAAATTTAAAATTACAAAACAGACACCGGAAACGTGTGTATACATTTGTGATGACACTAGGCACAATAAAAAACGATATGATCTAAACTTAAAATCCAGAAGATGAGAGAGAGAGAGAGAGAGAGAGAGAAGATGGTGGTGGTGGTGGTGGTGGTGGGGGGTCCAAACTAAAAACGAATGGCATTTATAAGAGAACCGATGTGTAATCAAGAAAATTTGACAAAGCAAGTAATATTACCTACAGGTTACAAATTTAACATAAACATATAAAAATTAACGAATATTTAATCTAGTAAGGACCTACTATTTATATGCCCCAAAACACATACGTAGATACACACATACACAATAATATATCTATATCTACACGCACATACGTACATATACGTGTGCACATATATATATATATATATATATATATATATATATAAAAGAAATATGTTGTAGTGGTTCCAACGAGAGAAAAGTATGTATATTAAAAAAGATGGGTGCCGCAAACGTTTTTGGTTGTAATGTGGAAATAATATGTAAAAATATTATACTTTGTTTTCATAATTTGAAGACGTGTTTCTGGTCTGACCAGAAACACGTCTTCAGGTGAAATTATGTTTTACAAATTATAAAATATTTTTTTCTCAATAAATCCACATTAAACCAAAAACGTTTGCGGCACCCCTCTTTTTTTATTATATATATATATATATATATATATATATATATATATATATATATATATCCATGCACATACACATGCATACATATACACATACACACATACACATGGACATACACATATGTGCACATAAACATATATACATAAAACCTTACACACCTCCATGCATATACATTCACACACTATATATATATTCTTTATAGGTATCACCCCAAGGAAGGCAGTAATGCCACTAAAACGCAGGAGGTGGGGGTCAGGGTGTGGTAGAATTAGCAACATAAATATTAATAAGTAAGGAGAGGAAAGAGTAATCAGGAGGACAGTAGATAGCGATTGACATCGCATTTAGATTTTTGCAGATTAAAGTGGGGGCGAGAAGTACGAGAAACGAAACTGTTAGCATAGAACATACGGCCACATCTAATTTAGCTCAACTTGTCAATTGAGGAGATCTCGACGCCCGTATTGCGTTTAAATTCATACAGTCTACGTACCATAATCCGAAAAATTATCATGAAAGTATTTATAAAAGGCACAGAGGGCCAAACTTACGCCCTCGGATCAAGACCAATAATATTGATGAATCTTTTTGGAGGTTTTATCAAGGAACTCAAGGTAAGCAGCAAGGGGGCACCGGACCATATATGGCAGCAATACTCTAAGCATGGACAAATGGTAGAATTATAGATACGTAAGATAGATTCCGGAGAGAAAAGTCTGCTTGTATGAAAGCTGTGCTTGCTGTGTTTTGGCAATTTTTTGAATGTTAGCTAATAATCAGTTTTTTCTTTGTTGCTAACGGCATTTGACCGTTTCTCAGTACTTTCCTTAACATTTGGAATGCCTTTTTTTTTGTGTTCAGATCTTGGCAAAGAACCCATTTTGGAGTCATATAAACATGAAAGGCTATATATATATATATATATATATATATATATATATATATATATATATATATATATATATATATATAGAGAGAGAGAGAGAGAGAGAGAGAGAGGCACTGGAGTAATGGATAACGGCTTGGGTTGAGGTATCGAATTCCAGCCGAATCCATTACATTCACGTACGTGAATATACCCTTGGGGAAGATGTGAATCTTCTTCTGCTCCCTCCAGCTAAGGATACATAGCAGGACAGACTGGGTTCTATAGCCTTGGATTGCAACTGGTCTAGGAGAAGGGCAACTCTGAATTCAAAACCTGCGGAGGGTCGTTTGGGGACCCTGTGGCACGTAGTGCACCAGGTCACTGTATTCGGCCCTTCAAAAAGTGTGGTTGGTCATGGACGAAACCTTCAGCACTATAATCAAATCTCATTGCTTCTATAAAAATAACGTATAAACGGAGAATATATTCAATAATTGTTGAACTCAATCCATTTCATTATAATATATATATATAATAAATTTGGAATTCATTTTATTAAATATATATATATATATATAGTGACAATAAGAAGATGGAGACTTTAATTATCCATTTCGTTTTATTTCGTGAACATTGAGATGTTCAACTCATCAGAACGATATATATATATATATATATATATATATATATATATATATATATATATATATAAAGAATAAATAATGCAAAATGAAAATGAAAAACAACTAAAACAAATTAACCCAAACAAACAAATAAATAAATAAACAAGCCACTCCCGTAAAATCACCGCCAGAATAGATTACCCATAATACACCACTGACCCACATATATAAGTAGCCGAGGAAAAATCCAGCATTCTCGGCTTGACGATTGCCTCAAGCAGGAAACAGACTGTCGCCTCTCAGTGTTGACTTCAATGTTCACTTTTATATATACAGTGTAACCCGGATATAAGAGAAACCCGGATATAAGAGAGATTTTCTCTGCTCCCAAATTAGAGCCTGTGTTAATGTATATAAAATAGACCAAACCCGGATATAAGAGAAACCCGGATATAAGAGACTTCTCCGGTCTCGACAACTCTCTTATATCCTGGTTACACTATATATATATATATATATATATATATATATATATATTCATGAATTATTCACACAAAAACAAATGCAAAGGTTAATGATTTAATTGGCGAGAAATCCATCGTCGCAAATAATTCAAATAATATACAAAACCTCTGAATTTTTTTTTGGTTTTTCTGTCAAAGTGGCATGAACTATATATATATGCCACTTTGACAGAAAAATTTACCAGTAAAAAATTCGTTTATCACCATATTTGTACATGAACGCACAACTGTAAAAAATTTAAAATCAAACTTAGCGTTGCTACTGCACGCTCCAAAAACAATAACTCATTTCCAAAAGCATTTTCGGATACAACAATACATATATTTTCGTTGTCCTCTTATTACTGAGAGAAAAAACAAGAACAACATCTATTCCATACCTGAAGATGTCTGTAGGAACAGACGAAAGCTTGTAGTAAAAATAAGAACTAATGCGGCAGAAATTTATAGAAACAAGTATCTTTTCATTCATAACGGATTCGGAGGTTTTTGTATATTATTTGAATTGTTTGCGACGATGGATTTCTCGCCAATTAAATCATTAACCTTTACATTTGTTTTTGTGTGAATAATTCATGAATTTGTAAATTGATTGCACGTTTATCGAAATATATATATATATATATATATATATATATATATATATCATTCTGATGTAATATAATATATATGTAATTTGGAATTAGAGGACGCTCTGAAATATAAAAAACTTACTGTTTAAGGAAAGGTAAACTATAGAGGATTCTAAGTGATGTATTTTTAATCTGTATATATATATATATATATATATATATATATATATATATATATATATCTTTTTTCTCAGGGAAGAGGATCTAACGTCACCGGATTCGTACGCCGATTATTTCCACAATGTCGATAATTGCACCGACGCATGCAGCGCACCGGCAGTCCACGATTTGATGGCCAGATTCCAGGACACCACTTGTGAATGAACACATCACGTGACACCGTCGGGATTCGTTCCCGCGCTGCAGCCTGTACGGCGCGGACGTTTGGGAAGAGACGCGACACCAGATACAACCAGATATTTTTTCTTTAACAACAACAACAACAACAACATCAAACAACAACAACAACATCAAACAACAACAGAATTTACACTATTTCACATTGTTCGGATCGTTGTCCGCATCTTTATTGTCACATTCACGACGTTTTGGCCGTTGTACGCTCCGGCCTTCTTCAGGTGATATCTGTTGGAATTACGAATCGAACCCTTTATTTAGTCCACGTGGGTAGATTGATCTAATTCCACGTACTATGGATATCTTAGTTTTAATTAATCCCCTTTGATAGCTAAGTTTTGTTCTCTCTGCTTGGGATTGAACTCGCAACTCTTTAGGTCAAATCAATTTTTGGGTCAGTCTACACCTGTGGACTAAATAAAGAATTCGGTTCGAAATTCCCACAAATATCACCTGAAGAAGGCAGGGGCGTACAACAGCCGAAACGTTGTGAATGCAGTAATAAAGATGAGGACAATAGTCCGAACAATGTAAATAGTGTAAATAGTTACGTTATCTCATCTTAGAAATAGAGACAGATAACAGAATTCTCTAAATAAATTCAAGAAAATAAAATTGATAGCAAAAAAAGACGACTGTATTTCTACTGATTCCTTTACAAAGCATCATCTATGCCGTCTCCATTTTTCTTTCGTTGAATAATTCTGTTTTTCGTTTTTCATCTTTCTTTTTCCGTTTCTTCCTTCTCATCCCCGTTTCCATTTTCTTCTTTGTCGTTGTTGTTGTTCTTCTTCTTCTTGTCTGTCTGTCTGTCTGTCTCTCTCTCGCTTCTTTGCTTTTACCCTCACTGTTTCGACCTTCTTATTTTTCTATTCTCTGCTCTTTTTTTCTCTCTTTCACTTTCATGTCCTCTCTTCTTTCTCTCGCACTCTTTCTGTCTCCTTTTACTCTCTTCTTTCTTTCATGCTCTCTACTTTTATTCTCTTACCATTCCCACTTTCTCTCACTCTATCCTTTTATTCTCTCGTCCTCTCTTCTTTCTCTTACACCCTTTCATTCTCCTTTTACCACTTCGCTCCATTGAAATACAGCTTACCAATGTTCACCTTTGAGGCCAAAATGTTTGAATCCTTGGCAGATCAATTCGCTTGTCACTTAATGTTTCCTTTTGGAGCACATTTTTTGTTCACTAACTCAGAGTATATGTCATTTAGGAATCAGGAAATGTCTTCTTTTTCAGCTTTTGTTTAAATTTGTGCCGGGGAACAAAACTCCACGTAAAAATGATATACAATGCCACGCAAATGTTTACAAATTATTACAAAAATATTTCTTTTTGCATTTCTAACACAGATTAATGAAACTTTTACTGGTAATAATACACATGTTTAATCCTTTAGTCAAACAATCAGATTTTAAAAAATAATCAATAAAAATAACCCACAAAAAGAGGGCAATATTTAATAACGCAAAAGTTTAAAATAGATCTATTAAATCATCTATTAATATTTCATAGCGTAATTGTTATTGCTATTTCCAGCATGTAGGCATTTAGATTAGTCCCTTAGGAATTTCTTACATGTTTCTTGGCTAATATTTTCCCATTCTTTACGACAAAATTCTTTTAGTTCCTGCAGGTTTTGCAGGTTCCTTCTTTGAATTCTCAGTTTCAGCTCTCTCCATAATTTTTCAATCGAATTGAGATCTGGAGGTTGATTTGGCCATTTTAGAATGTCTATTCTATTTGTAAACTTTTGCGCAGCACTATATACTCATCGTAATAAATAAAGATCTCGTAAAAAACAAGAACATCGTAAAAATCATACGACTTAGAAAAACTATACTCTTCATAAAAAAAACATGTTTCTCTAGGAATTCTGTTCATTGCGGGTGGTGTAATGCATATCGGTTCAGAAAAAGAAATCAGAGAACCGAGTTCGAATTCCATTTGGGTTCGTTGCGTTCACTTATACGCAAATACTCTTGGGAAAGGTAAGAATCTATCTCCTCCCAGCCATAGGTTAAATAGTAGAACTTGTATCTGAAAAAGTATCATTCACAATAAAATTTTTCATGCCATATTCACGCTAAAAAAGTATTTTTCTTTCAATACAAAAAAATAATTCGGCTTTATATAGTCCTAACCCTAACCCACAAAGGGTTGATAAGCTGTAAAACACAAATTAATCAATCCATCACAAAATTGCAAAAACTATACTCCTCGTAAAAATACACCTGCATAAACTATACTACCCGTAAAAATCAAATACATTGTAAAAAACGAGGCGCTCCGTAAAAACCATGCACACTGTAAAAAACGAGGCACCTCGTAAGAAACATAATCCTCGTAAAAACATAGACCTGCAAAAAAATATACTCCTCGTAAAAAAAACGTACACCTGCAAAAAAATATTTTCAATATGGTTCTCACTTTCATAAAAAATACACCTGCCAAAAATAGACTCCTCGTAAAAAACATACACTTACAAAAAACATACTCTTCATAAAAACATACACCTGCAAAAAAAAAACTATTCATAAAAAACATACACCTGCAAAAAAACATACTCTTCATAAAAAACACACACCTGCAAATAAACATACTCTTCATAAAAAACACACACCTGCAAAAAATATACTCCTCGTAAAAACATACACCTGCAAAAAAATATACCCATCGTAAAAAACAAACACATCGTAAAAATCATACTCCTAAAAATGCCATATACTTTTAAAAACGTGTACCCCTCGTAAAACAAAGCATATTGTAATGATCGCAGTCCTCATAAACCCATACACTTGCAAAAAAGGAAACTCCTCGTAAAAACATTTCATAAAAACATACTCTTCATAAAAAATCATACACGTGCAAGAAACATACTCCTCATTAAAACCATACAACTGCAAGAAAACGTACTCTCTGTAAGAACCATGTACATCGTAAAAACCTTACTCCTCATAAAAACACACGCACACCTGCAAAAAACATACACCTCGTGAAAACCAGTCATATCTTAAAACATTACTACTCATAAAAACACACACCTGCAAAAAAACATACACATCGTGAAAACCATGCACATCGTAAAAATCCTACTCCTCAAAAAAACAAAAACAAAACATGTTTTGCGAAGACGGTCAAACATGAAAGGACAAAAAGATGGTTTCTGTGTCGGAGGATACGCGCATCCTCCCGGTTAATAAATTAAAGATTTGAAAATAAATATTCAACATTTTTCAGCCAACAGGTCATGTTCCCACCGACAATAATAATAATAAAAAAAATAGTTCGTGATCCCTTTGAAGATTATTTAAGTAAAGTCTCTAGATGGGCAAAAGCTAGTAAGGAGTTAGAGACGGCAACATACGACATCATTTCACGCCGAAGTCTTCAAAGAGATTCCATTATTCATTCACTCGTCTTCCTCATCAAACTATTTAACACACTTGCCTCATCAATTCCATCCTTATCTACTGTTTTTTTTTCTCACACATACACGCGAATAAATCTTTTCTTTTCATCTTAACAACAACTGCAAACAAGGAACTTTAACACAAGAAATTTAACACTCATACACGATGAGAAAAAAATTTAGTCGTAAAAACACGAAAATAAAATATTTTATATTTTTTACATCCTATGATCTTCTCTCAGACAAGCAATATGTTTTCCACTTTGCCCGGTCCGCTTTGCCCGTGCTCACGACCATAATATATTTATATACCGAGCACTTAACAATATCTCTAAAGCGTTTGATAGGGCCTGGCACGCTGGCCTTCATCCGAAGTTTCAGGGATACAGCATTACAGGAAGATTACTTAATTTAATAAAATCATTTCTCTCAAACCGTGAAATGAAGATCGTCCTAAACGGCTTCTCCTCCAGTTCCTTTCACACGAACAATGGCGTTCCCCAAGGCTGTATTCTGGGTCCTACTCTTTGAGACCTTCATCACCGAGCTTCCTGGTGTCATCAACTCCCAAAGTGACATCTACGCTGACAACACTACTATTTACTCCTGCCTTAATAGTAAATCCAGCATAGTTGACAAAATTAACCAGGCCATAGGCTCCGAGAAGGACTTCGATTCTAGGGCAGGAAATGGCTTGTAAACTGTAATGCCTCTAAAACGAAACTGCTCTTAGTTACCCACTATAGAGAACCCTCTCTGCGTGCCATCAGGATGGTTGATGCCCAACTCCACGAGAGCGCCTCTCTGCGCCTGCTTGGTCTAATGCTGACCACTGACCTGAAGTGGAACAATTACGTTGAATCTATTGCTTCATCTACCGCAGGGAAATTGGTTCTCTGTGTTGCGCCAGAAGGTTTTCTCCATCCTTCAAATCTACAAATTAACCATTCGTCCTTGTATGGAATATTGCTGCCATACATGGTCTGGTGCTCGCGCTTTCCTCTCGAGGTCCTCGACAAAATCCATAGACAGATGTGCAACATAGTTGGTCTTGATCTGGCATCCCGTCTACAGTCGCTATCTCACAGACTTGCTGTGACTTTCCCCTGTCTTTTCTAAAAGTATTTTCACGGTAATTGCTCCGACGAGATACTTTCGCTGATTTTCAAATTGCATGAATTTTTAGCGCGCTACTAGGTTAGCATCTCGGTCCCACCCTTTCACTGTCGAAACTGCTAAATGTAGCCATCACTTCTACTCCAACAGGTTCTTATCTCGCACCTCCCGTCAGTGGAACTCCCTTCTTGTCATTTGCTTCTCTGATAGCTATAATCTTCAAATATTCAAATGTAATGTCAATCGACATCTTCTGAGGCCTTGACCTTCATCCCTGTCCTTCTCTTTATCCTTTTCCCAAACACTTCTCTTTACTCTCACTATTTAACCCCTTGCGTGCTAGTGGCACTCGTGCCTTTCTTGGGGCGATTTGCTTAAAAAAAAAATTTAAAAACCTTTCTAGCGTTTTTCTTTGTTTTAGATTGATTCAAAGCCGCAACACATACACCCGCAAAAAAAACATACGTCTTGTAAAAAAACAAGCACATTGTAAAATATCATAAGCTTAGGAAGCATCCTATGCCTCTGAAAAAACATATTTCTCCATGAAAAAAAGCGAGAAAACTTAGCGAATCAAATCGCGAGAAAGATGTATGCGAAAAACGAATAAGGAAAATAAACGTGGAAATATTTTAACCTATGTTTTTACATTATTTACATTAATTGGACTGTTGTCCTCATCTTTGTCGTCATACTTATTACAGTGTTTCGGCCGTTGTACGCCCCAGCCTTCTTCAGGTGGTTGGAATGTCGAACTGAACCCTTTATTTCGCTCACTGGGTTAAACTGTTCTAGTTCCACGTGCCATGTTTAATGGATGTCAGTTATCAGTTATCTCCTGTTAATTCCCCTCTCCAAGTTCTCCACGGCCTTAACCGGGTATTGAACTCACACTCTTTGGGTCTTGTCACTGGATCTAACCAACGCCTTTATCCACTGTGTCCGAATAATGTAAATAGCGTACATAATACCTCATTTTAAGACATTTTTATGTTTACACATTCTTTTTATACATACGAATATCTAAGTAAATGCCCCGACGACCTACTTTCGCTGATTTTCAAACTGCATGAACAGTATTAAACAACATTTACCGGCCTGAATGTCCGAGAAATTTTCATAAAAAATATTCGTCCTCCAATACGAATCGAACCTGTATCCTATACGGAACCATCATATAACCTGACGTTCTTTTAACCGATTGGGCCACAGAGGAGCGTTCGCTTATATATATGACGGTTCCGTATAGGATACAGGTGCGATTCCTGTCGGTGGACGAATATTTTCTATGGAAATTTCTCGGACATTCAGGCCGATAAATGTTGTTTAATACTGTTTATTATAAACAGAGCATTTACTTCAGTTGCCGAGTCTCTGTTGGGTCCCGAGCAGACCTGTGCTGTGAGGGGCCGAACAATTCAGAGCAACCTGCATTTGATCCGCACGATCATAGAGGGTGTAAAAGACGACGATAGAGCCGCGCTGATCAATTTGGATCAGTCCAAGGCATTTGATAGGGTTGACCATCGCTACCTCGCTGCTGTCCTGCAGGCCGCCGGATTCGAACCCGACTTCTGCCGCTGGATTAGCCTCCTGTATCACTCCCCCAGTGCTGTGGTACAGGTGAACGGGAAGCTGTCGGGCGCTTTCGCGCTGTCTAGGTCGGTCCGTCAGGGTTGCCCGCTGTTGCCCCTACTTTACGCTTTGGCGTTGGAGCCTCTCTTTCACCGGCTGAGGGACGGGGCGTGCAGGCCGGCCCTACGCGGAATCGCCGTTCCTGGCGGGGCTCGAGCCAGGGTTTCCGCGTACGCCGATGACGTAACTGCTTTCGTGTCGTCCCGCAGAGGCATCAGGGCGGTACTGAAGGCGCTTGATCGGTACGAAAAGGTGACAGGGGCCAAGATTAACCGCGACAAGTCGTCCGGCTTGCGGCTAGGCGCCTGGAAGGGGGTCGATCTTCCGGGGCCCTTCGGTTGGACGGACGGTCCTGTCCGCATTCTCGGAGTGTGGTTTGGACCCGACCTCCAGCTGGAGAAGAATTGGTTTGAAGTACGAGCAAAGGTCGACGCCGCCGGTAAGATTTGGGGTCGACGGAGGTTGTCCGTGAAGGGCAGGGCGGAGGTGTGTGCTACATACATTTTCCCTCTTATCGATTGTCCGTACTTCCTCTCTGTGACGACCGCAGGAAACCGCTGGAGAGCTCGCTGACCTCCATTCTGTGGAGGCTACGCGGGAATCGGGTCGACAGAGAAGTCTGTGCACAACGTCCGTGTCATGGGGGGCTGGGAATGCCACACTTGCTGAGTCACAAACATGCCTCGAGGTTGGCTTTCCTACGCCGCGCATTGACAAGAGATTCGGTCATGGCGGGGATTGTTAGGGACGCCTTCCTTAGCCTCACTATCAGTCCCCCCATCTCGCGGACCGAGCGCCATTGTAGGCCCCGGGAGGAATCGGATTTCATTCACGAGTGTCGGTTGGCCTTGGT
The DNA here is from genome assembly GCA_903632075.3 of Acanthosepion pharaonis. NCBI lineage: Eukaryota > Metazoa > Mollusca > Cephalopoda > Sepiida > Sepiidae > Acanthosepion > Acanthosepion pharaonis. Next base: position 1,027,666 of record CAHIKZ030005323.1, on the reverse strand, counting down.
GGCCGTCCCTCGGTCCAGTGACCTTTCTCGGCCTAGGAAGGTATTCTATCGTTCGCTAGTGGAGTGGGTCGCGAAGGATCCCCTACGCAAGGATCTCGACATGTCGGAGGATGAGCTTCGCTCTCACTGGTCTTGGGCGCCAGCGGCGGATTACCTCAGTAACCCTGAGTTTTCGCTTACCTGGCGACTGGCTCGGAATCGGCTGCCTCTCAACGACAAGGCCTTCATATGGGGCTTGGCGGATTTGCCAGACTGCGATCGGTGTGGCCTTGGTCTGAAGGAAACGTCTTCGCACGCCTTCTTCCATTGCCCCCGGGTCCGCCCCTTATGGGACCATGTCGGCGAGCTGACGGCTCGTCTCGCTCCCGAAAAGCTCGTGCCCATGGATCGCGCATACGCGTGTGACAATGTGTCGCCCCCGTATTCCGGGGTGAAACGGATGGTGTTTCTCACGCTGCTAGCCACGGCCCGAATGGTGATATGGACGACGCGACAGGAGGAAGTCTTGCGAGGTATCCGTCTTATCTCAAGATGAAGATCAGAATTGATAGAAAACGCTTGCATTCGACAGTCTTCAGCGAAAGGTAGGTGACTGAGGCGAGCTTGGTTCGTGTGAACGGGGCTAGCTTTGATTTTCTGTTTTAGGTCAAGCCTACGCTACATCGGGGTGGCTTCCTGTGGTGCCCTCCCCTTGGTTAGGTTAGACAAGCTTTGGTGTACCTAGTTAATGCGGGTAAATGTTGCTCCCGGCCTGCCCCCGGGCCACATCTTTAGTTATGATCCAGCCTGAGATTCCCAACCTCCCCAGTTTGTTTTTTGCCCCCCCCACTTTTCTATCTCGACTGGGTCAGCCTTATATTTTCCCATGCCCGTATGATTTTTTATCACCTTTCCCACTCCCTTAGCGAGAGAGAGCTGCTTGATTTTGTCACAATGGGCAGAATACAGTGGCCTCCCTACATTTTGAGGGTTGGACGGGCCCTACTAACATCAGTTATGCTTAATTTGATTTGTGTTAATATACTTTTGTTCGTTATTGGGGTCATCTCCCTCCCCCTCTCATCTTTTCACCATAGAATTTTGTACATAGGTGTTAGTATCATTAAATTATTAGTACACGGGGCGCGTTTTGTAGGTCTCCCTAGAGTGGATGCGGTATTATGGTGCATGGAGGATCGATTGGTGACGGACGAGTTCTTATGGTGAATGAGTAAATTGTAATGTATGAACGGGTCGCGAATGAAATTAGATAGGTATAAGATAGTTAGTGAAGACCAGCCTTTTACCCCCCTCCCCCTTTTAGGCCTTGTGCCACAATTTTGTATTTTATACGAAATAAATATCTATCTCTAAAAAGAATACCCGCTCGGCCCGGTGGCTAGGATCAAAGTGTAGTATCTGCGCTTTGTGAGCTGCCGGGTCGGGTGTCTGTCGAACTCTCTGCTTGCAGAGAGGAACCCGGACGAGGCTCTGCCGAAGGGTGGGGTTTCGTTCGGGGAGGTTGACGGAACTAGCCCGCATGGACGGGTTTAGATGGGTTTTATTTTTGGCTGGGCTTACGGGCTCAGAGATACCCACAGTAAAAAGGCTTTGGGCCACATTCGATCCGCGTGGGTGGATTGATAAATACCATCTATAAAAAGAATGTATAAACATAAAAATGTCTTAAAATAATTGTCGGACTTTGTCCATTTCATAATGCCTTATCTCAAAAATATAGACAGATACCTATACTTTTATGATAAATTCCCTGATTCGCCTTTTTATTAATTTTTTGTTATTTCGAAAATGAAAAAAATAAGTCAAACTTATTTTCTTCGCATTGTATGATAAATATTTGAAAATTCTCCAACAACAGAAGAAAAAGGCAAATAAATTTGGCCCGATTTCAGGATGCCAATTACTTTTGGCGCGCTATTTCCGCCCGCAGACGATCGTAAATTCACGTGACCTTTATCTCTTTCAGGAATTCCAGTCACTGCGAGTTCATTCAGGCCGATCTAACCTAGCGCGTAGCTAGGTTGTTGGAGTATTATTTTTTATCGGGTCACCATTTTATCGAGACACTATCATCTTCTCTAGATTGCCAGCCAAGGCTAAAAAGTTTCTGACTCTGGCAATGAGTTGATGACTTGTGATTCTTCAGTAGCACAACTACTGACGACTTCCAAGCATCTGCGTCTTCTGCCCAGTTTCACTAACAAGGAACGAATGAAATCGGACTACGGTTTTCAACCACTGAAATTCAAGCTGAAAATGTCTCCCCAGGATCAAGGACACACCCCGTTGACGAATTGAACAGTGTGAGGTTCGAAACGGTGTCTCATGTTTGGTATGCTAACGAATAAAATCTGTTTGGTAAAAATCAAGACAATTTATAAACGATTAGAGATGTTATGAAAAAAAAACATGGATTAATGAGTTAATACTTGGGATAATCCATTCAGTGCTAAATACAAAGGATATTGCATTCAATGATTAAAATCTTGGGATAATCCATTCAGTGCTATCAGGTCATCCCATAAGTTCTGTCCGAATTTTAACTTTTTATTAAAATGAACGAAATTTAAAGAGTATTTTATAATGTCTAATGGAGCTGAACATTATTTTTATGTTTAGATGCATTTAAACTGATCAAATTTTATTTCAGAGAACAATAAAATTAAATTTTGTTTGATTAAAACCCTGCTAACATGGAAGTACCCAAGAATCATTTGAGATGCTTTATGAGTTCAAGAAAGGAAACTCAGCAGCTGAAACGGCTAGAAACATTCACTCAGTTTATGGAGAGGAATGTGTAAATGAAAGAACTTGCAGAAGATGGTTTGCAAAATTCAGAGGTGGAGATTTCACCCTTGAAGATGAAGATCGAACCAGACGTCCAGTTGAGTTTGATGAAAAGCTTCTTGAAGCAGCCCTTGAAGAAAATCCTGCTTTATCAGTTGAGGAATTGGTAGTGGTTCTCAGTTCAAATCATACAACTGTTCATCGTCATCTTCAACAACTTGGAAAAGTTCCTAAACTTGGAAAATGGGTGCCTCATGAATTGTCTGAAAACAACCTCCAATCCCGAGTTGACATCTGCTCTTCTCTCCATTCTCGCCAACTTGTTTCACCTTTTTTGGATAGACTTGTGACTGTCGACGAAAAATGGATCTTTTATCGAAATGTTAAGCGTCATAGACAGTGGCTTGGTAAAGGAGAAGGACCCCAGCCACAGCCGAAAAGGGAATCTCATAGGCAAAAGGTTCTTCTTTCAATCTGGTGGGATCGCCAATGAATAATCCACTTTGAATTCTTACCACCTAATGCAACAATTAATGCTCAAATATAATGTCAGCAATTAGAGCGTTTGAACCAAGCTTTGAGGAAAAAAAGACCTGCTCTAGTGAATCGAAAAGAGGTAATGTTTCATCAGAACAATGCGCGACCCCACACAGCAAGAATCACGTCACAAACTTGGTTGGGAGAAAATTCCTCATCCACCTTATTCTCTCGATCTTGCTCCTTCAGACTACCATTTGTTTCGTAGCTTACAGAATCATTTGGAAGAAACAGCTTTTGTAACACAGGAAGAGGTTAAAACTGACATTTGTGAGTTCTTCGAATCAAAGCCAAAAGAATTTTACAGTAATGGAATTACTAAGCTTGTTAATAGATGGAAGGAAGTCATAGATAATCAGGGAAAATACATTGTTGATTGAATCCGTAATTAAGCGTAACATTTGGTCACTTGTTTTCTTTATTCAAAATTCGGACAGAACTTATGGGATGACCTGATAAATACAAAGGATATTGCATTCAATGATTAAAATCTTGGAATAATCCATTCATTAGAAAATGCTATGAATAATAAACTAAACGAGTTAAAATAATAAGGATAATCTATTAAATATAAATTTACTATAGATAAAGCAGTAAGGTTTTAAATAATTGGGATAATCCCTTAAGGATAATCAATTCTGAATGATCCGGTAAGGTTTTAAATACCCGGCTTAATTCTAGTCCGGTTCACACACCTCCCCAGTCTTCTGAAGAGGAGTATGGGTTTATCCCTTGTCTCCTGTTTAGGATTGGGTTTCTGATTCCTTCTAAAGTCTACTTCAACTCTATACTTCTAACATCTCTGCCTAAACTCTGAAATGTTATTTATTTTCTTCCTTCAGTAGGAGTAGATAGGTTTTTTGAATAGGTGTAGAGGTTTATCCCTTGTTTCCTGTTTAGGATTGGGTTTCTGGTTCCTTCTAAATTCTACTTCAACTCTATACTTCTATCATCTCTACCTAATCTCTGAAATGTTATTTATTTATTTTCTTCCTTCAGTAGGAGTAGATAGGTTTTTTGAATAGGAGTAGAGGTTTATCCCTTGTTTCCTGTTTAGGATTGGGTTTCCAGTTCCTTCTAAAGTCTACTTCAACTCTATACTTCTAACATCTCTGCCTAAACTCTGAAATGTTATTTATTTTCTTCCTTCAGTAGGAGTAGATAGGTTTTTTGAATAGGTGTAGAGGTTTATCCCTTGTTTCCTGTTTAGGATTGGGTTTCTGGTTCCTTCTAAAGTCTACTTCAACTCTATACTTCTAACATCTCTGCCTAAACTCTGAAATGTTATTTATTTTCTTCCTTCAGTAGGAGTAGATAGGTTTTTTGAATAGGTGTAGAGGTTTATCCCTTGTTTCCTGTTTAGGATTGGGTTTCTGGTTCCTTCTAAATTCTACTTCAACTCTATACTTCTATCATTTCTACCTAATCTCTGAAATGTTATTTATTTATTTTCTTCCTTCAGTAGGAGTAGATAGGTTTTTTGAATAGGAGTAGAGGTTTATCCCTTGTTTCCTGTTTAGGATTGGGTTTCCGGTTCCTTCTAAAGTCTACTTCAACTCTATACTTCTAACATCTCTGCCTAAACTCTGAAATGTTATTTATTTTCTTCCTTCAGTAGGAGTAGATAGGTTTTTTGAATAGGTGTAGAGGTTTATCCCTTGTTTCCTGTTTAGGATTGGGTTTCTGGTTCCTTCTAAAGTCTACTTCAACTCTATACTTCTATCATCTCTACCTAATCTCTGAAATGTTATTTATTTATTTTCTTCCTTCAGTAGGAGTAGATAGGTTTTTTGAATAGGAGTAGAGGTTTATCCCTTGTCTCCTGTTTAGGATTGGGTTTCTGGTTCCTTCTAAAGTCTACTTCAACTCTATACTTCTAACATCTCTGCCTAAACTCTGAAATGTTATTTATTTTCTTCCTTCAGTAGGAGTAGATAGGTTTTTTGAATAGGTGTAGAGGTTTATCCCTTGTTTCCTGTTTAGGATTGGGTTTCATTCATTACAATTTGCACATCCACCACACGAACTCGCCCATCATCATTCAATGCTTCCATATACCACAATGCCGCCCACATACACACAGGGAACCTACAAAACATTCAACATTGTTGAGTGTAAAATTATATCTAAAGATCTGTTGATGATAAGCAATGAGGGTTGAGGGGATGAACCCCAAAACAAACTAAAATTTAACTGTTGTTCGTTGGAGCCGTTCAACCCCCAAATAAATAAGAGACGCCGCTCTATTCTGTCTTCAAATAAAATCAAGTGGCTCTCTCTATAAGGGAGAGGGAACGATAAAATAAATACGGCCACGGGGAAAAGAATCTGACCTAGTCGAGATAAAAAAAGGTGACAAAAAAACAAACTGGGGAGGTTGGGAATCTATACATGGATCATAACCAGACAGGAAACAGGGAACAGGCCGGGAACAAGACTTACTCACATTAACTAGGTATACAAGAAGGGTGTATCCTAACCAGTTGAGAGCTCCACAGGAAACCGGTCCGTTCTGAATTAGGGAGACTTAAAAAAGAAAAGGAAAGCTGGCCCCGTTCACACGAACCAAGCTCTCCACAGTAACCCACCTTTCGCTAAAATCTGTCTATAGCAAACGCTTTCTATCAGTTCTAATATTCACCCTGGGCCGATACTCAAAGAATTGGATTAGATCCTGATGTGAATAATGTTCACATCGCAAATCACCATTCGAGCTGTGGCTCACAGCGTCAGAAAAACCATCCGTTACACAAGCCATTATCATTGTTTTTTCGTCCGTGTGTTGTTTGGTTTATTGAAATTGTCATCTTTGATAATGGCTTGTGTAAGCCGAAAGCTTAGTTTGGATTTAAACATGTATCAATATGGTGTTTTCCTTTCGTCTTTCAACGATAATATGATTAATCTTATCAGACAATATGAAAGGTACTTACTTAAAATAAATAGACAAAACTTGTCTATACTATTTAACGAAACATATATATATATATATATATATATATATATATATATATATATATATATATATATATATATAATGGAATCTCCCGTCGGTTTCGACGTATGAGAATCTGACAGCTTATTGATTCAGTTATGAAAGTTTGTGCGATAATCTTAAGTGGCATTTAAGACCCGCTAGTGATTTACAAAGGAGGCCACATATGGAGCAAGTGTGAGGATATATATATATATATATATATATATATATATATATATATATATATATATATATATATATATCGGTCTTGTTTGTTTTCTTTACATCTTCGGTTGGACTCAACTTGAGTCCGCCATTTTCTTGTAGTTGGACCTTCTAGCAGGAATAAACAGCACGTGTTTCTAATTCAACAACACACAAACACACACGGTCCTCTACAAGCTAACAATCAATGATAATTCATAAAGCAGACTGAACATAAATCAGACAGAAGACTGCGGAGTACAACAACGTAACATTTATCTGAATATGAATAGGAGACTGACAATTCAATTTTTCCGTCGTTACTTTATGATTTACCCACCGCAAGAAATTAAAGAGGCTTTACATTGTGCAATTAGCCGCCAACAGAGCAGCTAAGTGCATAAAGTAAAGCACGGTTTGTGTTATTTTTGCCTGTCTTATGCAACCTATGACAGAGCAGCGTTTAAGTTATATTGACACAGTGTGTGCAATTTTTGCAACCGTTGACAGAGCGACGGCTAAGAGATATTGACTCAGTTTGTTCTATTTTGCCTGCCTTATGTACGCAACCGTTGATAGGTCGACGGCTAAGATATATTGACTCGATGTGAACAATTTTTGCTTGGCTTATGTACGCAACCGTTGATAGGGCGATGGTTAAGATATATTAACTCAGTTTCTGCTATTTTTGCCTGCCTTATCTATGCAATCGTCGACAGAGCGGCGGTTAAGTTATATTAACTTGGTTTTGTGTTATCGCTTGCCTGCTTCATGTAAGCAGCTATCTCTACTATATATTAACTTCTTTTTTTAAATTAACATTTTTTCTAAACCTTCATCTCTAGTATCAATATTTACTATGATTAAATACTCTATATGTCTTTCTGCACGATCTGTTTTCTTGCCTTCATTGTGTGAAGCTGGCACCATTATAGAAAATCATCATAGATGACTATAGATGACTATAAAGGATCCCTACTTATACTTAAGAATGATACTTTACTTTACTTTCCTTCTTTCCTTTCTTCTTTCCTTCCGTCGGGAATGGGAACAATAAAATGACTTTTTGCAAATCTAGCAGTTGCGGCAGATTTTTGAAGTGCATTCCACTTGAAACGTTGTCTCAAAACAACAAAAGCCTAGAATCTAAATCTTAATTTTTATGGTTAAATTTGATTTTATTGACCATAGACGATGATTTATCCAAACGAGCCAAGGTTTATGGCGAAAACATCTCATAAAAGGGAAAAATTACATGTGGTTCTAGACCACTTAAAAAATTCCTTTGGGTTTAAATTATTATTATTATTATTATTCTTTTTCTTCTTCTTACTCTTATTCTTCATCTTATTCTTATTCATCTTCTTCTTATTATTATTATTCATCATCTTATTATTATTATTATTATTCATATTCTTCTTTTTCTTATTCTTCTTCTTCCTCCTCTTCTTATTATTCTTCTTCTTCTTATTCTTCTTATTCTTATTCTTCTTATTCTTATTCTTCTTATTCTTCTTCTTCTTCTTATTCTTATTCTTATTCTTCTTATTCTTATTCTTATTCTTATTCTTATTCGTATTCTTCTTCTTCTTCTTCTTCTTCTTCTTCTTCTTCTTCTTCTTCTTCTTCTTCTTCTTATTCTTATTCTTCTTATTCTTATTATTTTTATTCTTATTCTTCTTATTCTTATTCTTCTTCTTCTTCTTCTTATTATTCTTATTCTTCTTATTCTTCTTATTCTTATTCTTCTTATTCTTTTTCTTATCCTTCTTCTTCCTCCTCTTCTTCTTATTCTTCTTATTCTTATTCTTCTTATTCTTATTCTTCTTATTCTTATTCTTCTTATTCTTCTTATTCTTATTCTTCTTATTCTTATTCTTCTTATTCTTCTTATTCTTATTCTTCTTCTTCTTCTTCTTCTTATTCTTATTCTTCTTATTCTTCTTATTCTTATTCTTCTTATTCTTATTCTTCTTATTCTTAATCTTATTCTTATTCGTATTCTTCTTCTTCTTCTTCTTCTTCTTATTTTTCTTATTCTTCTTCTTCTTCTTCTTCTTATTCTTATTCTTATTCTTATTCGTATTCTTCTTCTTCTTCTTATTCTTCTTCTTATTATTCTTATTCTTATTCTTCTTATTCTTCTTCTTCTTCTTATTCTTATTCTTCTTATTCTTCTTATTCTTATTCTTCTTATTCTTATTCTTCTTATTCTTAATCTTATTCTTATTCGTATTCTTCTTCTTCTTCTTCTTATTCTTATTCTTCTTATTCTTATTCTTCTTATTCTTATTCTTCTTATTCTTATTCTTATTCGTATTCTTCTTCTTATTATTCTTCTTCTTCTTCTTCTTCTTCTTCTTCTTATTCTTCTTATTCTTATTCTTCTTATTCTTATTCTTCTTATTCTTAATCTTATTCTTATTCGTATTCTTCTTCTTCTTCTTATTCTTATTCTTCTTCTTCTTCTTCTTCTTATTCTTCTTATTCTTATTCTTCTTATTCTTATTATTCTTATTCTTATTCTTCTTATTCTTATTCTTATTCGTATTCTTCTTCTTCTTCTTCTTCTTCTTATTCTTATTCTTCTTATTCTTATTATTTTTATTCTTATTCTTATTCTTCTTATTCTTCTTATTCTTCTTCTTATTCTTATTATTCTTATTCTTATTCTTCTTATTATTCTTATTCTTATTCTTATTCTTCTTCTTCTTCTTCTTCTTATTCTTATTCTTCTTATTCTTATTCTTCTTATTCTTATTCTTATTCTTCTTCTTCTTCTTCTTCTTATTCTTCTTCTTCTTCTTCTTCTTATTCTTATTCTTCTTATTCTTATTCTTTTTATTCTTATTCTTCTTATTCTTATTCGTATTCTTCTTCTTATTCTTATTCTTATTCTTCTTATTATTATTCTTCTTATTCTTCTTATTCTTATTCTTATTCTTCTTCTTCTTCTTATTCTTATTCTTCTTATTCTTCTTCTTCTTCTTCTTATTCTTATTCTTCTTCTTATTCTTATTATTATTATTATTATTATTATTATTATTATCCTTTTTCTTCTTAATCTTATTCTTCATCTTCTTCTTCTTATTATTAATATTGTTATTCTTCTTCTTCTCCGATGAGTCAGACATTGAGATTTGACCATTCTTCTTCTTCTTCTTCTTCTTCTTCTTCTTCTTTCTTACGTTGCAGCAGACATCGAGATTGGACCCAGTAGATAATTTCTGCTTGATATTTATACAATGTTGCAACTAAATACCGAAAATGAAAGACAAACAGAAGAATTGTTCGTCGATTTTTCTGGGCAGGAAGAGTTCAGAGAAGAAAAGCTTACCATTGTCAAGCGAAGAAGATTTGCTCACGAGTAAACATTAACAAAAAAACGTTTTAAATTTCACCAATCAGATTATTAATAAAACACCCGCAATGAAGACAAGAAGTATCTCTCCCTCCCTTCCCCCGTCCCCGGTAACTTGGCGTTTCTGTATTGTGTGCGCCTGTGGGCTTTTTTGTTCTCATCCTTTCTCTTCTTTATTAACAGGAACCTTTAGATAAATGTAAACAGAAATGTTAGTGAAATATGATACGGAGTAACAAACACTTACATATATACTAGTTGAAATACCTGTCTACGTAAGAGGTCAAGATTTGGATCGCAACTCATTACAATTGTTCTATGTACGAAGTTCGGTTCAGAATAGACTTTATTGTCTGCATTGTTCAAAGAAACCAGATACCAAGTTGACCCGAGGGATGACGTCCTAGCCGTGGGGCGTGGGGAGAGATCTGCTCTTCATAGGGTACCAGTTGTTAACTTTTCTTTTTTTTTTTTTTACAGTAGGGTTTACCCTCTACAGGATCCGGGGATGACTAGATGTAGAAAATTATGGGGCTATTTACATGGCTAGGAGGGGAAGATAACGGGTGACTCTTGACTTGAAAAAATTAACATTGTAGTGATTTGGGAAACATCCTCTTGGGAGTCTGTTCCATAGGGCAGTGGTTTGTGGGAAGAAGCTGTTTGAGTGGAACCTACTTCTCACCAATGGGTAGTTTATATGGATAGGAGAGGAAGATAATGGTTAACTCTAGACTTGAACAGGTTAAGATTGTAGTGATTGGGGAAACATCCTCTTGGGAGTCTGTTCCATAGGGCAGTGGTTTGTGGGAAGAAGCTGTTTGAGTGGAACTTACTTCTCACCAATGGGTAGTTTATATGGATAGGAGTGGAAGATAATGGTTAACTCTAGACTTGAACAGGTTAAGATTGTAGTGATTGGGGAAACATCCTCTTGGGAGTCTGTTCCATAGGGCAGTGGTTTGTAGGAAGAAGCTGTTTGAGTGGAACTTACTACTCATCAATGGGTAGTTTATATGGATAGGAGAGGAAGATAATGGTTAACTCTAGACTTGAACAGGTTAAGATTGTAGTGATTGGGGAAACATCCTCTTAGGAGTCTGTTCCATAGGGCAGTGGTTTGTGGGAAGAAGTTGTTTGAGTGGAACTTACTTCTCACCAATGGGTAGTTTATATGGATAGGAGAGGAAGATAATGGTTAACTCTAGACTTGAACAGGTTAAGATTGTAGTGACTGGGGAAACATCCTCTTGGGAGTCTGTTCCATAGGGCAGTGGTTTGTAGGAAGAAGTTGTTTGAGTGGAACTTACTTCTCACCAATGGGTAGTTTATATGGATAGGAGAGGAAGATAATGGTTAACTCTAGACTTGAAGAGGTTAAGATTGTAGTGACTGGGGAAACATCCTCTTGGGAGTCTGTTCCATAGGGCAGTGGTTTGTGGGAAGAAGCTGTTTGAGTGGAACTTACTTCTCACCAATGGGTAGTTTATATGGATAGGAGAGGAAGATAATGGTTAACTCTTGACTTGAACAGGTTAAGATTGTAGTGATTGGGGAAACATCCTCTTGGGAGTCTGTTCCATAGGGCAGTGGTTTGTAGGAAGAAGCTGTTTGAGTGGAACTTACTTCTCACCAATGGGTCATTTATAATGGGTAGTTCAGAGACAGTTTGGACCTCCAGCTTTCATGTCAGAGACAGTTTGGACCAATAGCGTATATATTAAAGACAGTTTGGACCAACAGTTTATATATTAAAGACAGTTTGGACCACCAGCTTACATGTCAGAGACAGTTTGAACTAGCAGTTTATATGTCTGAGACAATTTGGACCACCAGTTTATATGTGAAAGAAAGATTGGACGAACAGTTTACATGTCAGAGACAGTTTGGACAAACAGTTTACATGTTAAAAATAACTTGGACCATGAGTTTTCATGTCTGCCACTGACATGCCGTGAGGCGAAAATCTGCACATTGTGGTTATTTTTTCACTTTCACGGCCAACCCGCTGATGCACTTGGCCTCTCTGATTCTCTGGTTTGACAGTGAGTACTATTATCAAGGGTTAAGCCCAGACCTTATTGGGGTCATCAGATATCATCATCGCTTGGGAAAAGGTTCTTTATTGATATTAAATTCAATTGAGAACATGTAGTATTTCCTATTGTGATTCACATGCTACACTAGGTCTGAAGATCGAATGACAGCATGAAAATGACAGTCACCATGTAGTGTCGAGTCTTATGTCTATACATACATACACACATATATATTATCAGTTTAAACGTTAATTTTAAGGGGTGATCTTATTTGAGCAGGCGTTGCGTCTGTTTATTAAACAATATTTTCATCTACTCTTCTAAATAGTGCCTTTAAACGAAATACTTCCCATCATAAATTCTCGAAATTTCATATCTGTTCAGTTTCGTATCCAAATGTAAACAAAGCAATCTATAAAGAAGTAATGGACTTTTTATTTATTAATCAGAGAGACTTTATCACTTTAAACGCTATTTTTAGTGGATATTCGTATTTGAGTAGACGCCCCGTTTATTTATTAAATAGTATATTTATTTTTGTCTACTGGACTAAATATTCGAGAAATCTATCCAGCCTTGACTGACCGGCTAAGTTCTTCATGGCTCAGTCTGCCTAGAGTATGTTGGTTTCTAACGACGATTTCCTCTGGCCAGGGAAACGCATGTTCGAATCCTGCCAGAGACGGCTTATTTTTGTTTTAAAAATATTTCTTGAATAATACTTTTGCCAATTGCCATTTTATACGAATCTGTCTTGTCCACAGACTTGATCTGGGAATTTAACTATATATATATATATATATATATATATATATATATATATATATATATAAAAGGTAGTTTCATTAAGTACGGATAGTGTTATTGCTGAAAATTTATTTATTTCCCTAATGGATCATGTTATTTAAATCATGGCAACACCTCCACTCGATGGTCAAAATCTTTAATGACGTCTCTGCATAGTTGCTCCTCAATCTTACCAATATGCCTTATTATCTCATCCTTCAGTTGTTGAATTGTTGTTGGCTTTTGAGATGACCCCAAAGGAAGAAATCTAAATCTAAAGGCGTCAAGTCGTACGATCGTGGTGGCCAATTGACTTCGCTGTTTCGAGACATGATGCGACCTGGGAACTTTTCATTGTATTTCTGTTTGAACGTCCATTTTCATAATAGGCTTCGATAACTTTAACACGTTGTTTTATTGTTAATCTTTCCATCGTTGAAATTGCCAAAAACTTAAATTGTTAAATCTGAAAGAAAAAAAAATCATTAGACGCTTAAACTTCACATTTAAAATCGGTCCAAGTTATTGGAACATCATATATATATATATATATATATATATATATATAATAAAATATGTGGTGAAATTCAAAAAGTAAATTAGTAAAAATGATATAAAATGGCGAAACCCTTCGCTAACAAAATTTTAAAGGTGCATTAACCTACCAATCACTCGATGAATGTTATGATCCTTGTTTTTTTAAATTATAAGCAGTATAAGGTCTTTCTTTAATACTAAGTAAGTACTTTCGACTCTACATTCAGTCATCTTCAGGCATGGAAATTATTTTGTTTGTGGTAAAATTCAGGTAGCATCCGAGACGAAAAAATATAATGCTAATCGAAATATATTTTTTGAAGTGTGTTATTGATAACGAATAGAAACTTGTGGAGCGTGCAGTCGCAACACTAACGTTGAATGATTTTGAAAATTTAAGAGAGTGCATTTTTTTTTGTTTTTGGAGGAGTTCATCAGTCATTATAATACGTATATATATATATATATATATATATATATATATATATATATATATATATATAGAGAGAGAGAGAGAGAGAGAGAGAGATGGGCAAACTTCGCAAACAGGCTAATAGTGTCTGTAGATATTTTGTCTTCTTGGCTTCGTGTGTCCGTGCATCTGCTGCAAAACCAGTGTTCAGTGTTGTGCAAGACAATCAGCTAGAAATCCAACTGGAACGAGAGTCATACTTGTCGATGGATTTTATATAAGAAGGAATCAGTGGGAAAAGCCAGCCTGAGACGGTACGATCGCGAATTCTACAAATAAACGCAGGTGAAATTTCATGGCATGGCGTAAATTATATCTTCACCTAGTCTGACACAACGTCAGAAATGTATGTTGTATACCCCTTTACGTTGGAGGGTAGTCACTCATAAGTTGCTTTCTTCTTTCTGTCATCTTCCAGTCGGGTGATCGCTAGTTGTTCTTTTAGTTCGGAGGCAAATTGAGAACTTCATTCAACAAAAGGGATTTTTGACTTACTACTTTATTAAACAGGTCGACGTGTACATTTTTAACTACCCAGTAGGATCGCTCTTTCACCCCCAGTGGGGAGCAAATTCCCCGAGACGCGAAAAAATCACGTCTATTGTGTATGACGTGTAACACTTAACTCTCTGAAAACACTTTCTAACTCTAACATTCCCGCGTTCGGCTCAGCCAATCAAAAACGACTTCCTCTGTTTTCCTGTATCTGACCTCAAAGGTCAAAATCTGGAATTCAGAGGAAACAAAATTCTTTAAAAAATAATAGTCTGCTAGACTATTATTTATCATTCCTTACCCAACCATAAAAAAAAAAATAATTTATGAATTTTATTTCAACTTCATTATATTTAACATGTACAGCTCTCAGTAGTGATTTAATATATAAAGCAATGGCTTGTGAAGCAAGTTTACAGACAATCGCTTAATGAGATTAAAACGTTATATTTGCCAAGCTTAGCTAAGTTTGGCACAAGGCCACAATATTAGGGTTCATTTGCTCTATGAAACTAGCTTGCTAAACATCAGTGTACAACATACGCTCGTTATAGATATTTTTCGATCCAGAGTCTGACACAAGGCCTTAAAATTGGGGCACCTACTAAGTATTAACTGACTTACAATGAGAATCTTCTGGCCGTTCGCTAGTCGTAGGATTTCGCTGGCGAACTCCGAAGCGTAGAGAAAGAGAGAGAGAGAGAGAGAGAGAGAGAGGGAGAGAGAGAGAGAGAGAGGTCACCGAATCGAGAGAGATGGGAAGACGCCGAACCGGGTGAGATGAGAGGACACCGAACCGGGCGAGATGTCACGAATAAGTTGTCAAGAGGAGGTGTTCGTGTTTTTTTTCCACTTTCCATGAAGCTGCCCGGATTTTCCTATCCCCTTGGAGGTGGAGGGAAATGGAGGCCTGGCGGCGGAAACAAAAATCTCTTTAACGATCCTCTTAAGTAGTTTACTCGCTGTTTACCCTGCTTGTTGATTTTTTTTTTCTAATATTTTTTATTTGCTTGCTTTATTTTTATTTGTTATCTTACTTTTTTTCATTTATTTAACTTATTTTATAATTTGCATACACCTGTTGCTATCAGCATGACTATTAAGTGTTAAATTCTTCAAAGCTTCTGTCTTCTGTTACGTGGCCAAAACAGAGTTCCCAGAATACTTTTACGATCAAAGTCGCCAGAAATTGGCGTATCAGATATTAACCTTAGAACACTAATCATGGGTATATAGTACCCAGGGCAAATTTTCCTATTTTTAATTACAATTTTCAGTACCTGATTTTCTTACCTAAATAATGTTTTTCAGTTTCTATTAATGTTAACTCAAAGTACAAAGTTTGAAGTGCCTGCTTGTAAAATATTTCAAATAAAGATTTATATTTAATATTTTTTTGGATATTTTCAAAATCGGGTATGATATACCCATGTTTAATAGTGGTGTAACTTTAATTGATGGTTAGTGTTCTAGGGTTTAGGTAGTAAAATATCTGATATACTTTAATTTAAATCAAAACGTGAATGTTATTAAAAAATATTGACCCCCCCCCCAAAAAAAAAATGTCGGTGTCCAGATCACCCCCAAAATTTACAGCTCACTAGCGTTTAAGAAACCCGAACAGTTCTCGTAATATGAGACAAGGCGGACTGATACATTGAAGCCAATTTACCTGTGTTTACCGCGGCTAAGGTTTTGATTACAACAGTTAAGATTACGCATAACTTTGCCTTCCTTATTCTTGGCTTTATTTAGCCGGGGAAACTATAAAATGTTTATCTTTTTGTCTTTAAGAGCGATCGCGCGGAAACTGGTTTTATTACGCTTGTTTGAAATCTGATTCTCATAACTCTTGTAGGCGTGTGGATGAATCTCACCTTGCTTGATCCTCTAAAGAGAATCTCAGGCCTTTTTACTGTCTCCGCAAATAGATGATAGACATTCATTTATCGACTAAAAGAAGGGAAGACAAAAGACAAACACCTTGTTTGTAAAAATTCACACCACGGCCTGACTTCATTTTCACTAAGATATTGAACTTTCTTTGTTATTGTTTTTTCCTCTGCACTTAATAACGATGTTGTAAGGTAATTGCATTTTTGTCGATAATAATCGAGCCTTTTGTCAGACTTAGTAACAGAATCAGTAGAAGTAGTATTAATAGTAGTAATAAGAAATGGATAGATGGAGGAAAAGGGTTAAGTTGTGACTTTATAATCAATTTAAGGCAAGCAAATTGAAAATTAAGGCCAGAAAATTAAAAAGTAAATTAAAACAAAATTAGGTAAATAAATTAAAAAGTAAGGTGAGGAAATTTAAAAAAATAAAGCAAGTGTTTCAAATATATGTTAAGAAAATTTAAAAAAAGGTAAATATAATAAAAATAAAGAAGTTTATTTTAAAAAAATAAAGCCAAGAAATGAAAATCTAAAGCAACAAATTTAAAAATTAAGTGAAAAAATTAAAATAAAATCTAAGCAATGTCAAGTAAATCACAACAATAAGACAAGCAAATTACAAAAATAAGGCATATAAATTTAAAAAAGCAAGGTAAGCAAATAAAGCAAGCAAATAAAAAACAAGGCAAGAAAAATAAAGCAAAAAGAAAATAAAACAAGAAAAATATGAGAAAGAGAAAATGAAGTAAAAATAAGGCAAGAAAAATAAGGCAAGAAGAAAATAAGGCAAGAAAAATAAGAAAAAGAAAATAAAGCAATAAAAATAAGCCAATCAAATACAATATAGAGCAAGAAAATTTAAGAATGAGGTAAGTAAATTTAAAAAAGAAATTAGTTAAATAAATTAAAATATACAGGAGCAAATTATAAGCAAATTAAACATAAGACAAGTTAATTAAAAAATAAGGTATAAGAAAAAGATAAGAAAAATAACGCAAGCAAATAAAAATAAGGCAAGAAAAAAAGCAAGCAAAGTAAGGCAAGAAAATAAGGCAAGTCAATAAAAATAAGGCAAGTGTATAAAAAAGGTAATCAAAATAAAGTAAATAAAAAATAATGCAAGAAAAATCCAGCAACTAAATGCAAAATAAGGCAAGCAATTCAAAAATAAAGTAAGAAAAATAATGTAGGCAACTTAAAAACTAAGGTCATCAATTTAGAAATAAGGCAAGTAAATTCAAAAATAAAATAATAGATTAAAAAAGTAAATAAAGAATCCAAGTAAACCAAAAAAATGCAAAGCAAATGAAAATGAAGCAAACAATTAAAAAAATAAAGCTAGCAAATTAAAAAGACAATAAAGAAAATAATCCAACTAAATAAAAAATAAGTTAAATAAATGAAAAAAGACCTGAAACTGAATTGATGACAATAAGAAATAAAATATATAGGAGTAATGGATAGAGACTTGGATTGAGGAATCGGAGAGCCGAGTTCGAATTCCAATCGAATCAATTACATTCACTTACGTGTTTTATACCTTTGGGAAAGGTATAAATCCTCTTCTTCTCCCTCCAGCTATGGGAAAATAGCAGGACAGACTTGGGTGGAAATTGGTCTAAGAGAAGGACAACTCTGAATTCAAAACCTGCGAAGGGTCGTTTGGGGACCCTGTGCACAAAGTCTCTGTATTTGGCCTTTCAAAAAGTGTGGATGGTTCTGTACAAAACCTTCACCACTATAATCAAATCACATGTGCTGGAATCGGACTGTCAGTTTCCTAGGAATTCATCTGTTTGACCCTCATACGTCGAATTTGATGGGAGAGTCGAGTATATATATATATATATATATATATATATATATATATGAGCAATAGGTTTTAATTCTTCCAACTGTTTGCCTCGGGGTTCTTGATAGGCTCCAGAGGCGGATATGCAATATAATTGGCCCTGCTCTGGTATCTCGTCTACTGTCACTTTTTCACAGACACGCCGTCGCCTCTCTCTGTCTGTTTTACAAATACTTTCATGGTAATTGGTCCGATGAGCTGCTTTCACTGGTTCACAGACTTCATGAATTCAAGCGCCCTACGAGGCTGGTATTCCGCTCTCATCCTTTCACTGTCGAAACTATTAAATGTAGCCGTCTCTTCTACTCCAATAGCTTCATATCTCGCACTTCTCACCTGTGGAACCCCCTTCCCTATTCCAGTTTCCCTGAGAGCTATAATCTCTAACTATTCAAATGTAATGTCAATCAACATCTCCAGTTGCCTTGATCTAGCCACTATCCTTCTCCTCATCCTTTCCTCTATCACTCCTATCTGATCTTGCTTCAAATCTTCTGTAACTCCTTGCGTCCTAGTGGCTTCCCGCCTTGCTTCGGGTGAAACGCTTAAAAAAAAAAAATTAGAAAGTGAGAAAAGTGTATTTTTTAAAGAGAAGCTGAGGACGTTTTTGTTTATAATGTGGATTTTTTAAAATATATATTATACTTTATTATCTATATATTTTTATTTTCCATATGGAAAATAAAGTATATATTTAAAAATTATAACTGAAAATCTTTTTGGCTTTTCCCTATATTTATATATATATATATATATATATATATGTATATATATATATATATATATATATATATATATATATATATATATATATATATATATATATACATATATATATATATATATATACATATATATATATTTCCAGTCGTTGAAAATATCTTATTTTTTAATTTGAAATTAGTTCACATTAGTATTATAATATATTTTGTTTAACTTTTAAATAAATAAAAAAAATCATTTTTTTAGAATGACTGAATTAACTATTTGATGTTCTGCCTTTTTATTTTAATTATTTTTTAATTTGCTTGCCTTAATATTTTATTTGCTCGTGTAGTGAATGCTGGACAATCTCCACTCTGATGAAGAGGAAACTGGTGGCAGCAAAAATGTGGTTCTACAGAAGGATACTGAGAATTCTATGAACAGAGCGTATAAGCAAGGAGGATTTCCCGGAGAAAATGGTAACAAAAAGGGAACGTCTACTCAGAATCCGAAAGGGACAAGTGAAATTTCTTGGACACCTAATGAGGAAGGACGGCTTGGGAAATTGAACTCACGCAGAGCATATCGAGGTCAAGAGAGATGAGAGGGAGAGGCAGCGAACCACCTGCCTGACTAGCTTTTGTGTAATGGATGGCGGAACGGAAGGTGGGAGGAATGGCAAAGGGAGAAACGCTTGTAAGGGTCACAAGGGATAGGAAGTTGTGGAGAGTCACGATTGCTCACAGTACAAAGAAAAAGAAAGGTATATTTCGCTAGATATACATTTTATTCGTGTCTTTTTATACAAGATATAAAATTTTAATTTCTAATCTCTGTCAGACTCAGATCAAAATAGACAAGTGTTGCTCTTAAGTCCCTGAATTTCGAACATTTTTTTCTTCTCGCAGGTTGTAAAGCGTAAAAGAAATGTAATGCCGTTACTTTATCGCATGTGTGGGAAACTGTTTAGTATAAAATGACAATGTAAGTTGATCCAACTTGTCTTTTGCCTTCTTTCTTTTTTTCTGACGGTGGCTAAAAACAGCTCCAACGCCAGCTAAGCAAATTGCTTCTTCGTATTACAAAGAGTAGAATTCTGCCGAGCCAAAAACACCCGATCGTAGATACATACCAGTCGGGTATCATGATATAGCAGCCTCGCCATGGAGCTATTATTTAGCAAGCACATCCCTCACGCAATTAGCATTAGTATTTTATTTTATATTCACCTAATAATAAACCCAAGAGTGACTCAATTTAAAAGATCATTGAATGACGTTGTAAGAGGAGGATGTAACAAATGCAGTTTTTGAGGTATTTTATTTTTGATCTATTCACCCCAAGCAAGGTAGTAAAGCCACTAAGACACAAGGGGGTTACTGAATGTGAATGAATAAGAAAAAAGGGAAACATTATTAAGGAGCGAGAACAATAGAAGATATTTTTTTGTTTATTATTTCACCCTCAAGAAAAATATAACGAGGGTGGGAGGTTTACAGGGAGGGTAAGTGAAGGCTGAGAATGAGGAGCATTGAGGGGAGGGACAAAAAAAAGAAACAGGATTCAAGGAAGCAGACGATAACTATTGGCATTGCATTTAAATTTTTGACGATCAAACTTGACTGGTAAACAAGAAGCCGGAAGAAGAGTTCCACGAGCGAGAAGTGCGAAAAAAGAAATTGTTAGCATAGAACTTGCGGTTACATCTAACCATTTCAACTGTAAAATGATGAGACCTAGTTGCCAATCTAGTACTGCGCTTAAATTTAAGTCAAGTGATAGCGGTTGCTGTATGAGTCGTACGATTTTTGAATCAAGCACGGGCAACGCCGGGACATGCTGCTAGTATGTATTAATATGGAAAAGAATGAAGATTTTCAATAATGCGCATATTATTTGGAATGTACCATTCAAGATGAACAATCCTGGAAAAAAACAAACGATTAGTGAATGAACTGTTTAATCACATGGACTAATATTAGAACACTAGCGAATATCGTAGTTAGAGTGGTTCCTTTATATCCTACCTTCGTCTACACTGGCTTAAGAAAAGTTTTAGCCAGGAAAAATAAATGACATCCAGTTTCAAAATTTAATTACACAATCCCAACTCAACATAAATAAACAGTATTTGGATCTTGTATAGAATAGGTTGTCCATTTGCTAGTTTCAGTGCTTGTATTTGATTTTTCATGGATTTGATCAAGTTATCAACAATTATCTGATCCATATTTTGCCACTCCTTTAACAATGTTTCTTTAAGGGTTGCCACTGATGTGATTTTGGTTGCATGCTCTCAAAGTTTTCGGTCAAGGTGCTCCCAAATGTACTCTATTAGATTCATATCATGGCTTTAGGCTACCCATGGCAGTGACTTGATTCCTTGCGATTCCTTCCAGGCCTTTGCTACTTTGCTCGGATGACATGGCGCTCCATCTTCGTGAAAAAGGTAGACATTCTTGTCAATCTGATTGGTTTCAAATAGTGGGAGTAGTTCTTTCTTTAATATCTGACAGTATTTTGGACCATTCAATTGCTCATCAACAAGAATCAGCTCAGATTTCCCTCCAAACCAAACAGCACCCCACACCATTACTCCAATCCCTCCATGTTTCACAATTGTCTGCAGACATTCAGGGTTCCAAGTCTCATTCTGATTTCTCCAAACATAAACCAATCTCGAATTCGAATATTGGCAGAATTTACTTTCATCTGACCAAATTACAGACTGCCAAAATTCATAATCTTTGCCCCCGAATTCTCTCGCCCAGTCCATAAGCCTATTTTGTTAATCTCTGAAATTAAGGGTTTCTTTCTTGCAATTCTTCTTTGATAGCCTAGTTCTTTCAGAGTCTTTCTCACCGCATATGGCGACATTTCCATTCTGTCGACGACATCTATGACGCTCTGACAGCGGTTTCTCATGACTTCCATCTTCAGTGTCCTTTTCGTTCGCTTAGATACGATGCTTGGTCTTCCTGAACATTGCTCCATACGACAATGGTCTTCTTTATTAAATTTCATGACAATATTATTAACCGTTTGTTGATTAACCTGGAAAAACCTATCAATTTCTCTATTTGACTTGCCACACTGATGCCATCCTATTATTTGCCCTCATTGAAATTCACCAATTTCTTTACTTCCACGAATTTTCATTGCAAAATATAAATCAACTATCGTTCATAGATGAGAGTAGCTTGATACTAACACGGTAGAATCTGAAAAAAAGAAGAGACGTAATTACACAACCCAAAATTGCTGCAGTCAAGGGTGGCTAAAAACTTATCATAGCCTACTGTACAGTCTTGCCAAAGATTGGATGTCTTTAGAAATTGTTTCTTACATTTTGTTTTCTGCTTATATGAAGTGAAATGTTTCTATTGAATCATTGGCTAGGTCTGCTGCTAAGAAAGTTAGTTTACTGTGTCATACTAGACAATTTTTCTCTCCTGAATCTATCTTACATATTTATAAGTCTACCATTCATCCATGCTTTGAATATTGCTGCCACATCTGGTCTGGTGCTTCTGCTATATATTTAGATCCTTGATAAAAGCCAAAAATGAATCAACAATATTACTGGTCCTGACCTGGCATCATAGCCCACTGTACTTCCATGATCGCTGGAAGAATCCATGTTTAACACTTTTGTGCAATGAAGGTCGGTCGTCTTTCCACAAAACTGTTCTATGTTCCAGTATTATGGAAAACAAACACACGTGATTATGCGCTGGAAAGTGGAAAAAAAGTTTCTTTTTCTGGTTCTGAAGTAAGTTCGGGCAAGTCATGACAAGCACGGTTATAATGGTCGAGCTCAAATCTACCTTGCGCTGAGTTGGAACGACCAAAGAAAAGACAGATTACACAAGCTTAAAGCTCTCTGATAAATACTGCAGGTACCTTTTTTGGTTTTTTGAGCAATGTGCCTTTAAGGGAAACGACTTTCAAGTTGAAATCATCATGATAGAAACAAGAATCAAAGTTATGCTGATTTTATGGAATTTTGAGCAGTGTTTTGGCCCTGTCGGTGGGACCAAAAATATGACGACTACACCGTCTCTAGAAGGATAACACGGCGTCAAAGCGAGCCACTTTCTGGATGGATTTTGGTAGACTTAAATACAAACCCGATCAATGTTTAACTGAAGACTCGTGTATGCCAAACACTGTCAATAACAATCTCATGTGTTTAACACCAGTTTCAGTGAAATGGAAAATCTTTTCATTTGTACCCTCTTAATTCCTTAAAAATTGTCCTAAAGTCATACTTTCTATTCTTACTACAATATTTATTTAAAGTTTTTAAGCTCAAATATTTTTGAAATTTAAAAGTTACCTGCTGATGTATGATAGGTGGGTGCATGTTCATATGTAAACACTTAAAGAAGACGACTGCAGAAAATTGGATTTATAATATGGACCGTTTATTCCCTTTTTTATTTATATAATGGTTACAATGATCGCACTCGAAACAGCCTTGAGCTGAGTTGGAACGACCAAAGTAAAACTTGTCTTACTTCGTCGGTGGATTTTCAGCAAAACAAACACACGTGAACATTATGCGTAGGAAAGTGGAAGAGAGTTTATTTCTCTGGTCCTGAAGTAAGTTCGGATAAGGCATGACAAGCATGGTTATAATGGTCGAGCTCAAATCTACCTTGCACTGAGTTGGAACGACCGAAAAAAAGGTTGATTTACATCGTGTGTGGAGGTTTTGGAAAACACATACGAATGTCATGCGTTAGAAGGCGGAAAGAGAGATTTCAGTCGTCAGTGGATCGGGGAAACGAACGTGCTCCAGTGCGGACGTCTTTTTTTTTTTTCGCGTTGTGCTGCACCCTGGAGCAAAGAGGAGAAAAAAAGAGAGGAAGGAAAAAGTTTGTCTTTATATAAACTTAAACAGCGCCGCCTAACGGTATTTAACGAATCCTAGTGTTAATAAAATTACCTTCTCCTTTATTACTAGCATCATGGAAAAATTTATTATTTTTTCTTTTTTTTTTTGTTATTTATTATTATTTGTTTGTTTTATTTCATTTTCGCACATATCTAATGAGGTAATATTGGAAATTCCACGGGTATTAAATAGGCCAATTTATTAGTTAAATATTATAACACAATAGAAAGTGAAAGTAGAAAAACCGTGAAATTTTCACGAGTAGTACTAACAGGTCATAAAAGAATATTCTTGTAAATAAAGTGTAGAGTAATTGACCATAGTTAAATTTAATTGGCAGAAATGACCAACGAACAGAATTGACAAAATTTGCAATAAACAATAACATAAAAGAACAGTGTGAAAATCATATTGAGCAAACAATCTATGCAAGACAAAAGTAGGCAAAGCAACAGTAATGAAGCAAAAATGTTCACAAAGAATGGTGCTAACACACAAAAAGGATACAGACAAGTGATGTCAGCGTTCTGGCTTCAAGACAAGAAAGAACAGAAATATGGTGGATGAGAATGAGAAGTAGCCTATCTTATTGGCCAGGAAAAGTCCCAGCATGCATTTGTACGATTTGTTTATAAATTTGTTTATAAAAATGCCTACTAAACGCACAAATTAATATGCATTATCATCTGAACCCTGCATAAATTGTAGAGGAATGGGCCATGTTTAAATGTAATACCCAACAAACAGAATTGACAAAGATTGTAATGAACAATAACAAAAGAAAGAAAAGAAATGAACAGGGCAAAAATAATAAGAAGCAAGCAAACAATATATTCAAGGAAGCTTAACGGTCATAAGGCAAAACAAAAGTAATAAGGCAAAACAACAGTAATAAGACAAAGCAACAATCATAAGGTAAAACAAAAATAATGAGGCAAAGTAACAGTCATAAGGCAAAACAAAAGTAATAAGTTAAAACAAAAGTAGTAAGGCAAAGCAACAGAAATATGACAAAAAGTTCACAAACTAAGAATTGGTGTCAACATACAAAAGGGGATACAGACAAGTGTATCGCAGCATTTCAATACAAGAAATTACAGAATTTACAAGACCGAAAAGTGACCTATCTTATTGGATAGGAAGAAATCTTGGCATGCAT
Source organism: Acanthosepion pharaonis (assembly GCA_903632075.3). Taxonomy (NCBI): domain Eukaryota; kingdom Metazoa; phylum Mollusca; class Cephalopoda; order Sepiida; family Sepiidae; genus Acanthosepion; species Acanthosepion pharaonis. The sequence goes on along the minus strand of CAHIKZ030005323.1, from coordinate 1,002,957 downwards.
ATGTATGAATGCGGTGTTCTGATTTCAAGAGAAGAAAAAACAGAAATGGTGAATTGGACCGAGAAGTGGCCAAACTTATTTTCTAGGAAAATATCCCAGAATGCATCTGTATGTTTTGTCTATGAATTTGAAAAGAAAAGAAATGAACAGGGCAAAAAATAATGCGAAGCAAGCAAACAATATATTCAAGGAAGCTTAACAGTCATAAGGTAAAACAAAAGTAATAAGGCAAAACAACTGTAATAAGACAAAGCAACAGTCATAAGGCAAAACAAAAATAAGGCAAAGCAACAGTCATAAGGCAAAACAAAAATAAGACAAAGCAACAGTCATAAGGCAAAACAAAAATAAGACAAAGCAACAGTCATAAGGGAAAACAAAAATAATAAGGCAAAGCAACAGTCATAAGGCAAAACAAAAATAAGACAAAGCAACAGTCATAAGGGAAAACAAAAATAATAAGGCAAAGCAACAGTCATAAGGCAAAACAAAAATAATGCAAAAGACAGTCATAAAGCAAAACAAAAATAAAGAAGTGGCCAAACTTATTGGCTAGCAAAATATCCCAGAATGCATCTGTATGTTTTGTCTATAAATTTGGGGAGTGGGGTGTTTATGCAGTCATTCCTAAACCAATTGCTACCAACATAAACAAAGGCATAAATAAATAATGTTTAACATTTCTGTCATCATTTCTCGAGAAGAAAATGTATAAATTCAGTTTCATATGATGTTTGGGTTTTATTAGAGTTCTAAAACAAAGCTTTTGCAAACAAACATTACGGAAGGAGCATACACTAATAGACAGACCCTTTGTCCTGCCCGTCCTTTGCATGGTCCTAAATTAAACTTCGCCCATCTATCTCAGTCTGTTAGTATCTAGCTATAGTCTTAGAGTATATTTTGCATTTATTTTGTTTTTTATTCATGTTTTCTTTGTCATTTCACCGAAGCAAAAATAACAAAAAAAATATCTCAATTAATCTTATGCACTTTATGAATGAACAAGACTTTCAAGCAACGACACCTCAACCGATATCGCTCGCAGAACATTCGAGATACCTTCAAGAAGTTTGTAGACATTTTTGGAAGGGGCAATTGTAACTTTCCTAAATTATTGTAGTTGTATTAAATAATTACCGTATTTTCCGGCTTACAAGATGCTGCGGCTTGGAAGACGCCTCCTAATAATGGAAAGAAATTTCTAAGAAAAAAAGTTATTCTCATACAACACATTCACCATGCATCCCTCATACACTGGCGCCATGTTTATAGTAAGCATCTTGTTCGATTTTGTTTGTATGGCAATGACATACTAGTCACGAGCAGAAAGGCTTCTGTCGCTGCTAGTAAAGAGAGCATGTTTTAAGTTTGTGGCTCGGCTGCAGGAAGGATTATAGTCTTAGAAATAATGTAACAGCTAAGTACTGAGGTCATATCATATAAAAGGCTGAATTAGATAGATAGCTATAGTTAACATTATAGTGTAATGACTCAACATGCAAATTCACGTCCCTATCAGTCAAGCCAATTAGGTGACCATCCAAGCTTACTTGAGCCCGGAAGTTGCCTTACATTGGTCTTGGAAGACGTACACGCCATGTTTATAGTAGGCCCTCGTTCGATTTTGTTTGTATAGCAATGACATACTAGTCAAGAACAGAAAGGCTCCTGCCGCTGCTAGTAAACAGAGCATGATTAAGCTTGTGGCTCGGCTCCAGGAAGAATTATAGTCTTAGGAATACTTGTAACAGCTAAGTACTGAAATCACATCATATAAAAGGCAGAATTAGATAGATAGCTATAGCTAACATTGTGGTGTAATGACTCAACATACAAATTCACGTCCCTATCAGTCAAGCCAATTAGGTGACCGTCCAAGCTTACTTGAGCCTGGACGTTGCCTTACATTGGTATTGGAAGACGTACACGTATTTTTCAGGGTATTTTTTAGGAAAAAAAAGTGCGTCTTGTAAGCCGGAAAATACGGTACTCTACACCTAATAAGTTGACTTACCAACTTTTGTTATTCCAGAGTGAAGAAGACGGTTGTAAAAGCTCTTTGAACACGTAAACCCACGTAAACACTGCTTGTCACAGCGGACAAGTTTGTACAATGCAGTCAGGACGTAAAGACAATTTTGAAGCTCGCTATGCAATAAAGTTTTGTGCTAAACTGGTTAAAAATGCTACAGAAATGTAGGAAATGCTCCAGAATGCTAACGGGTTGCCTTGTATGAGCCGAGCATCTGATTTCCGCTGACACAAGAAGTTCAAGGTCGGTGGAGAGCGTGTTGTGGGCAATGAGCGATGTGGGAGGAAGACAATGTGGACGTGGATATCAGAACATCAGAGCTGGTTAAGAAAATTCGCAATTTTCTTAATGGGGATCGTCATATGTCCCTGAAGACAATAAGCCTACAGTTTCGAGTTGGTGTGGCAACTGGACACAGAATGTTTCACGAAGAGCTTAACATGCGCAAAATATTTGCAAAGTTTCTTACCCGGGGTGTTCAATAACGAACAGAAGGAAAGACGTGTTGGTGACAGCAGGGAGATGGTTGATGATCATCAAAACTGTCCTTCACCCACCCCTACAGACCAGACTTTGCCACCCCACCCCCCGTGATTTTTGGTTGTTCCCCAAACTGAAGAAGACATTTTGAAGACATTGTGAATATGAAGGCGATTGTGACAAGGGTTCTGAACACCTTTACTTTGAATGACTTCCATTGGGTTTTCACGCATTGGCTATGTTATGGAACCTTACCCATAATAACATAATGGACTATTCCATACGTAATAAATACTGCACCTCAAGAGGAAGCAGGGAGTTCAGTCCGAAGTCGGGCGACCGGCTGACCAGCTGATCGGTTGAACTCTCTGCCTTCGGGCGGGGAGGAACCCGAACGAGGCTACGCCGAAGGGCCTAGTCTCTTTCGGGGAGGTAAACCGTTTATATGGGTTCAAAGGGCATATTTTTAGCCGAGCCCACGGGCTCGGAGATCCCACGTTAAACTGGCCTTCTGCCACAAGATGCCCTCGTGGAGGGGTGATTAAATACTGTTCAGTCTGAAGTCTGGAGTGAAGTCCGTCAGGAGTCTGTCAGTCAGTCAGAGAGAGCGAGTCAGTCAGTCGGGTCAGAGGCAGTCCGAACAGAGTCGCGTTCAGACAATTACTACAAGGTATTGGAATAGTGATACTGGTCGAGACTACATTGTTCTCTCTACTAAACCTGATTGTTCGTACTAACACTTTCTACTTTTCTGTATATATTCCTGTTTGTAATATATCTGTGTTATTCCATATCCGTGTTCGAGTTCTTTATTAGTTCTACCTTGGACTATCACCGTGGTACAAGGAACCGGACCATAGCAAGCTAGAGCACTACAATAAATACATTGAAGTCAGAGGATCCCATTCTGATGGAGATGAGGGTTTTGTAATTCTTTGAAATTAATAAATGTCTCCCCCTTAATAAAAAGTCTCAAAACCTCTGGAATACACATCGTAATTAATAAGAAACAAACTTTGCTTATTTGTTGTGAGGGATAAGAATTAATATCAAATTCACTTCCAATTTAACCTTCTTTGTCTTATCAGAAAACGATCCTAAAATTTCCTTGGAAAATATTAGCATAAATCACCAAATATGGTAGATTCTATAGTTTGCCATAGACATTGCGAAAGTTTGAATCTCCGACAAGATGTCAAATTTACTTTACTGTTTTCTTTGTTTGTTTTAGTCATCCAACAAAAAAGAGGGCCTCACAAGAAAAAAACTAACTCGAAGATTTCGACTGGAAATTTCCGGCCCAACTCTAAAACTAACAGCAGTTCGAAAACTTCTTTAGCCACTGATTGCGACCAGACCAAGTTTGAATCAGGAAATCAGCTCTTCATCTTCTCATCTGAGAACGAAACACACGTCGCTATGCGTCGTTTAAGCGCCTTTCGACCAGTGACACCGAAATCGCTTCTGACTGCCCTTCCAGCCGACACCAGGAATTCATGGACACATTTCGCGTTCCTAGCAATCATTTTGAAGACATTGAGAAGATGAAAGAGGCTGTCATAAGGGTCCTGGCTACCTTCTCAGTCCAGACCTTTGCTCTCTGTGACTTTTAGTTGCTCCCCAGGAGAATCTCAGCGGCAGACGTTTTGAAGAAACTGAAAAGATGAAGGAGGCTGTGACAAAGGTCCTGGACACCTTTACTTTAGATGACTTCAATGGGGTCTTCACGAAGTTGCTGGAGCGCTACAAATTCATTGAAGTCAGGGGAATCCTACTTTGAAGGAAGTTAGGGTTTTGTACTTTGAAATTGTCTCCCCTGAAAAAAGTCTCAAAACTTCTAGAACGCATCTCGTAGATAAGATGGCTCCTTCAAACTTTCAGTATTACTGAAACGACAACACTAGCAAAGGCTACACGTGAAGACACAGCCTTTCAACACATTGCGGGACGTTTATCTTGAATGAAATGCGTTCTAAGAATATTGCTGTAAAATAGTTGAAAGATAAATAATAACATCCCCAACACAGCACAAGAGATAAGTATTTACAATGTGAAAGTGGAAAATAGTATCTTTGAATTAAAATCTGACAATGGTAAATACTGTATAGCGCCATTGCAGTAGTGTTTGCTAAACGTCTTTGTACCGCACCGTGTGTAGTGTACTTTTATATAATCTTTGCACGCTTTAAGACATTTTATTTTACAATATTTACTTTTATTTTATATTGTCCCCTCAAGTTTTAAAGAAACAACGTTAAGTGAGGACTTACCGTCTATGCAAAGAGTTGGTAAAACACGGTTGGTTGTTTGGTTGTTTTGGTTTAGCGGCATATCAACACCTCTGTGGGTTATTCAATGCAGAAATCTAAATATTTTATACGCAATTTTGTTTTATTTTTGGAGATAATAATTGTTAAAATGAAAGAAGTTTTACAAATTACTCCATAGCTGGGGGAGAAATGGTGGAGTCACACCTTTCCCAAGGGTATTTGCGCATAAATGAATTGGAACATGCCTCTCCAATTAAAGGTTCGTTAACCATTACACCACACGCACATTTCATCTGACAGCACTTGGTATTCCCTAGTTACTGACAGAGGTCGACCTTGCTTAACTTCGGTGATCGCACGGGAACCGTTGTTTTGCTGTGAAGTGGCCGGGAGCCACCTAACCTGCGCATCAAATCTTACAGCACCTGGTATTCCCAAGCAGACACCCATTTAGATACTGACCGGACATAACGTTACTTAACTTTGGCGATCGTACAAAACTGGTGCTTCAACGTTATTTAGCTGTAAGCCATCCAACCTGCACATCCAATCTTGCGCACCTGCTATTTCCAATCAGTCACCCATCTAGGTACGAAAAGGATCGACGTTGCTTAACTTCGATAATTGTACAACTTGTTTCAACGTGATTTAGCTGTAAGCCATCCAACATGCACATCCAGCCTTACAGCACCTGGTATTCACAAGCGGTTACCCAGCTAAGTACTGACGGGGATCGATGTTTCTTAACTTCGTTGATCGCACGGGAACCGAAGTTTCGACGTGATGCGGCCGTAAGCCGCTGAAAAATAGAGCATTAATTATAAAACTAGAAACAAAATTCCGGTAAAATGAGAACCGTATTAGATATAGGGTTCTAAAATTCCCTTATGAATTATAGGTTCCTAAAATTCCTTTATTAGTTATAGGTTTCTAAAATTCCCTTATTAGTCATAGGCTTCTAAAATTCCCTTATTAATTATAGATTTCTAAAATTCCCTTATTAGTCATAGGTTTCTAAAATTCACTTACTATTTATAGGTTTCTAAAATATCCTTATTAATTATAGGTTTCTCAGTTTATTAATAAAAAAAATAAAAACGAAAAATATAACAGAAAACCGAAGACGCTTCGTGATGGCCAAGGGCGCCTTCCAAATATAATTCAAAATCGTTTACGCTGTCCTATAGCGGATATCTTGTTTTCCACTCTACCTCCTCTTTCCCCATAGATGCAATGCTTATTGTATGGTAAATGTTAAGATCAGTCCCATTCTTTAGTTCCACCATTTCAGATGTTTACTTCTCGGACACGTCATGCTACTTCCGCAGACTCAAATCACCCTTATTTCCCCCTTATTCCAAAATATAACAAGGTTGTTCCACTCAGCTTTTTCGCAAAAACTGCTACAGTTTCTGTCTTCTTTGAACATTTTAATCTTTTCAAGTCGAAGGTCAGTTGTTTTTTTAGCCTTCTTATTCTCATAATCTTCACTTCCTACAACCTCCTCTTCCACTCATACCTCACACCTCATCATTACTATTTCAATTTTAACCCTCAACTTGAAGTAGCTCTTGAGCCTTGTATTAGGTGAAATTTAGTTTTTAACCAAATAGAAAACCTGCTTCATTTTAATTAGAAAGAGGGGTGTTTATGCTTGATTATCTCCCCTTGTTCACCTGACACTCACGCTTACAATCGTGAATACCAGCCTTCCACAGGTAATTAGCTATTTTCCTTATATTCATACATTCAGCATTCGTTGGCCAAACAGTTGACATTTATAAAATCTTTCTATTAGAACAATTTTTCAGGAAAAACAGGTTTCTCAAGTCCACTGTTATTCCCTTTCCAGCTTAGAGATTTCCGAATCATTTACACCGTCTTGTAGGGGTGACTTATCTCTCACTCTACAACCTCTTTCCCCATAGATGCAATGTTGCAAGCCTATCGCTACATTATTACTATTTCCATGACAGCTGTTCAGATGAGCTTCGTTCTTCACTTCCACCAATTCTGACGTTTACAGCTAAAACACGTTATGCTGCTTTCGCATAATCGAACCACCCACATTTCCCCCGTATTCCAAATGAAAGGAGAAAGTTTCACTCAGCTTTTTCCTGAAAAGGGCTAAATTGTGAATCAGACTCCCGCATGAATGCTCCCCTGGTCGCTACAGTCATAACCTCTTGAAGTCAAGGGTCAAAATATCTATCCTCCTTATCTTCGTGATATTTAGTTCCTGCTACCTTTTTTTTTAATTCATGCCACCGACTTCATTCAATAACCGTCTACCATGAGTGGCTCTCGGGCCTCGCTTTAGGTGAACTTATAAAAAAGGAAACCAAAGTACTAAGAAATAGAGAAACTTCGTCAGAAACAAAGACAAAATACTGAAATTCAATGTCGTAACTATTTAGAAATATGACAGTGAATACTGGAAAATTTCTTTACAGCTGAAGCAGAGACTCAAAGTAACGAATATGTGGCTCTACAGAAGGATGCTGAGAATACCATGGACTGAACATGTGAGTAATGAAGAAGTTTTAAAGAAAATGGACGCTAGAAGGACACTCATATTTGAAACCAGAAAGAGACATACTTTCTAAAGAGGGACAGTTTGGCAGATTTAATACCCAGAAGACGTATTGTTGGAAGTAGAGTCAGAGGGGATGTGTTTGCGTGAATGGATGGCACAGTAGGGACAAGAAGTGACAGAAAAACAGACTTTGTTTAGAGCTCAAACAGACAAGAGGTTGTAAATCACCCACTTTTTTGAAGGGCAGCAGTAGATAAAAGATGATGACCCATTAATGCTCACTGTACCATTTTGGGGAGTTTGGCATTAATAAACAGGATTTTTTTCTCATATCACAACTAGTATGCATAGATCATTTTTGTAAGGTATACAGATATTTTTTTTTTGGATGTTGGGAATTCAGGAAAAGGTGTGGGCAAAATCTTTGATTGAAAACACAAGAATCTGAGATGTCATTCCTTTCTGATGAGTCAAGCTTTGGAATTGTTGAGTAAAGAAGTCTGTTTCCACTCTGGATTATATACTCAGACAAAAGAGGTGTGTTAACGGAAATGATTTATATTTCCATCAATTTCCCCCAATCAAGATAATAAAACCATTAAGACACTAGAGGCTATTTCAGTGTAAGATAAAGACATGACATTAGAAGGAGCCGGAAACCCAATCCTAAACAGGTTACAAGGGATAAACCTCTACTCCTATTCAAAAGTTGAGGGAAGAGTGTGAACTGGACAATAAGCGAATCAATTTACTCTTAATGAGGAAAAATAAATAGTAAATAAAATTTCATAGTTTAGGCAGAGACGTTAGAAGTATATAGTTGAAGTAGACTTTAGAAGGAACCGGAAACCCAATCCTAAAGAGGTAACAAGGGATAAAGCTCTACTCCTATTCAAAAAACCTATCTACTCCTACTGAAGGAAGAAAATAAATAAATAACATTTCAGAGTTTACGCAGAGACGTTAGAAGTATAGAGTTGAAGTAGACTTTAGAAGGAACCGGAAACCCAATCCTAAAGAGGAAACAAGGGATAAAGCTCTACTCCTATTCAAAAAACCTATCTACTCCTACTGAAGGAAGAAAATAAATAAATAACATTTCAGAGTTTACGCAGAGACGTTAGAAGTATAGAGTTGAAGTAGACTTTAGAAGGAACCGGAAACCCAATCCTTAAGAGGAAACAAGGGATAAAGCTCTACTCCTATTCAAAAAACCTATCTACTCCTACTGAAGGAAGAAAATAAATAAAAAACATTTCAGAGTTTAGGTGGAGATTTTAGAAGTATAGAGTTGAAATAGTCTTTAGAAGGAACAGGAAACCCAATCCTAAACAGGAAACAAGGGATAAACCTCTACTCCTATTCAAAAAACCTATCTACTCCTACTGAAGAAAGGAAATCAATAAATAACATTTCAGAGTTTAGGTAGAGATTTTAGAAGTATAGAGTTGAAGTAGACTTTAGAAGGAACCGGAAACCCAAAACAAGAAACAATGGATAAACCTCTTCTTCTGTTCAAAAGATTCGGGAGTAGTATGAAACGCATGATAGTCGAACCTATCACCTCCTAGTTTATGAGATTTTCACTCCACTAATGTACCACGGGGAGTACTTTACAATTGCTACCAAGCAGAATGGGGTGTGCTTCTTCATGTGTTAATATTAAATTCTTCTGCCTAATTTATTAATATTTCCACAACCGCAACGATAGGTCTACCTAAGTTGACGATATTTTCCCAACGGTACTAAAGACTATAATTTAAAGTGGATTTTGAAAAAAATGGTTGCTTTTATAAACTTGGACCCCGAACATCATCTGTTAGCCTCCCTGAAAAAATTATTTTAATAGAAAGTTTTATGAATAGGCTGCTCGGTCAATAAATGCTGAATGTTTCCTTATAAGGAAAGAGCTAATATTACTATATCTGAGATAAAATATTTGAATGGGTTTAGTTCGGATAATTGAAAAACTTTCCTCTTCATTTCACATCCTAATAAATGAAGTCCGGAAAATCGGGGTACGGATAATTGAAGAAGTACTGTATTATACCCTTATTTGCTCGGCTTTTGATTTGGTCTGTGTCTACGACAGTACGTTACGACACAAGTCCGAGCTTATAGCGGTTTAGTGATAAGCCTCATGCGCTCAAACGAAGTGAATGACAGCATTTGAAAAGAAAGAACAACCTGTACTCTTTAGATATACAGGGTGTCCATAAAGTTCGTGTGCACTTTAAAAAATTTATAATTTTATTTGTATTTGCGATAGAAATAATCTGTAAAAAATGTTATAAAGTTTAATGTACCTAGTTTTAAGTATAGCTAAAATAACTAATGTGATTTCAGGCATTACTGTAAATCAGTTGGCAAATGTTTTCCGTGAACTGCAAAATCGTATTACCCTTTGTATTTGCTAATGATGGAGAACATGTGGAAACTTAAACAAAATTTCAATAAAACCTTAAAAAATATAGATTTACTTCTTTCTAATCCTTTTTACAAATTATTTCTATCGCAAATACAAATAAAGTTATAAATTTTTAAAAGCGCACACGAACTTTATGGACAGTCTGTATTTAATATGCAATGTATTTGCAATGTGTGTCTTCGAATTTAACTTAGGAGAAATTGTGTCTGAGTATCTTGTCAGCAAAGATTGTTGAATAAGAGGTCCCTTTCAAACCACGACTCTCTTATTTAGAGAGTAGTAATTTCTCTCGTGGTTGTCGGGTCCGATGTTTCGTATCCTGCTGCCGGATATTGGGACTTGTGGTGAAGGGTGCGGTCTGCTTCGTATTTTCTGCGTAACGTGGTGGAGTAAAAAAAAAAGTTTGGTTTTGAATTTGGCGCTTATATAAACAGAATATATCACAGCCACAGTCGGAGTTGAAGTCACTCAATAATACATCCATCAAAAGAGTTGAGGGCTTCAAATATCTTGGATCTCACATAATAGATTCCTAAAACGACTTCAGCATCCACAGAACTCTTGCGTGTTACAAACTTCACAAGATTTGGCGGTTGAACCTTCCATCATCTTTAAAAGTCCAAACGTTTCGAACATTGAACCAGTCCTACTGTTGTCGCAGTGTGTCCAATCACCACTCCCACCTTTTCGTAAACAACCCCGGATATGCCTGCCGGTAGAGAAAGGTCACGACCCTTGTGTGCTAAAAATAGCAACGACATCCTTTCAAACTGACAGAAACACAGAAACTCAATTTTCGCCACTAAACAAAAATAAAAGACCTTTAATTTCGAACCGAAATTAATTTAAATACAGTCAACAAACACCGAACACACTTTTGACTGTAATTAATACGGCCCGAAATTAATTATCTTCATTTACTTGTTTAGCATCACCGCTTTCTCTTGTATGAACCGTCATATCTAGATGCCCGAGACTTCACAGCGGTTTTTAACCGGCCAAGGAAGCAGCCCGGCCTTCGGGATGGGTTGCGACCATGGCAAAGTCTAGTTTGGACCTGCTAAGACAAACCAAGACCAACTTGGACCAGAACTTGACTAAGCTTTGACCAGATTGGACATGTTATGACCAATCTTTGACCAGTGACCCTATGCGGAAACGCTCGGGTTTCCCACGAAAAACGACCTTGTGTCACATCTTGACCCCGTGGGAGTTAAGTAAATACCGTCGGCCAGGGAGCAGGGAGCCTTCCTGAATCGCGACTTTGACGCGCCCAGTCAAGTCGACCGAGCCCAGCAGCTGACGGGACCCAGCAGCAGTTGTTCAAACAGTCCTTTTCAGGGCTAACTTCCGAAAGTCATTCGATCACCACACTTCACTCTCTGCTACTGCCTTCCCTCTGAGACGCCAGCTCACTCCTGCAGCTTCCAGCACTCCTGCAGCTTCCAGCACTCCTGCAGCTTCCAGCTCACCCCTGCAGCTCCCCGCAGTCGCCATCTCACTCCTGCAGCTTCCCGCAATTTCAGGCTCACTCCTGCAGCGCTTCACTGACGTCCAGCGACCAGTTCCAACCTCCTGATACCGTTCCCGAAAAAACGACCTCTGTCGCCTTACCACCCACTGTTCACAAATAAAGACACGATTTCCATCGTCTACAACGGACCATCTGCGTTTGTCATCCTTTTTTGCTATTGCCAACTCCTTGCCTTTGTCCCCTTTTTTAGTTGTACGGTCGATTGGCACTCACACTGCAACAAGTGTTGACCCCGACGTGATCTGACTAGGCTGGACAATATGGCGACACAATACCAACGAGGCATATTCAACGTTTAGCAACCAGCAGACCTGCAACACCATTTTTCTACGAACTAACACTCTTCTGGACTGAAATAGATAAAGTGTGAACCAAACCACTAAAGGCGACCCACTGTCCTTTATTCTCAAACAACTGGTGATTCCGACATGGAAGCAACACTCAAGTTTCACTGGAATAAACGCACAATTCCCTGGACGACTCACTGTTCCATCACGATGCGACATCACTGAGGATTTGCATGCACGTAATTCGTTGCTACTAACATTGCAAATTCCGCTTCCTTTCAATACATGCTACTGGTCATAGCATTTCGCATCTTCTTCCATTCTAAAACCCAAAAAGCGCGCGCATTCATTTTTCCTACACCACGTGGCGACAACTTCACGCCACCGCTTGCTTCCCATGCTTCAAACTTTCTTTCGGACGACTCACTGTTTCGAAAAACATTTTCAACGGTTGCATCCTGACGACAACACAAGCACATTTCGTCGAATCACGCATCTCAACCACACTTCTGACACATTTTCTTTTCAGTTCACAAGAACAATAATCAAGACTTTCATTAACTTTTTTCTTATATATTAAAAGTTGTCATTTTTTTTTACAACTTTTAATCTTGTGGGAGGTATTGTCGGAGTTACCTCCTCCTTCGATCCTTAAATAAATTAGCATATATCCTACATATCCTCGTTCTGTCGTCTATATTGTTTCACCGTCAGATTTAACGTCTTCAAAAATGTTAGCGGGCCTCTTGTGACCTCGTTCACCCTTGTGTGATACGGGGCCGCTCGGGGGGGGGGGGCGCTACACTGTATGTATTAGAAACTTGGACATTATCTGTTCGTCTTGAGAGACGACTGGATGGAACATATATAAATCTACTTATAAAAATCCAGGACATCAGTTGGAGGTCCACTGCAACTCTTAACACAATTTACGGAGAGATAGAATCAATCTCTCTTAAGTTCAAATAAAAACGATTACAGTTTGCCGGCCATTGCCACTAAGTGGGCAGGGAATTCATCTCATCCGATCCGTACTCCTATGGCATAACATCTGGAAGTGTATTCTCACGAAAATTGACTTTCCCAGTTACCATAGGTCGGGACTCAGGATTGTACATTGGAGACAGCAATGTAGGACCGAACAGCGTGGAAAGGGATTGTTAATGGAGTCCCGACCAACCATGGGGGGGGGGTCGAAGGATGATGATGATGATGATGATGATGATGATGATGATATAGACAGGATTGCGTGACCCTTACAGTAGTAGTCTTTTTGCTTAGCAAATCAGCATCCTCGTTTTATTCTGTGCTGGATTAATCGTATTTTAAGCTTGATTATTCTAAATTCTAATAAACAACGACCAGAGAATAAAAAGTCAAAAGCTTAAGAAAAATTATCAATAACGACAAGAATATTTGTTTGAAGAAAAATATATATATATGTGTGTGTGTGTGTGTGCGGAGTAGAAAGAAAGATTTACGTCAGGGTAGAGGGATTCACACACAACTTTGCTATCAGGTTATTTGCCTCCCTACCGAACTACCTACTCTCTACCTATGTTTATTTACAAATGGCTTAGAGCGTCGGTAGTTCTCTCCCTCCCACCCACGCAATTCTGGCAATATTAGAGGCAACCGGGTGGGGTGGGGATTGTAACAGTTGCCGAAAATATGTTTCATCACCCACATATTTTCTTTTTCCAAAATTTCGTTTTTACCTCGACTTATGTAAGTGAAAGAGAACGTGTATCATTAGGAATTGGCAAAAAAAGAAAGAAAAAAGAAAGAACGAAAAAAAGAAAGAAGGAAAGAAAGAAAGAAAGAAAGAAGGAAGGAAGGAAAGAAAAGGACACGTTAATACAGTAAGAAAAAGAAGGAGACAAAAATGTTTTAAAAAGAAAGAAAGAAAGAATTTTTTAAGAAACAAAGAAAGAGAGGAAGAATGTTTTAAGAAAGAAAGAATGAAAGAAAGCATATTTTAAGAAAGAAAGAAAGAAAGAAAGAAAGAAAGAAAGAAAGTCTTAAGAAAGAAAGAAAGAAAGAATATTTTAAGAAAGAAAGAAAGAAAGAAAGAAAGAAAGAATGTTTTAAAGAAAGAAACAATGAGTGGAAAAATGTTTGCAGGAAGAAAGAATGAAACAAAGAAAAAATTTAATAAAAAATCAAAAAGAAAGAATGTCTTAATAAGCAAAGAAATAAATAAATAATGGAGACTTTAATAATGAAGGAAAAAGAAAGAAAAAAGAAAGAAGAAAAGAAAGAATGAAAGAAAGAAAGAATAATGAAAGAAAAAAGAAAAAGAAAGCCGATTTTAATAAAGAAAGAAAAAGAAAAATAATTATAAAGAAAGAAAAAATTTAATAAAGAAAGAAAAAGACTGAAAGAAAGTAGATTACAATAAAAAAGAAAAAAAAGAATGTTTTAAGAAAGAAAGAAAAAATGGTAAAGAAAGAGAGGACTTTTTAATAAAGAGAGAAAAAGAAAAAAGAATGTTTTAAAAAGAAAGAAATATAAGAAAATGAAAGAAATAAAATAAGATAAAACAATTATATTCATTGGAAAAAATTATACACAATTCTTTTATCTAAAATACTATTCGTTCCTAATCTTTCATCCATCTTAGTTTGATGATGGCGAGGGTGTGAAACCCAAGGTTACAAACTCACATCTATAAAACTAAGAATGTTGGCTCTATTACTGATACTGAGCGCTTTCCAATAAATACCGCCCATATATAATATAGAAATAACATATATATATATATATATATATATATATATATATATATATATATATATATATATTATAAATTAAATGATTTAAAATATGTTTTTTTTCACACAGTTCTAACCATGTTTCAAAAATGGAAGCTAAAAGCCCCGAATTTAATTTTGTGATTAAATTAAAGACATTAGTTCCATTTCATCCTCAAGCGAATTAATGCTCTGTAAATTTACATTGAGCACTATTTTGTAAAAATAAAAATATCTATAAGAACACCGGATTATATATCTTGCTGTTCTTTCTTTATATATATATATATATATATATATATATGTAAAATAGGTCAATTAATAAAACAAGAATAAACGAAAGGGTACCAATATAATCAGTGCGAAATAGATTTATTAAATATTAATTATTAACCATATGACAGAAATGAAGCGCGGAGAGAAAGGTTTTAAGTCCGGAATTTTCGGACATGCAGTGTCCTTTATCAACGGAGGTTAGAAATAAACAGAGAGATAGGAATTAATCACCAACAGATGGTTTTGTGGACGGTGTATTTTCTGGTGGAGATTATATTATTAGCAAAAATCCGATCTCTGTCTGATTTCTCGCTTGCGAAACGTTTTATGAAAATAAACTTAGATTTAAAATTTTGATCAGATCGGTGTAAAAGCGCTAGGCCGGTCTAATTATATATATATATATATATATATATATATATATATATATATATATATATATATATATATGCACATTTCATTGAAAAACGACAGACAAGGTGCTTTTATTTAGTTTTTTATACAATTTTTCATGGGATCTAATATTTTTTTTTATTTTCGGATGGTAAATTATATAAAAAACTGTCCAAATGTTCTTTTTATCCGAGCGCTTTCGGCTATACATTTAGCCATTTTTCAAGGATTATATATATATATATATATATATATATATATATATATATATATATATATATATATATATATATAAATTATTTATGGAGTATGACGGTTATAGCCTTAGTACGTCAGTGTTGTTGTTTCCATAACAAGTGTGTTCTTCACGGAATACTGTTGACCCATACACAAAAAGGCTTAAAATTCAGTTTTGTTCATCTCCTAGACTGTTTGCCAACCCAGGTTGAAAAGCCCGGTAGGCCCTACTTTTTAGCCCATAGATGGAAGGGGAAGAGATGTATTCCTACATCCCCAAGGGTATTTGCGCAGCATTAATTGTAATAATCTTGACCGGAATTCGAACTCAGATCGCAGCTTTCTCATTCTCGAACCGCTTGGCTCTGCACCAGCGGCAGATAAACACACAGAAACACGCAAGCATGCATATATTCAAGAGTATTCTGGAATGGTTGACAATTTGGCATTGATAAGAAACCGAGACACGTGACTTATATAGCTGGTTCGTATCAGTGTCCTTTTTTTCCCGCCTCCTGCTAAGTGCTTGTGCAGTGAGGTGTGATTCATAATTGCTTGTTGTCCTTTGATTACCTACTTTCGTTTTATCATTTCACCCCATGCAAAGCAACAAAGCGACTAAGACGCAGGGGGTAACTAAATGCGAAAGACCAAAAGAGAAAGAGAAACATTATTAAGGAGAGAGAACGACAAAAGAACAGGAATAAAGACAACAAAACATAACGATTGACACTGCATTTAAATTTTTCAAGATCAAATCTGACTAGAAAGTAAGAAGCCGGAAAAGAGTTCCACAAGCGAGAAGTGCGAGAGAAGAAACTGTTAGCACAGAACTTACGGTTATAGCTATGCATTTCAACTGCAAGGTGTCCAGTAAAAAAGCGGCAAATTTATTCTTGGAGAAAATACACCAGCCGTAATTAGCCCATCTCAGTGTGCCCCTAGAAGCCCAGATCTGAATGTTATGGATTACTGCAGGACTCGGCAACCTATGTCACGTGTGCCATACGTGACACGCCAAGCAATTTCCAATGGCACGCAGCCGCAAATGACATCACGAAGTCCGAACGAATAACTACTACAACGCAAACAATGCTTTTTCACTTTTAATATGTACTAAAGTATATATACTCTATATTACTATATAAAATCTATTGTAGAACAGGTATATTAACCTTGGCTTGTATAAAAATACGTATGCTGTTGGCACACTGAATGATTTTAAAACCCTAAAACTTGTTTATATTCTTTAATGAAACATGCATCAATATATATATATACATATATATATATATATATATATATATGTGTGTGTGTGTGTGTGTGTGTATATATATATATATATATATATATATGGTATAAAATGACAATTGAAAAAATCTTAGGTTTTGTCGACACGTTTCGTTTTACGACTTTTTCAAGGCAAAAATGAAATCGAAATGTTTTTGTTGTTATAGTTACATTAAAAAATCCAAATTTAAAAAGATAGACGCTTCTGTCTAAGCTTTTTTCTGGTTAATGTAAATTATCTTTATAGTAAGGGATTATTTTGTCCATGTCGACAATATGATAATACCAATCTGTCTTGTCCACAGAATTGATCTGGGAATTTAACTATATATGTATATATATATATTTGCTACATTTATAATCTGTCATGAACATTAAAAAATTTACTTTCGATTACTCCCTAAAAGCATAGCCATCTCCCCATCACTCACCTACAAGCAAAAATGAATAGAAAAATAGAAAACCGCATGAAAAAATGAGACGGAAAATGCGTTTCCTCTTATATCAAGAATTTGACATCAATAGCACACTCAAGGAAAAAAATATAGTTTAAAAACATAAAAATGTCCCCGTAACAGAAAAACACTAGACAATTTCGAAAGAAATTTAATTAAGAAACATAAATTTTCACAAAGAATTAAAAATGCTTTACAGAAAAAAAAAATCATAAAAGAAGATAAAGCTAAAATAAATAATTCATATAACATATTTAGCGGAAATAAGAAATATCTATGAACTTGTTATGGGACCTTACCCATAATAACATAATGGACTATTCCATACGTAATAAATACTGCGCCTCAAGAGGAAGCAGAGAGTTCAGTCTAAAGTCTGGAGTGAGGTCCGTCAGGAGTCTGTCAGTTAGTCAGAGCGAGTCAGTCAGTCGAGTCAAGAGTCGAGTCAGAGGCAGTCCGAAACAGAGTCGCGTTCAGACAATTACTGCAAGACATTTGAATAGTGATACTGGTCGAGACTACATTGTTCTCTCTACTAAACCTGATTGTTCGTACTAACACTTTCTACTTCTCTGTATATATTCCTGTTTGTAATATATCTGTGTTATTTCATATTTCCCGTGTTCGAGTTCTTCTTTATTGGTTCTACCTTGGGCTATCACTGTGGTACAAGGAACCGGACCATAACAGAACTACCCCCTCCAACACACGCGTGCACCTAAAAAACACAACAAACTACTCAAGGACAACATAATTAAGACATATAAAAAACATCAAAAACTACAGAATACGATATGAACATGGAAGCTAAAAAATCGCCGACATATTAAACCTAAACGAATAAATAAATTGCATCACCAAATCAAAAGCATTTATTATACTAAAAGTCTACAAAGAAAATAAACCTAACATGCTGACTCATAACCTCAACCAAAAGTGAACTACGTTAAATAAATAAAATAATACTAAAAAGAATTAACTCAGAACTAAAGAAGAAATTAAGAGTAAATCAGTGAAAAAACACGAAACAATTATAGACTGGTTCCGCAAATTAACAAAAAACGAACATAATTGCGAATTTATAAAACTAGATATAAAAGAATTATACCCTTCTATAAGAGAACCCATGCTGGATAAGGTCATCTCTTTAACTCAAGAACAAATAAAAATAAACCAAAAAGAAGTAAAAATCGTTAAACACTCACGAAATGACTAATATTCGACAACGAAGTCGCGTGGATAAAGAAAGAAGGAACCTTTAACATTACAGTGAGAAGCTTTGATGGTGCAAAAACCTGTGAACTTATAGGTATAGATTTACTACATGAAGTAAAATAATCGTCAAAAATCCTATAAGCCTCTACAGGGACAACGGTCTCATAAAAAAAAAAACAAATTCAGAAAAAATAATCATAAAAGCTTTTAAAAATATGGGATTCGACATAGACATAAAAACTAACCTAAAAGAAGCAAATTACCCAGATGTCACATTCAACCTGACAAAAGATACATATCAACAATAAAGAAAACCCAATGACAAACCACTTTACAAACACACATAAATAAATCTAAGAAATCTACACCTTTGTAAAAGACCAGAAAAACTATTTGGTACAACACAAAGAAACTAATTTTCCCAGCAGCAAACCTAGCAATTATTTCAATGTAAGCAATCCCCTTTCATATCAGTGGAAGACATGAAACCAAGAAGATGCAATCAGTCGCTCTCTTAGCGGTTAGCATCAGCCATGCTGATGGAAGACGAAAATGACTCTTTATGATGCTTAAAATATAGCAGTTTTGTTTTGGAGTCGTTAAAATTGACAAACCACCTCTTGAACAGCTTATTGGACGTCATTTTTGAGAACAGATGCCAGTTTTACTTTGTCTGACCTGTCGGAATTACTATTAAGACAGGAGCAAAAACATATACGAGATCTGATAAAAAATATTGGGATGTTGCTATGGTAATAGAGATAAAGTACTCAGAGTGAAGCGGCTTAGCAAAGATTGACCTTTGAACTCTGTCACGCATACTAAGTTATAACGTTCTCGCTCACTTCCGCTGATTATAGCAGTGCTTGGAAGGAAAGTGTGTAGAGTATGGTTCCATAAATGATCATGGCTTGTGCGGCAGTTTTTGGCTAAGCGAAACACTCCCCAGGTCCGAGAACTACCATATTCCCCAGGTTACAACTCATTCCATTTCAAAAATCAAATCACATATGAAAGGAACAAGATTTTAAGACGTTGAGGAAATCCAAGAGAAGGCAACGAGACAGCTCCTCGCTATCCCCAAAAAAGAGTTCCAGAAATGCTTCCATCAATGGAAACGGCGCTAAAGTGTGTGGCTTCACAAGGGTATTACTTCGAACGAGATTAAATACCGAATTCTACATACTGTAAGGGATTATAATACATTTACTAGTTCTTGAAAGAAATATATATTAAAAATTAAAAGTGAAAATATTTTTCAAATCGTAGTTAAATAAAAGGTATTCTAACCTAACCGCCCCCAAATCTTTAAATATACAAATAGAAAAAATGCCGTAAGAATTTTTGCCGTTAACAATAAAATTTTAAAAAATCCAGACGACATGCATTTAACGGATGTCAGATTTCATTGAAAAATACATCCCTACCCCTACCAAAGCGTAACTAATAACTGATACATCAAAATACAGACATAATGAACACGCAAACTCCCCTTGTCTGGTTGAATTGGATTTCTCTGTATCATTGGAAACGTGAATTATGATTTTTGCTGTGTCTTTAAAACAAAATTCGCCTGAGGAGAAAATGGAACTAATGTCTAATTTAATTACAAAATTAAATTCCAAGCTTTCAGCTTCCATTTTTGAAACATGGTTAGAACTGTGTAGCGAAAAAAAACATATTTTAAATCAATTAATTTATAATATATATATATATATATATATATATATATATATATATATATATATATAAGTCCGATAATTATTTTAAGACATTTTATGTTTATACATTCTTTTTATAGATACAAATATGTAAACATAAAAATGTCTTAAAATAATTGTCGAACTTTGTCCATTTCATGATGTGCGACGTCATTTATTTACATTTGGATACGCTTTGAGCAGTTATGAATGTACGTGAGAGATTCAGGGAAGATTGAAGTTTAAAGGCCGTAAATTTGACCTTGCTAATCGAACGATTCTCTGTGGCTCGATCGGTTAAGAGCACGTCAGGATACAGGTTCAAATCCTGTCGAAGGACGAATATTTTCTATAAAAATTTCTCGGACATTCAGGCCGGTAAATGTAATAAACACTGTTTATTATAAAAACAGAGGATTTATTTAAATATTTGTATCTATAAAAAGAATGTATAAACATATAAATGTCTTAATATATATATATATATATATATATATATATATATATATATATATATATATAAGTGTTGTGTATGATACACCTAATTTACATAAGCGGACTACCGACCATATAAATATGGGTTGGTACCGGAAGACAGGGAAGATAGTAGAGATTAAGAAATTGAATCCAGAGACTCTGCCCGACTGCGATTTAGTCAACCCATTATGCAGGAACAGTCTTCCCAAGAATATACCAAACTAACTGTAAATATTGTGTACCTATTCTTTGTTTCAATACATTTTGTTAACGTACATTTTGTGTTGTATTATTCCATGCTTATTTAAGCTTCAACAATAAGTGAACATAGAAGTCAACACTTAGAGGCGACAGTCTGTTTCATGCTATATGCAATCGTCAGGCCACGAGTGTTGTTATAACCGCCAAAATAGACTACCCACAATGCACCACTGACCCGTATATATAAATAGCCGAGAAAAATAATAGCACTCGTTGCCTGACGATTGAATCTAGCATGAAACAGACTGTCGCCTCTAAGTGTGGACTTCTATGTTCACTTTTATATTTACATACGCTCTATCTCTGATATTGAGCACTTTATCCCATAAATATAGCACATCTTAAGACTATATTTCTCCATACATACTTACATACATATATATATATATATACTGGCAGCAAGTATTCATCCAAACAAATTTGATTAAAAAGAACCGAAAAAGCTATTCCATCTCTTGGAAGTCAAGTTTTGACTGCAAACTCATGTTTTGATTACTGCTGATACTGCGTTTGAATGTTTGTATTTGTCTTTCTTTCCTTTATCGGATGAATTCTTGGAAATAATTCACTAAGCCTAACAAACTTTGTAATTCGTCTACGTTTTTTGGAGCTGGCATTTTTTTTTTATTGCCGTAGCCCTTTGTGGTTCTGGTCGTCTTCCTTCTTCATCGATGATATGTCCCAGATATTTTATTTCCTTCATAAAGAAATCGCACTTGTTTTCTTTTACCTTGAAACCATAGTTTTGTATTCTCCTAAAAACCTCTTGAACGTGTTCCCAGTGTTGCTCAATGTTTTTGCTATTTACCAGTATCTCATGCTCGTCGCCACTGTTATGGTCCAATATCCTCGCACCACAGTTATGGTCCAAGGTTAGAACCAAGGAAGAACAACACGAACACAAAAGTAGAATAACAAGGATATATTACAACAGAAATATAGTACAAGAAGTTGAAGGCGCTAGTAATGACTGTCAGTCTGGTTTAGAGTGAACTAATATTATCTCGACTCGTTACAATATTCATTCATTATACGTCTTGAGAGGCGCAGTATTTATAATGTCAGGAAGAGTCCATTATCGTTATAGGTAAGTTCCCATAACAATTACCGTCTCCCATATTGTATTTATTTCTGTACTAGGCCTACTAAGGAGGTCCTCATAGCCTATTTCTCTAGTGTTCTTCCCTGTCCAGTATTTTAACTTTATTCCATAGGGGCAGATGACCACCTCTTTCCTTTCGTACAAGATCAGCCATGCCCGATTTTATCGTTTCACCTCTCACTACGGATTTCCGATGCTCATCCAGCCTTACTTTTCGGAGGATGGCTCATTTCTCGTTTATATTCTCTGCTGCCACTACTGCAAAGGATCGAGTACACGGAATTCTTGGTCATATTCTCCCCCGCCCCCCGAGTTAGGCTTTATTCCGCAGAGATTTCTCTGTAGGGTGGAACTGCTTCTGAATGTTGTCCTAATGTTGTATGGGCCGCAGATCTTCAGAATCTTTTTCCGATATACCCTCGACATAAGGTAGACAATTTTCTGGCCCTCCTCCTCCCAGTCCCTTCTGTTCCTACCTGCTGATGTTTTGTTTGCCAGGTAGCTGCTATTCTGAAGGGTACATGCTGATCATTTCCTGTTGATATATGTCTGGGTAGCCACTTATGATTTTCGCTCGGTGTTGTTGGCATCGAATGGCCCCTTTCTTCACACTGTATGGATGGTGGGAATTAAAGTTGATGTATTGTCTGGTTAAGGTTGTCTTGTGATATACGAATGTTTTGTACTCATTCTCTGTGCAAATTACTAGCATATCCAGGAAGGCTACCTAAATATTATTTTCTTCTTCCATTGTGAACTAGATCGAAGGTCTTATTGAATTCATATGGCCCAGCAGTATTTATACAGCCTCCTGGTGTGGCCAGAGTATGAAGGGGTCATCCACGTATCTCCGCTATGAAGGTGTCATCCACGTATCCCCGCTTTAGTGGTGCCGTTTCTAAAACCATTTCCCTGAAGTATTCTATGTATATGTTTGCCAACACTGTTGACAACGGTGAACCCATAGCCGAACCTTCCTCCTGTTGGTATATGCCAGACTCTAGTTGGAAGAATTTTGTGTGTACACAGAACGTCTATATTTCTATCAGATTATCTATTGGAAGGGAGGGGCTGATTCCATTCGGTTCCTAACCACTGTCAGGTCCCAGCTGTAGAAACTGTGGTGAACAAGCTTACCATCCGATTGTTTTGAATGGAAACCCCTTGGATCAGTTTCAGTAGGTATTCTGAGTTTCTAACATAGGATGAGTACTTCCCTGTTGATGGGTTGACTATATCCACGAAGAATCTACTCAGTGGGTGGAACGCTACCCCCCCACTTGTAGTTGATTATAGGTCTCAGTAGAATACCAACTTTGTGTGCGTGTCTCTGTGGGTGTGCGTGGCTGTATGTATGTGCGTGCGTGCGATTGCGCATGCGCGTGTGTGTGTGATACGCCATATGGTTGGGTTGAAATTAAACTTGTCGCCCGGTGGGCCTTTTCGCCGTAAGGGACGAAATGTCATGCCACTGTCGCATCCTGAGACTAAGAACAAAAGAGAGAAGGAAGGTCGATGTCCTTTTCTTTTATACTGCTTATTACCACGCCACCTAGCGAGCGTTAAGCGATGTCTCGAAACATAATCCCATAAATATAGGTTTCTAACAGTCGATGATGCAATAGTGATACGAGCGATATATAATTAGAAGAACGGAGCTCTAATAGTGAGATTTGTTATAACGTGACTTCTGTTGGTGCGGTAAAATGTGTAATCCGGCCCGGTTCTGGAAATCCGGCAACGTGCCAGAAAATCGGTGGTGTATCTTTAAATAAATAAACTATAAAATAAGAAAATGCAATATTTTTTCTTTTACTTCTCCCTCCTTCAAATCTTGGTGATCATGTTTGTTCACAGTCCATATTTTTGTTATTTTATTCGATCGAGCTAATCTCTTACACTCACGAGTCTGTCACGTCAACCATAATGACCTTGTGTCGGGATGCATATATCCAGGTTTTAGATGCTAAGTGTCGGGATTCCAAACATTTACCAACAACAGCAACATATTTTTTTTAAAATGAAACATAAAAAGTTTATTCCCTGAAGGAAAAAGTAAAAACAGAATGATAGTTGAAATAACATTTATATACTCTTTTCTGAAATAACAACAAAATGCTAACTTTTTCCTTGCAGTGAAGTTTGTTTTATAAAATAATTTAGCGTTTTAATATGGTGTGAAATTTGTGAACATATTTTATGACGGTCAGTCTAATGTGTTTGTGAGTTCATAGACAAAGGCTTAGTAAACTGTTGCTGGTTAATTCCTTCTATTGTATGCGTGGATAAGGCCTTAATCGGCAGCCGTTTGTTTCTCTTCTATTAGTTGCGAGGGGGTGTCTACGCACGTGTAGATCAAACAGGCCGAAAAATTTTTTGAACCCAGAGAAGCAGTATAATTCTGTTTTTATATCAAGCGATCCAAAATCTAATTTCACATATAAGTGCGGACTTTTGTGAATTGCTTAGAAAATAATTTCACTGTAGCTCGCGAAAATATTTTTCTCGAATTTGCGGGTGTTTATTTATTATTATTGTTATTTTCTAAATAGCCCCAAAATAACACGTGATAATCTGCAACTACGTCCGCCAAGTATTTTGGCGGTATTTGCCATTGTAATTGAAGTTTATCTTCTGACGAGAGTTTATTTGTTGAATGCTATATGTAGGATTTAATTCCTACATCTGCATAAAGGTCGGAAGATCATTAGGATGGCATTCTGTGTCATATGATAGCTAGTCAATATAGGTACTTGCTTGGCGACTCTGCCGTCCTGCGCTATGGCTAGGTGCTCAGAGCAGTAGATCACCCGCAAGTTCTTGTTTTGCTCACCAGCAATGTCCTGTAAACTAAAACTAAAACCCATATTTTTAATATCTGCGAATTGTCATTGCTTTGGAAAGACAAAGGTGTAATTTCTTGTTGCCTTCTTCTTAGAATTCAGAGTTGGGTTCTTAGACTGGCTAAAAGCCAAGGATATAGAGACATGTCTAGTTCGCTATTTGGTACGTTTAATAGTGGTACAGTTCGCCTGCCACACAATATGCGGTACTCGTTGTTATAAAGTACCGACCTTTCATCGTCTATCAATTTATTTTTAAAAGCGGAGAGTTATGTAGAAAGACTATCTAACCTTCTTTATACTATTATTTAAACATGGACTCGTCCATCCACTATGAATAGAACGTCTGCTCATGGAACAGCGGCGAAAAGTGGGTCGCTAAGGCGTAGTGCTTTCAGTCGTACTGATCTACTGTATTCTCAAACGATGTTCTCATGTGATGAAACCCTTCTTCATTCGACGTTTTGTTTCCAGTGTTTTCCTTATAGCCTCACTAAACACAGAATCTATAAGCACGAAACGAACTTATAACATGACCTTCAAGTTGACAGACGCGCACAGTCCATTTGATTTGTTTCACGTGGGAGGGAGTTACACCTTAAAGGAATTGTCTCATTCTGTTACAAATGAGTTGAAGATTAGAAGTGAAACTTAAGCGATGTTGGATTCTGTTCCCCTGCCGTGAGTGTCATTTGGCGTTAGGTGCTTGGGAATGGTATATGCCATTTTTATATGGCTTGCATGGTAATGCCGGAGAAACTGTGAGGAGGATCCTGTGTAGGTCACCTTGATGAGTGTCCAATGGAAAGGTAACTGATCAAGCAACCAAAGAGCATAATATTACAATACTGAATGCTGTGCGTTTGTAGTAGTATAAGGAACAACTAGTAATAAGAAAGAAAGAAAGAAAGAAAGAAAGAAAGAAAGAAAGAAAGAAAGAAAGAAAGAAAGAAAAAAAGAAAGATAGAAAGAAAGAAAGAAAAAAGAAAGAAAGAAAGAAAAAAGAAAGAAAGAAAAAAGAAAGAAAGAAAGGAAGAAAGAAAGAAAGAAAAAAAGAAAGAAAGAAAGAAAGAAAAAAGAAAGAAAGAAAAAAGAAAGAAAGAAAAAAGAAAGAAAGAAAGAAAGAAAGAAAGAAAGAAAGAAAGAAAGAAAGGAAGAAAGAATTAAATTAAATTAAATACATGAAAAACAAAAGTAATAAAAAATAACGGGAATAAAAAGTAATAAAAAAAGAAAGAAAGGACGACTTCAATAAGCAAAAGAAAAAAGAAAAAAAAGAAAGAAAAACGACTGAGAATAAGAAAGAACGTAAAATAACGACTGAGAATAAGAAAAAAGAAAGAAAAACCAATGAAAATAAGAAAGAAACAAGGAAAAATGACTGAGAATAAGAAAGAAAGAAAGAAAGAAAGAAAGAAAGAAAGAAAGAAAGAGAAATGGAATGGGAAAAGAAAGAAAGAAAGAAAGAAAGAAAGAAAGAAAGAGAAATGGAATGGGAAAAGAAAGAAAGAAAGAAAGAAAGAAAGAAAGAAAGAAAGAATAAATAAACCAAATTTTTGAATGAATGATAAAAAAAGACAAAGGTACAAGAAAAATAATAATAATGAGAAAAGCGATGTGTAAAAAAGAAAAAAAAGAATTGCGTCTGTGAAACTCTGTCAGAAAGTCTGGAGAAATTATCTGAACGAGAAATGGAATATGAATTTGGCTAGAAATAAAAAGACGTTGCAAGAGAAATAGTTGCCTTGGACTAGCAAGCAGAAGAAAAATATTACGAAAGCGTAGCGAGACAGAAACAAAATAAGTTCTATTTTATGTGAGATTGGTAGAAGAAGTGGGCGTGTGGTAAGAAGCGATTTACTGATTAAAAAAAAAGTAGAAAAAAAGGAAACCACTTCTACTTCGCAATTGGCAGGGGAATAATCATCGGACATTGCTGCCCCCCCTCTCTCTTGATCTCACACTTTAACCAAATAGCAAAGATTCCATTGCTCTCATCTGCTCTTTTTCCCCTTTCTCTCTCCCTCACTCTGCTTTTCTCCTGTTTCGTTTCGCTTCTTTTTACTCTGACCCTTTGGCTTTCTGTTACTGCCCTGCGCATGCGTAAACAAATACAGAACACTGATTTCCTCTTTGTATCTTTCTGCCTATTTTTATCATTCTAACCCCAAGCAAGGCAATAATACCACTAGGACGTAAGGGTTTACTGGGAGTGAATGGGAATGAGATTTTAGTGAGGAGAAAAGACAAAGAACAGAATTCAGGAAGACAAAAAATGGCGACTGGCGTTGCATTTAAATTTTTTGAAGATTGTCGATAGCAGAAGGAAAAAGATCAGAAGCTAATTCCACAGGCGAGAATTGCGAGAAGAGGAAATATCATGATATAAACATGCGATAGCATCTAACTTGTTCAACAGTAAAACGGAGGTGGGACCTAGTTGCCAATTTAGAAGCGCGTTTAAATTCGTGCAGACGAGACACTAAGAAAGAAAGCTCATCAGAACAACCGCCATGGAAATATTTGTAGAAAAGACAGAGGGAGGTCACGTGACATTCACTCGCCTAGAATCACCAATGAGGCTCAGTAATAATGGCTGAGGTAGAGAACCAATAAATATTTAAAAATAGGTTTGTCGATCGATTAATAAAAAGTAATAGAGATATTTAAACGAACGAAAAAAGAAAGATGAAAAATAAAATATGTATAAAAGAAAGAAAGAAAGAAAGACGAAAAATATAACTGCACGGAAGGGAGAAAGATGAAAAAGACATAGAATAAAAATTTAAAAGAAAGAAAAAAATGCAAAAAAGAGAGAAAATAAAATCATGAAAGAAAGAAAAAAGAAAGAAATGAAAAAAGAGAGAAAGTAAAAACGTGAAAGAAAGAAAGAAAGAAAGAAAGAAAGAAAGAAAATATAACCGTACGGAAGGGAGAAAAAAGAAAAAGGCAGTATAAAAATTTAAATGAAAGAAAGAAATGAAAAAAAGAGAAAATAAAAAAGTGAAAGAAAGAAAGAAAGAAATGAAAAAGAGAGAAAATACAAATTGAAAGAAAGAAATGAAAAAAGAGTAAATAAAAAAGTGAAAGAAAGAAAGAAAGAAAATGCAGGGTGGTCCGAAAGTACTGTCACCCATTACCTTACTTCCAAACTGTAGGAGTCCGGGCCATCCATCCGAAATAGGAAATTATATGATGTAAGGGTGACAAGACTTTCGGGTCACCCCGGAGAATAACAATTGAAAGAAAGAAAGAAGAAAAGAAAGAAAGAATTCAAATAAAAAAAAAAAAAAAACGAAGGAAGACAACAAAAGAGAAAATTGTAATGCACGTGAGAAAGAAAAAAGAAAAAAAAAAAAAAGAAACTCACCCACTCGCACGTCAAGTCACCGTCTTCCCTTGCACTTACATCATCCTCCCCCGTGGAGATTTCCAACTTTTCAGATTCTCTATCTACCCCGCACCAGAAATAATTACCCATTTCCTACACCTACCCCTAACACTACCATGGCGAAAGAGAAAGAAATAATTCTGTATCTATGTTTCTCCTCCTCCTCCTTTGTAATCTATCGGGCATCTGAGGCCTAAGCCACATCCCACTCCGCTCATTTCTGTCTCAGATTATCCACCATTCATTTCCTGTACAGACGTAAGCGAAAGGGAAAAGGCTGAAGGCTAGAATTATCTGCAAAGCATTTCGTCAATCGTAAAAAACTCGCTACATTTTGATTCGAATACAAACCGAACCTATGTCTACATTTTGACTCGAGTACTGTGCCATGTGTCCTTAAGGATAAAGGCGTTGGTTAGATCCAGTGACAGTGTGAGTTCAATACCTGGTTAAGGCAGAGGAGAACTTTCAGAGGGAAATTAACTGGAGATAACTGATAACAGACATCCATTAAACATGGCACGTGGAACTAGAACAGTCTACCGCAGTGAGCGAAATAAAGGGTTCAGGTGGACATTCCAAGCACCTGAAGACCGGAGCGTACAAAGGCCGAAACGTTGTGATAAATATGACAACAAAGATGATGATGATAGTCCGAATATGTAAATTGTGTAAATAATACCTCATCTCAGAAGTATAGACAGATACCGAAGAAGGCCGGAGCGTACAAGGGCCGAAACATTGTGATAAATATGGCGACAAAGATGAGGATGATAGTCCGAAAAATGTAAATAGTGTACATAATACCTCATCTCAGAAATATAGACAGATACTGAAGAAGGCCGAAGCGTACAAGGGCCGAAACATTGTGATAAATATGGCGACAAAGATGAGGACAATAGTCCGCATAATGTAAATAGTATACATAATACCTCATCTCAGAAATATAGATAGATACTGAAGACGGTCGGAGCGTACAACGGCCTAAACGTTGTGATAAATATGGCAACAAAGATTATGATGATAGTCCGAAAAATGTAAATAGTGTATATAATACCTCATCTCAGAAATATAGACAGATACTGAAGATGATCGGAGCGTACAACGGCCTAAACGTTGTGATAAATATGGCGACAAAGATGAGGACAATAGTCCGAATAATGTAAATAGTGTGCATAGTACCTCATCTCAGAAATATAAACAGATACTGAAAGGCCTAAACGTTGTGATAAATATGGCGACAAAGATGAGGACAATAGTCCGAATAATGTAAATAGTGTGCATAGTACCTCATCTCAGAAATATAAACAGATACTGAAAGGCCTAAACGTTGTGATAAATATGGCGACAAAGATGAGGCCAATAGTCCGAATAATGTAAATAGTGTACATAATACCTCATCTCAGAAATATAGACCGATACTGAAAGGCCGAAACGTTGTGTTAAATATGGCGACAAAGATGAGGACAATAGTCCGAATAATGTAAATAGTGTGCATAGTACCTCATCTCAGAAATATAAACAGATACTGAAAGGCCGAAACGTTGTAATAAATATGTCGACAAAGATGAGGACAATAGTCCGAATAATGTAAATAGTGTGCATAGTACCTCATCTCAGAAATATAGACAGATTTTGAATCGAGTACAAACTGAACCTATGTTTACATTTTGACTCTAAACCCGGACTAATATCAACTTTTTGCATCTACTACAACCCGGTGACTTATGGCCACATCAGGCTGAAACACCAGTTCTCGTGTGATGACCGAAGTTAAGCAACGTCGAGCCTGATCAGTACTTAGATTGATAACCGCTTGGGAATTCCAGATGCGGGTGGTGTAATGGCTCGGAATTATTCATGGGAGAACGAAATTCCAATAAAAAAAAAAAAAAAATTTTACAATCTAAAAATATTTTCTGGCTTTAAATAACCTGCGAACGGTTGATAAACCGTAAAATACGAATCAATTCAATACTGATTAGCTGTACAGGCATGTCTTTTAGATTTATTTATATTCTCTGGAATATAAATGTTTAGTAACTACCGTGGCCACAAAGTGAGTGATCAGTTTATTTATAGATTGTCATATAGAATAGATACTTCACTTTCTATCCACATTATAATTTCTTGTTTGTTTATCAAATTCTGATCAGGTATGAATCCACCTCTTCTCCCTCCAGCTATGGGTTAATTAGTAAGACTTATATCACTAAACTATTATTATCTTTAAAAAAAAATTCATGCAATGTAAAAATATTTTCTGGCTTGAAATAATCTGCAAATGGATGATAAGCAGTAGAAAACCTATCTATCTATCTATCTATCTATCTATCTATCTATCTATCTATCTATCTATCTCATCTATTATCTATCTATCTATCTATCTATCTATCTATCTATCTATCTATCTATCTATCTCAGTCTGTTCATTATCTATCTATCTATCTATCTATCTATCTATCTATCTATCTATCTATCTCAGTCTGTTCATTATCTATCTATCTATCTATCTATCTATCTATCTATCTATCTATCTATCTCAGTCTGTTCATTATCTATCTATCTATCTATCTATCTATCTATCTATCTATCTATCTATCTATCTCAGTCTGTTCATTATCTATTTATTTATCTTACGCCAATATCACGATGAAACATCGATTCCCGTACAATCACCGAAGTTAAGCAACGTCGATCCTGGCCAGTACCTACATGGATGACCGCTTCGGAATACCAGGCGCTGTAGGATTGGGTGTGCAGGTTCGATGCTTTAATTCACGTTGAATGATCACCGAAGTTAAGCAAAGTCGATCTTTTTTTAGTACCTAGATTGCTGACCGCTTGGGAATACCAGGTGTTGAAAACTTGGATGTGCGAGTGGTGTAATGGATAACGGCTTGGAATTGTTAATTGGAGAGCCAAGTTCCAATTCACTTATGCGCAAATACCCTTAAGAAAGGTGTAAATCTACCTCTTCTCCTCCAACTATGGGTTAATTAGTAAGCCGTTCATTACTAAACCATTATTATCTAAAAAAATATTTCTAGCTTTATATAAGCCGCAAAGGATTAATAAAACGAATCAATCAATCAATGAAAAGTCTCTAAGCCAGGGAATGCGTCTACCGGTCCCTTAGACGACCGTTACATTATCTCTTCAGTCTTTGAATGTTGAATGTTTCTTGGATGGAAACGGATATTTTCACTAACCATTCTTGGTTCCTACCAAATTTACATAACCAGAAAGAATTGATAAATTAATTTTATTTCATGCATTATTTACATTATTCGGACTGTTATCCTCATCTTCATTGCCATGTTCAAAACCTTTCGGCCGCTGTACACTCCGGCCTTCTTCAGGTGACTGCATCTCTGTAGCAGTTCAACACTCTTTTCTTTGTTTCTAACGAAAATTTTCTCTTTCTTAATTCTTTGCTTAGCTTTTGGAAGGCATCTTTCGCTATCCCAATGCGCGATCGATTTCGGTGTCTCATTTTCCGTCCTTTGTTAAAACATTTCCTAGATATTTAAATTGTTTTACCTGCTTGATTATGACATCTCCAATTTGTACTTCGCATTTTGGGCTGGCCCTTTTGCTAGCAATCATAATCATTTGCCTTCTTACAATTGATACTTAGTCCTTTCTTCTAGCTTTCATTTACTACCTTCACGCAGGCGTTCCTGTAATTTTCTTTCAGTGTCTACTATAAACACTGTGTCATGTGCATATTTTATATTAAGTGTTGCGAAGGAGAATATTTCCCTACAAGTTTGGACTCGGCTGTAGGACGAAAGAAATAAAAATACTCCCACATCAAGAGGAGTAGCAGGAAGAGCAGTAGCAGCAGTAGCTTTTGCTGAAAACAGTTAATGATTCACGGCTAAACATTCTCTCCCCTAGTTTCTATTCTACATTATATTCCCCTGTATCAAAAGGTAATAAACTTGTTGTTAAAACAATTCCTGTTTTCTACTGTTGTTTTTAATAACTCACAACAATGTAGAAATAAGAAAATTTGGTCTTCTACTACGGACTGTTTATTCACTTCTTCTTCTACAACCTCTTTCCCCGCCCTCTCCCCCTCTCCCCCTTGAGGATTATGTCCTGTTCTTTTCAATGGAGATCTTGGATCTTATTTCATCTTCTTCCATATCTGAGTCACTCCCACTATCATTCATAGTGTTGTGAGGGAGAATATTTCCCTACAATTTTGAACTCGGCTGTCGGGGAAAAAAACATAAAAATACTCCTACATCAAGAGGAGTAGCAGGAGGAGCAGTAGATTTTGCTGCAAACAGTGATTCACGGCTAAACATTCTCTCCCCTCGTTTCTATTCTACATTATGTTCCCCTGTGTCAAAAGCTAATAAACTTGTTGTCAAACCAATTCCAGTTTTCTACTGCTGTTTTGGATAACTCAGTTACAAAATTAAGATTGTGGCCACTAATAATGAAACCTGCTAGAACTTCTGATTCTTTTAGAATGACCTCACTGTATGTGTTGAAAAGGTCTGATGAGAAGATGCACCCTTGTTTTACACCTTTTTTATTTTTGTAAATTAACAGTACTCATTTTCTTTCCGTATGCAGGCGGTTTGCCTCTCATTAAAAGTTCTGAATTATTCTAATATTCTCCCCACATATGTCAAGGTTTCTAACTGTCCTAGGTAAGACGATAAACTACATCTGACAGCAAGGCCTTTCATCAGGGAGATTTGAGGAGCATGCAACCACCTCTTAATTGCTAGTGTTCCCAGGCCCACCCTGACCCGGGGTGGTAGCACCTGTTAGGGTCCCAGTTATAGGCAAATAGTTAACCTCCAAACTGGGGTCAAAGCATTATGAAAGTGTAAAAATAGGTTTTAATACCAGCAATATTTTTTGGAAAAATTATTACCAGCAGTACATTTTGAAATATTACCAGCAATACATTTGCTTTTAAAAAAATATTACCAGCAATATATTTTAGGAAAAAAAATTACCAGCAGTACATTTTTTAAAAAAAATTATTACCAGCAATATATTTTTGGAAAAAATATTAGCAGCAATAAAAATCTTGACGGCATTAAATAACCCCCTGAGGTGTTGATATACCGGAAAACAAACAAAACCAAGCCAAGGCTGTTGAGCAGTTCCAACAGTTCTTTGGGCAGAATGCTATCAAATACTTTTGCATAATCTATAAAATATAGGTATTGACATTTAGGTCTCGTTTTAAGATAATGTTGCTATGCAAGAGTTAAAGTTAATAAATCCACAAAAATGATTCAATAAATGTATGAGGAACTTCTTGAAATATCTGAAAAGCTGGATTTACTCTGGAAGAATACCGGGTATAACAGCAAAATTGCCCAAATCGTATAACAACAAAATTTTCCAATTGTTAGAGTAAGCTCTGAACCGTTGTATCTTAGAAATGATTAAAGATATCTTACTGGAACTTTCCGAAGTTTTGATAATACTATTGGACTCTACTTTGAGCAATAAGAAAGTATAATTACTCTCCAAGCTTAACAGAAGAATCGATCATAAACGAAAATGACATGTTCATCATTAATTAATCATATCTAAGAATCAGAAGCTCATGAAATATTTAAATAAAGATCAAGTATATATATATATATATATATATATATATATATATATATATATATATATATATTATTCCAGGATCATTTTCCAAGTCAGTCAAGATGATCATCTCCCTCTCTAACCTTCTAACTTTCTGCCCTGGGGTAACAATGTGCCTCACACGTTTCACGTACGATTTCATTTTCAAGTATTTTTTTTTCACTGCTCTTTGAACTGTTATAGTTGAAACTCCTCTATCACGTGTCAAACATATTATGAATTGAGTTGGATCTTTTCTAATTGATCTCTTTAGCTCTAAGTTGAAACGATGATCTCTCTTCCTGTTGTGACCTCCTGATCCAGTTTTCCTCTCAACTGTTCCCTCTTTTTTTAAAACTTATTCACCATTCCCTTGATGGTTCTTGAATGGACTTTGAAGATGGAAGCCAGAGTATGAATGTTGGTATCATTACTGAAAGCTTGTATAATCTTTTTAACCTCCCAATTGCTCAGTTGGGAAGACAGTGGGACTGACGCAGAACGATTTTAACCTGTCCTCTTTCTAGCTGAATAATTCAAAAGGTTTTTAGTGATTCTTACGAATGATGGTGTCAAGATGGCTAAAAGTCTTATCTGAAAACCTGGAAAAAGAAACTCAATTGGTTTAGTGTTTTTTAGATATTAAACACTTTGCGGGATGGACAATTATCGCATGCTGTTGCACGATTTGGACAATTTTACTGTTACACCTGATATATATATATATATATATATATATATATATATATATATATATATATATATATAAAAAAGTGAAGGTAGAACTCAACACTTAGAGGCGACAGTCTGTTTCATGCTATATGCAATCGTCAGGCCTGACGATTGCATATAACATGAAACAGTGTTGACTTTTCTATGTTCACTTTTATATTTACACACGCTCTATCTCTGATATTGAGCACTTTATTCCATAAATATAGCACACCTTAAGACTATATTTCTTTATATATATATATATATAGTTAGTGCACAATAAAATCTAAAATTACTTCATATGGGGAATAGGCTTATTTCAACAGACGAGATCCATCAGTCTTATTCAACCCTGGTATAGACTGTGTTCGTGTCCGAATTAGAAATTTAACTGTGGCAGCTACAAAACAAACAAAAAACTTAGTTTCAAATTAACAATTCCTTCTTCATATAACTCTAATTTAATGTCATAAGGTTAATATCTGGGTTTCATTTTGTAAAACCTCTTCCCTTTAAAGCTAATACCTTCCACCATCCTCTGACCACTGTCTTGTGCCTTTCGTCTGACTGAAACATTGAAATGGATAAATTCTGTATTAGTTTTTCCACTTTTTTTGTAGCTGTCACAGCTAAATTTCTAATTCCTACACAAACTCAGTCTATGCCGGAGTTGAATAAGACTGACGGATATCGTCGGTTGAAATATATATATATTTCTGCATATCTCAGTCTGTCTCATTTCTGTCTCATCTGCATATGTACTATTGTTACAATTATGGCCGCCAATAATAAATCCTGGTTGAACTTCTAGTTCTTTCGGTGTTGTTTTGCTGTAAATGTTGAAAAGGTCTGGTGAGAAGACACATCCTTGCCTTCGTCGCTTTTATCGGGAGTCGTATTCCACTTCTTCCTCGTTTAACATGATACACCCCGAAGTCACCATCATAAAATTATGATTTTTGTTCATTTTCGGGTCCAGACAATTGTCATACGCCATCTGGCACAATGACATAAAGCTATAAAAAGAAAGGGTCGAACTTGAAACACAAGACATCTGTATGTATAATAAAAGAGCTGATTGTCAGTCCGTCATATACTGCTAACGTTGCTTCAACCGCGCCAGAAAGTACCAGACTCCCGCTATGTTGCATTTTTACAAGAGTCAGATGAGACCAAAAATATAGCATTGCTACCATATCTAGGCTGGCGCTATTTAATCTTCACTTTCCAACTTTGATAGAGTTCAATGTCGTTCAGGGGGTCTCCACGTCACTGCCTCTTTCTCATAGACGCAAAGTCGCATGCCTATGCCTACTCTGTCGCTATTTCCATCACAAATGTTCAGATGAGCACTCCATTCTTTAGTTATACGAGTTCAGACGTTTCCAGTTAGGACGCGCCATGCTACTTCCATGGAATCAAATCAACCTCGTTTCCCCCTTATTGCAATTGTAAATTCTACACAGACAGCTTCATCTAGAGAACTACTACTTTGTGGAAAAGACTCCCGGGAGAGTGCTTCCCCGGTCGCTACACTCTTCAGATCAAGTGCCAATCGCTATTTATCCTATTCATCCTCATACCCTTCACTTTCTATTACTTCATCTTATGTTGATATCACGCATCTCCTTCATTAATGCTATATCTTGAGTGGTTCTTGAGCCTTGTCTTAGGTGAATTTTGGTAAAAAAAAAAAGCGCGTAAGTAATGTATATGCATATGCCTGTGTTGTGTGTCAGTGACCTTCATGTGCTTGTGTCATATAGTGTTTTTTTTAATCAATCCATTCCAAGCAAGGCACTAATGCCACTAAGGCACAATGGGCTACTGGGAGTGAAAGTGAATGAAAAAGAGTTTAGAAAGAACCGGAAAACCAATCCTAAACAAGAAACAAGGGATAAACCTCTACTCCTATTCAAAAAACCTATCTACTCCTACTGAAGGAAGAAAATAAATAAATAACATTTCAGTGTTTAGGCGGAGACGTTAGAAGTATATAGTTGAAGTAGACTTTAGAAGGAACCGGAAACCCAATCCTAAACAGGAAACAAGGGATAAACTTCTACTCCTATTCAAAAGACCAAAGAGTTACACAAGTACACACAATTTGACTGAGTTTGAAATAAAACACTAGAATGCATTCCCTCCACACAATCTGGACAGCATCTACCTTGAGCTGAGCAATAAAGTCATAAAGTTGGAGACAAAAAAGCGTTAATTTTTGTAACCTTAAAAAAGTCAGATTGACGTTTGA
Organism: Acanthosepion pharaonis; assembly: GCA_903632075.3. Classification (NCBI taxonomy): domain Eukaryota; kingdom Metazoa; phylum Mollusca; class Cephalopoda; order Sepiida; family Sepiidae; genus Acanthosepion; species Acanthosepion pharaonis. The sequence continues at coordinate 966,413 of CAHIKZ030005323.1, read as the reverse complement.
CGTTTGACGTTTTCAGAAATTATTCAGCAATAGAATTATTTTTTATATTTTTTTAATTTGTTAGAAACATTTTCAGGTCTATCATTGAATTTATCTCTACAAGAACACAGGCAATCATCCATGCACACATAATTTGAATGAAATTAAAATGGATATCTGGGCTTTGAGGTTGAATTTATGTTTTTATCAGGCAACAAATCCTGGGTAAGAGGAAAAGGTGATAAGATGAAATGAGCGGCCATTTGAAATCATTTTACGTCTCCTTATCTAATTAAACTGAATATATTTTCTAATAAATGTAATATTTTAAATGAATCGACCGGACCGAAGTAATCATTAAATAAGATATACAGATGCGTTATTGGCTGTACGAGTCTCCGGAAATTGAAATCAAATAGTGAATGGATAAATTAACTGACTTTTTTCTTCTATTTCGAAGCAAATATTTCTAGTTTAATTCGAGAGTAAATTTGGCATTTCAAAGATACTGGCCGGGGTGTGGATTGAAGAATCTCAAGCGTTGGTGGACGGGCAAAGAGCCAAAAAAAAAATAAAAAATAAAAAATAAAAAAATAAAACACCAGAATTTGACCAGGAGAATAGAATATAAGTTTTCAAATCAACTTTTTGAGTTTCAAATTCTTCATCTCCATCCCAATTCAGCGTTCACCCAAAAATTCTATTACAGACGAAACATATATGTGTGTGTGTGTGCGTGTGTGTGTGTGTGTGGTTATATATTTATATATAACATATAAATGTGTGTCTGGTTTTGCATTACTCTCTAGCAGCCACTACCAACTTCCAGATGACTTTGCACAATAGCACATATGAAACTAGCAGTCATGGCTGGACAGATGAACACCCGATATTATATATATATATATATATATATATATATATATATATATATATATATATATATATATATATATATATATATATATATATATATATATATATATATATATGTAAAAAGCCGTGGGTAAGTAATCAAAGGGAATCCTATTAATATAAAATATTAAAACAGATGCACAAAAGAGAGCTCAATATATTTATTATAGAGCATAGAAATGAATTACGTAAATTTATTATTTATCTTATTATTTAAATATATTATTTATTTATTATAGAGCATAGAAACGAAATACAAACGAATTACGTAAATTTTAGTATTGACAAGCTCCAGGGAACTTATCCCGAGGAGCGAGATGGCCATAAAAATGGGGTAGAATTGAGTTTATGTAATTCATATATATATATATATATATATATATATATATATATGTGTGTGTGTGTGTGTGTGTGTGGGTGCGTGCGTGTGTGTGTGTATTAGTTTGGTTGTTTTTGTTTAGAGGCATATCAACACCTCTATTGGTTATTTAATGCTGAAATCTAAATATTTTGTATGCAGATTTATACCTTCAACTATAGATATTTTGAACATAATTTTATACTTTCATGGTAAGCGTATGTTATATATATATATATATATATATATATATATATATATATATATATATATATATATATATATATAGTTTATAGAACATAAAATATAGTGCTGGTAGTTTTAGTATAAAATGTATTTTTACTACTTTAGTACTGTATTGATTGTCATTTTTACTATAAAAGTGTATTTTTTATACTTTAGTTCAGTATTTATTGTCATTTTGCTGTAAAACGTATTTTTATACTTTAGTATTTTATTGATTGCTATTTTGCTGAAAAAATGTATATTTATACTTTAGTACTGTATTTATTGTCATTTTACTATAAAAATGTATTTTTTATACTTTAGAACTTTATTGGTTATCATTTTGCTGTAAAAATGTATATTTATACTTTAGTGCTGTATTGATTGACATTTTACTGAAAAAATGTCTATTTATACTTCAGTACTGTATTCATTGACATTTTACTATCAATATGTATCTTTATACTTTAGTACTGCATTGAATGTCATTTTACTATAAAAATGTATTTGTATACTTCAATGCTGTATTGATTGTCATTTTGCTGCAAAAATGTATTTTTATACTTTAGTACTGCATTGAACGTCATTTCACTATAAAAATGTATTTGTATAATTCAATGCCGTATTGAGTGCCATTTTGCTTTAAAATTCTTTTTCATACTTTAGTGCTGTATTGATTGTTATTTTACTATAAAAGTGTATTTTTATACTTTAGTACTGTATTGATTGTCATTTTGCTGAAAAAATATATATTTATACTTTAGTACTGTATTGATGGTCATTTTATTAAAAAATGTATATTTATACTTTAGTACTGTATTGATTGCCATTTTGCTGAAAAATGTATATTTATACTTTTGTACTGTATTGATTGTCATTTTACTAAAAATGTATATTTATACTTTAGCACTTTATTGATCGTCATTTTGCTGAAAAAATGTATATTTATACTTTAGTACTGTATTGATTGTCATTTTGCTGAAAAATGTATATTTATACTTCAGTACTCTATTGATTGCCATTTTGCTGTAAAAATGTATTTTTATACTTTAGTACTGTATTGATTGTCATTTTACAATAAAATCTATTTTTATACTTTAGTACTGTATTGATTGTCATTTTGCTGAACAAATGTATTGCTACTAGACATTTTTTTAATAAATATATTCCTGATATGTTTACTATAATTTATTTTTATATTTTCTTAGTGAACAACCAAACAGAAATAAAAGCACTATTTTCTCATAGTTGGGACCCTAACAGGTGCTACCACCTCGGGACAGGGTGGACCTGCGAACAACAGCAATTAAGAGGTGGTTTCACGCTCATCAGATCTCCAATCTTCCGATCAGAGGCCTTGCTTCCTGATGTAGTTTACCATCATACCCAGGACTTATACATAATATGATCAAAATATAGTTTATGGTATGCTATATTTATGAGTTAAAGTGGTCGATATCAAGGTTTGAGCGCATATAAATATAAAAGTAGACATTGAGGCCAAACCCCTGACCTGACGATTGCGTTTAAGCATGAAACAGACTGTCGCCGTTGGGTGTTGACCTAAATGACTATATATATATATATATATACACACACAAACACACACACGTATATATATATATATATATATATAAAGACATTTTTATGTTTATACATTCTTGTTATAGATACAAATATTTCAGTAAATGCTCTGTTTATATTAAACAACATTTACCGGCCTGAATGTCCGAGAAATTTTCATTTTCCGACAGGTTCCGAACCTGTATCCTATACGGAAGCGTCATTTAGCTTGACGTGCCTTTACCGATTTGGCCACAGAGGAGCTTTCAGTTAGAAAGGTCGAATTTACTGTATTTAAACTTCAATCTTCCATGAATCTCTCATGTACATTCATATCTGCTCATGGCGTATCCTAATGTAAACAAATGATGCCACACATTATGAAATGGACAAAATCCAACAATTATTTTAAGACAGTTTATGTTTATACATTCTTTTTATAGATACAAATATTTAAGTAAATGCTCTATTTATAATAAGCAGTATCAAACAACGGCTTGAATGTCCGAGAAATTTTTACAGAAAATATTCGTCCTCCGACAGGATTCGAACCTGTATCCTATACGTACCATCATTTAGCTTGACGTGCCTTTACCGATTTGGCCACAGAGGACGAATATTTTCTGTGAAAATTTCTCGAACATTCAGGCCGGTAAATGTTGTTTGATACTGTTTATTATAAACAGACCATTTACTTCAATATTTGTATCTATAAAAAGAATGTATAAACATAAAAATATCTTTATATATATATATATATATATATATATATATATATATCTAATGCGACAGAAATACCACCCACATTTTAAACTGTCACCCATATGGTGCTATTGAACTTAGCCAAATGGCAATGGTACCTTCATCTAGCTAGTGTCTTACCATTTTTTGGTAAATATCAACAGTTGCCATTATGACTTGGAACGGTGTACGCCGTGCGTTTGTTGTTTACACGACTTTTGTTGTTGACAAAATTTTTAAGGATTTTTGTTCGGGCTCATTTCATATTACGTCGGAATGATGCAGTTCCAAATAGAATATCGACACTGAGAAGGATTGAAAATGTCAGGGTCACAGGTTCATCATTTAAAAAAAAAACCCTTGAAAACCTGTAAATTCTGTAATTCCGTTGGTCTTACGGAGGCCGACATTTTGGCAAATGTCATTTTAAACCAATTAAAACTATCACCCTTTTTTAAACAACCATGAAATACTATTTTTACCTCCAAGCAAGGCAATAAAGCCGCTAAAACGCAAAGGATTGCTGAGTGTGAATGAATATGAGAAAATAATATTAAGGAGAGAGAACAATAAAGAAACAGAGATTAAGAAGACAGGAGATAACGATTGACATTGCATTTATATTTTTGAAGATCAACTGGAAAGCAAGAAGCCGGAAGAGAGTTCTGCATGTGTGAAATGAGAGAGAAGAAACTGGTAGCCTAAAACTTACGATTACAATTAGCCATTTTAACTGTAAAATGATGAGACCTAGCTGCCAATCTAGTAATGCGGTTAAATTCAGAGAATCTAGGTAACATAGAGAAAATTTCATCAGAAGAATTATGAGTGTTTGAAATTGCTGATCATGACTGATAATGCGCTCTCTCCCAGAAACTGTAAGTAAGGTTAGAAATGAAAACCATGGATTGGCCCTCTGAATGTTCAGCAATTGCCAATGTGTCAGGTTCTCCAGCATACAAGTATTATATATATATATATATATATATATATATATATATATATATATAACTATTATATATATAGTTATATATATATAGTTATAGTTATATATAATTATTATTATATATATATATATATATAATATGTATGTATCTTACTTATTATAAAACGCAGATTGTGTGTGTGTGTGTGTGTCTGTAACGTTTATATATTGAATCGAATTTCATACATTTTTTAGCCGATTTCAACAAAACTTCACAGGACTACATAAAATTACCTTGTGGTGGTTCTAACGGCGCCGAAAATGGGAAAAACACAATTGTTTTTTAAGAAAATCAATTTGAAAACACGCGGATTAAGATACATCGTGAGAATGAAAGGGGGACAACTCACCCACGAAAATGTAAACAAAAGAGCATAGCATAATGAAAAAAAAGCCGAACTTGACGAAAACAAAATTTTATCTTCTAATGTTCATATTATTATTAAAGAGGAAAGATCAAAGTATTTTTGGGGTATTTTTTTACATTTTTAATCGTTCCTAGCACGTCTGAAATTTTCGTTAAAAATATTGTTTTTTTTTTTTGTCAAAAAAAAGGACAGATAATCAATCATTTTCAATCATTTTTTTCGATTTGATAAAAAAGATTAAAATCTGACTTTGATATTCTTTTAAAAATCAATTATCATTTTTTCAAAACTGATTTTAATAAAAACAGAAATTATACTGTTTATTTAAAATATTTTGAACCAAGCTTAACTTAGCTCCTGCGCCGAAAAAAATGTAATTTGAAAATAAAACAAAGCAGGTCTTAACCTTTCGCGTCGCTTGACGATTGACGAAAGGTACATTCATGACGTTTAGATAAGTTACGGGGGGATAATTCTTTCTACGGATGGAAGGAAGTGAAATTATTTAAGTGAACAACTTATTTACCTCGTTACTTTTAAGGAAAACTTTCAGCGCTCTACTTTTTTATCTTTTATTTATTTATTTATTTTTTTTGTACTTAGCTTTCATTTTTACGTTTACGATGCTTTATGGAAAATATAAAGAAATTAAAAAATAAGACTGTTAATAGTGAGATTAAATTTCATAAGAAAAATTTAGGTACCTTTCTTATGAAATTTTATTCGAAGTGTACATAAAATACTATAATTTTATGTACATTTATTACATTTTACTGTGTAATTTGTATTTCCATTCATTTTATTATTAATTTTGATATTTCATTTATGGAAAAATGTCATAACTGAGATTAATATAAAAATAAGATCATATAAATTAAAGTTTAGCAGTAGTTAAATTTCATAAGATGATACTGTTACTTGTAGGTACCCTTCTCAGTTGAAATTGAAAACTCAAATTAACTTCTCCATACGTGTTTCGCAAAAGTAAAGGGCTTAACAGCGGAGAACAATGCTGAACTCAAATAATGCAACTAAATTGTATTCTGGTAGGTCTTCCGTACTTGATAATTACTGTCCGACTATAAACACAAAAATTACATTTCTTAATTACCATGGCTAATCTGATTGGTCCAAATTATACAATTTTCAAAGCGCTAGACAATGACAATCTCACACGGACATTTTGAAAGATTGATGTTGTTTTTAACTAATGTTAAAATATTTTTAAAAATTCAATTTAAAATTTTTTTAAAAATCTTTTTAAAATTAAAGAAATAAGAAATAATTGTATTAAAAATTCAATTTTCATTGAAAAAATTTTTTGCTTTCAGAAAATATTGTCCATATTCATAAAAACAAATTAAAACAAATAAAAACAAATTAAAACAAATAAAAACATTTGAAACTAAATAATATATTTGTTTTATTGAGTTTTGTATGTTACAATTCACAGCTGATTTTCAGGTACGTTGGCCAAAAAAACAAACAAACATGATTTGCATTCTTCAAAGCTTTTAACTATTGTAATCACTAAAACCGATGGTCTCGAATTTCTAGAGTTTTTCATAAAATTAGTTATGGGGGTGTTAATAAATATTAAAAAAAATATTTCTGCCATGACTTTAATAAAAAAAAAACATATTTATAATAATTTCGATCATCTGTGAATAGTTTCTGAAAGTTTCATTAGCATCTGACAATTATTTTTTTATTTTTTGCAAGATTTTCCAAATTAATGTGTGTAAATACAAAAAAAAAACGCGCTAAAAATTATCTATGTTATTTACTACCCTTGTTGCGGCAAAGAGAAACAAGGTTTTTAAATCAAAATTTAGAATATTCTAAAAGGATGGAAAAATCTTTAAAAATAATTAAAAAAATTTAGTCTATCCTCTTCATAAAAACATAAGCATTTTGACGATAAAATTTTGTTTTCATAAACTTTGGCGTCTTTTTCATCAGACTATGCTCTATGTTTTAGCGATTCCGTGGAGTGACTTAGGTTAAAAAACCCAGGTTGTGTGTGTGTGTGTGTGTGTTCCTTTATATATGGGATCGGATTTCTTACATTTTTCAGCCGATAAAACAAACATCCACTTTTTTTTTTTTGGCTGGTAGTATTTCTTATTGTCTTGCACACTTTTTTCTTTATTTATACATTCTGAATGCTTTAAAAATTCCATTTACAAGACAATTGTTTATAATAAAATTATAATTCTATTCAATCGGGGGACTCATCATAACGATTGAAAACAATGTTTTTGTTTGAGTTTGGCTTTGACCAATTCGTAAAAAAAAAAAAACTAAGACATGCGTGTCCGTCAACCGAAACAATAATCTAACGATCTCTACTGATTGTACGAATCGAAAAATCGGATAATTCTTTATCTTTAGGGAAAGTTAATTCCACGTACTTTAGGGCCTTTTTTACAATTCCCTTTGCAATTTGTTACAAGGCAGATCAACAAGGCATTGGTTCTATTTGAAATTAATTCAATATTTAAAAGAAAGTATTAAGAAATAATTTAAAAATGCCGACGTAAGAAATCTGATAGACAAAAAAACAACAATATTTCGAAGATGATAATTATTAAGGAAAGAACACAGTACTTGTAATAAATTAATAAACCCAAATAAAGTTAATATTTTTTGTATTAGAAACAACGAGTGGAAACTATATTCAAATCAGAACTCTAATTATGAATCACCATAAGCAAAATATGCAATTTTTTTTTTACTGTATTCAATAAGTAAAAATCATAAATTGTAAAAGATTACAGAGAAAGGCTACCTACATTTTTCAACCGATTTAAAAAAAACTTCATTTTTTTTTTTGGCAGGTAGTGTTTCTTATTGTCTTGCACATTTTTTTTTTATTTTTACATTCAGAATGCTTTAAAAATTCCATTTACAAGACAATTGTTTATAATAAAATTATAATTCTATTCAATCGGGGGACTCATCATAACGATTGAAAACAATGTTTTTGTTTGAGTTTGGCTTTGACCAATTCGTAAAAAAAAAAAAACTAAGACATGCGTGTCCGTCAACCGAAACAATAATCTAACGATCTCTACTGATTGTACGAATCGAAAAATCGGATAATTCTTTATCTTTAGGGAAAGTTAATTCCACGTACTTTAGGGCCTTTTTTACAATTCCCTTTGCAATTTGTTACAAGGCAGATCAACAAGGCATTGGTTCTATTTGAAATTAATTCAATATTTAAAAAGAAAGTATTAAGAAATAATTTAAAAATGCCGACGTAAGAAATCTGATAGACAAAAAAACAACAATATTTCGAAGATGATAATTATTAAGGAAAGAACACAGTACTTGTAATAAATTAATAAACCCAAATAAAGTTAATATTTTTGTATTAGAAACAACGAGTGGAAACTATATTCAAATCAGAACTCTAATTATGAATCACCATAAGCAAAATATGCAATTTTTTTTTTACTGTATTCAATAAGTAAAAATCATAAATTGTAAAAGATTACAGAGAAAGGCTACCTACATTTTTCAACCGATTTAAAAAAAACTTCATTTTTTTTTTTGGCAGGTAGTGTTTCTTATTGTCTTGCACATTTTTTTTTTATTTTTACATTCAGAATGCTTTAAAAATTCCATTTACAAGACAATTGTTTATAATAAAATCCTATTCACCAATCGATAGACTCATAACGATTGTAAACAATGTTTTTGTTTGAATTTGGGTTTGACCAATTCGTAAAAAAAAAAAAAACTAATTAAGACATGCGTGTCCGTCAACCTTAAACTATAATCTTTGTCAATATTATTTTTCAGTCTTTATGATGGTCGATACTTGATCTATCTCTTACTGTTACATCCCCGGGCAACGCCGGGCTCTACTGCTAGTATATAATAAAAATATTATGCTTTATTTTCCATAATTAGAACAAAAATTCCTTGCATTAATAGTTTAGCACTTTCCTAGAGAAAGTAAACTAAGTACTATTTTCAATAAAAATACACTAAAATTAAGTTACAGCTTTACTGAAAATTTACAAAAAATTATTAAGAAACATAATGCTAATATCTTCAATAAACACTCAGACAAAAACCAAAGAAATGTAGATAATATAAAAATAAAAATAAAAAGAGATGAAGATAAACAAAAATTATGTAACTAGAAATCCTCATAACTGTCTCTACAAAATAAATGTCGCACGGAATCATTAGTATACCAATGCAATATCTCTTCTATTGAAAATCATGAAAACATAAAAATCTATATAGGTTGCACAAGCCATGAATTCAAAAAGCGGTTCAATCAACACCAAACTTCATTTAGGTTAAATAAATACAGAAATCAGACATTGCTTTCAAAGTATTTCTGGCACTTAAAAGAAGCCAATAAAACCCCTACAGTAAAATGGAAATTAATAAGAAACGCTAGAATATGTAGGTCAATAAATGACCCATTTCCTTTGTGCATACATGAGAAACTATATATTATTAAGTTTATAAAAAATAAAAATTTACTGAATCAGAGAAATGAAATAGCTATTTTTGCCGTCATTGTCAAAAATTTTCCTTAAATAATATTTAAAAATAAAATTAAAAAATGGGAGCTGGTAATATACATATTTATATTTGATAAGAAAAAAAATTTAAATAATGTAAGTAATTCTATTACATTTACTTGTTTTTAAAAAGAAATATAATCTATTAGTAATTAAGAGTAAAAATATTTTAAAATTGTAGTTAAATAAAACGCATTCTAACACAAACAAACCAAAAAAGAATCTTTAAGGAAACAAGTAAGAAAAAAATGCCGAAAAACCTTTTGCCGTTAATAAAACAACCCAGACGACATGCATTTCACGGATGTCAGAATACGTTGAAAAATACACCCCTACCCTACCTAAACTTAACCTCTTTTTCGAACGTAACTCATAATTAATACAACAATAGTTAATAAAAATGAACACGCTATAGCCCCTGTCTAAATGATTGGATTTCTCTGTATCCTTGGAAACAGTAAATTATGAATTTATATGTGCGTTTAAAATTCAGTAAATTGAAAAATAAGTTATTCCAATATTCGCTTGAAGATGAAACGGAACTAATGCTTTTAATTTAATTATATAATTAAAGTTTTTAGCTTCCATTTTTGAAACATGGTTATCACTGTGTAGCGTAAAACCCATATTTTCAATCAGTTAATTTATAATATATATATATATATATATATATATATATTAAACAACAAAAAATCTTTTGAACAGGACTTAAACAATAGACACAAGATATCACAAAACATTAAATTTAAAAAATTGCATAATGTCCACATGACTTGGAATCTTTTTAAAAATAAAAATAACTGCCTCATCATATTTTCAACTGAGGTACAATGTCACCTGAAGATTTTAACAAAATCGACTTTGCGTCTTGACAATAACCGAAGTCAGTTGGTACCTTGAATTATTAAATACATCGACATTTGTACGCCATTCCTTTATACTATTTTAGTATACAGACCTACCTGCTTGGAAATCAAAGCGTCCACCATCTTTTCCATGGCTGTATAACATCCGCTTCGCCAGGGCTATAGTGATATCCCAATATGTGGCACAACGTCGAAAGTAGGTGTCACCCAGTGAGGATCGAACTCACTACTAAGCCGTAATTGTTCTAGCGAGACAAGCTTTATAACCACTACACCGCCCCGAGGGGCCTTAGCGATTTTCCAAGCGTTGCTTAAATGTGGCAAGAGGCCGAAAGTAGAGGGCACCCACTGAGGATCGAACTCACTACTCAGTCGTAATTTTTCTAACGAGACAAGCTTGCCAACTATTACACTACCTCGAGCTACCCACTTCGCCAGAGCTATATACAGTTTTGAATTCCAGTATTGCTTTCTCTTAGATTTGTTGCCAACTACGGCTACAGAGTCAAGTCTGCTTTGCTACTTCACCCATAGCTAAGGGAGAAGTGGGAGATTCATACCATTCCAGACGTTAATTTTGTGAAAGTGAATATAACGAATTCGACTAAAATTCGAACTCAGCTCACCGATTTCTCAGTGTAAACCGCTAACCATTACACCATTTGCACGTCCCATTCGTCAAAGAGAGAAACTATTTGAAAAAATATAATAGGCACAACACACCTACTATTTTGTAGGCGGGCACCGTGTCTACTGAGGTGGGAGTCGCAAAGTTTTCGAGAAAGATAATTCGAAAAGATAAAAATAAACAATTCGTGAATAAATAAAGAATCAGGTTTACCGATTTCTTAGAAATCTTCGACGTAGGAGGACAAAGTGAAGAATTTCTGCCAATTCTGATCCGGAATCTTTTCCCTTATCATATTCAAGTTAGTATTAATTACAAGCGCAATTGAAGCCAAAATATTCAACTCATATATGTCGGATATGTTTCAAACAAAAGGTGGAAATATTTCATGACAATTATTTCAAATTTTTTAAATAATGGAAGTAATTCTGAAAAACAAAAAAATGTTTAAAAAAATATGTGGAACGATCGTTTCTTTGGATTAATTTCTTCCTAAAATGCAAAGATGCCCACAATGGAATTTCCATGGTTCCTGCTAGTAATGGATAGGCCACTATTTAAAAATATAAAGAATAGGATTTCTTTTTTTTTCTATTATTGAAATCTATGAATTCCTTTGTATTCTATTCCTAAATTGCAAAGATGCCCACAATGGTATTTCCATAGGTCCTGCTAGTAATGGATAGGCCACTATTTAAAACTATAAAGAATAGGATTTCTTTTTTTCTCTATAATTCAACTCTATGAATTTCTTTGTATTCTATTCCAAAATTGCAAAGATGCCCACAATGGAATTTCCATGGGTCCTGCTAATAATGGATAGGCCACTATTTAAAACTATAAAGGATAGGATTTCTTTTTTTTTCTCTATTATTGAAATCTATGAATTCCTTTGTATTCTATTCCTAAATTGCAAAGATACCCATGAAGGAATTTCCATGGGTCCTGCTAGTAATGGATAGGCCACCATTTAAAACTATAAAGGATAGGATTTCTTTTTTTCTCTATCATTGAAATCTATGAATTCTTTTGTATTCTATTCCTAAATTGCAAAGATGCCCACAATGGAATTTCCATGGGTCCTGCTAGTAATGGATAGGCCACTATTTAAAAGTATAAAGAATAAGATTTCTTTTTTTTTCTATTATTGAAATCTATGAATTCCTTTGTATTCTATTCCTAAATTGCAAAGATGCCCACAATGGAATTTCCATGGGTCCTGCTAGTAATGGATAGGCCACTATTTAAAAGTATAAAGAATAGGATTTCTTTTTTTTTTCTCTATTATTGAAATCTCTGAATTCCTTTGTATTCTATTCCTAAATTGCAAAGATGCCCACAATGGAATTTCCATGGGTCCTGTTAATAATGGATAGGCCACTATTTAAAACTATAAAGAATAGGATTTCTTTTTTTTTTCTCTATTATTGAAATCTCTGAATTCCTTTGTATTCTATTCCTAAATTGCAAAGATGCCCACAATGGAATTTCCATGGGTCCTGTTAATAATGGATAGGCCACTATTTAAAACTATAAAGAATAGGATTTCTTTTTTTTTCTATTATTGAAATCTATGAATTCCTTTGTATTCTATTCCTAAATTGCAAAGATGCCCACAATGGAATTTCCATGGGTCCTGCTAGTAATGGATAGGCCACTATTTAAAAGTATAAAGAATAAGATTTCTTTTTTTTCTCTATTATTCAATTCTATGAATTCCTTTGTATTCTATTCCTAAATTGCAAAGATGCCCACAATGAAATTTCCATGGGTCCTGCTAGTAATTGATAGGCCACTATTTAAAAGTATAAAGAATAGGTTTCTTTTTTCTCTATTATTCAAATCTATGAATTCCTTTGTATTCTATTCCTAAATTGCAAAGATGCCCAGAATGAAATTTCCATGGGTCCTGCTAGTAATTGATAGGCCACTATTTAAAAGTATAAAGAATAGGATTTCTTTTTTTTCTCTATTATTCAAATCTATGAATTCCTTTGTATTCTATTCCTAAATTGCAAAGATGCCCAGAATGAAATTTCCATGGGTCCTGCTAGTAATGGATAGGCCACTATTTAAAACTATAAAGGATAGGATTTCTTTTTTTTTTTTCTTTATTACTGAAATCTATGAATTCCTTTGTATTCTATTCCTAATTTGCAAAGATGCCCATGAAGGAATTTCAATGGGTTCTGCAAGTAATGGATAGGCCACCATTTAAAATTATAAAGGATAGGATTTCTTTTTTTTTTCTCTATTACTGAAATCTATGAATTCCTTTGTATTCTATTCCTAATTTGCAAAGATGCCCACAATGGAATTTCCATGGGTCCTGCAAGTAATGGATAGGCCACTATTTAAAACTATAAAGAATAGGATTTCTTTTTTTTTCTCTATTATTCAACTCTATGAATTCCTTTGTATTCTATTCCTAATTTGCAAAGATGCCCATGAAGGAATTTCCATGGGTTCTGCAAGTAATGGATAGGCCACTATTTAAAACTATAAAGGATAGGATTTCTTTTTTTTTTCTCTATTACTGAAATCTATGAATTCCTTTGTATTCTATTCCTAATTTGCAAAGATGCCCATGAAGGAATTTCCATGGGTTCTGCAAGTAATGGATAGGCCACTATTTAAAACTATAAAGGATAGGATTTTTTTTTTCTCTATTACTGAAATCTATGAATTCCTTTGTATTCTATTCCTAATTTGCAAAGATGCCCACAATGGAATTTCCATGGGTCCTGCTAGTAATGGATAGGCCACTATTTAAAACTATAAAGGATAGGATTTCTTTTTTTTTCTCTATTACTGAAATCTATGAATTCCTTTGTATTCTATTCCTAATTTGCAAAGATGCCCATGAAGGAATTTCCATGGGTTCTGCAAGTAATGGATAGGCCACTATTTAAAACTATAAAGGATAGGATTTCTTTTTTTTTTATTTAAAACTCTATTACTGAAATCTATGAATTCCTTTGTATTCTATTCTAATTTGCAAAAGATGCCCACAATGGAATTTCCATGGGTCCTGCTAGTAATGGATAGGCCACTATTTAAAACTATAAAGGATAGGATTTCTTTTTTTTTTTTCTATTACTGAAATCTATGAATTCCTTTGTATTCTATTCCTAATTTGCAAAGATGCCCATGAAGGAATTTCCATGGGTTCTGCAAGTAATGGATAGGCCACTATTTAAAACTATAAAGGATAGGATTTCTTTTTTCTCTATTATTGAAATCTCTGAATTCCTTTGTATTCTATTCCTAAATTGCAAAGATGCCCACAATGGAATTTCCATGGGTCCTGCTAGTAATGGATAGGCCACTATTTAAAACTATAAAGGATAGGATTTTTTTTTTTTTCTATTACTGACATCTATGAATTCCTTTGTATTCTATTCCTAATTTGCAAAGATGCCCATGAAGGAATTTCCATGGGTCCAATTGCAAGTAATGGATAGGCCACTATTTAAAACTATAAAGGATAGGATTTCTTTTTTTCTCTATTATTGAAATCTATGAATTCCTTTGTATTCTATTCCTAATTTGCAAAGATGCCCATGAAGGAATTTCCATGGGTTCTGCAAGTAATGGATAGGCCACTATTTAAAACTATAAAGGATAGGATTTCTTTTTTTTTCTCTATTACTGAAATCTATGAATTCCTTTGTATTCTATTCCTAATTTGCAAAGATGCCAACAATGGAATTTCCATGGGTCCTGCAAGGATAATGGATAGGCCACTATTTAAAACTATAAAGGATAGGATTTCTTTTTTCTCTATTACTGAAATCTATGAATTCCTTTGTATTCTATTCCTAATTTGCAAAGATGCCCATGAAGGAATTTCCATGGGTTCTGCAAGTAATGGATAGGCAACTATTTAAAACTATAAAGGATAGGTTTTCTTTTTTTCTCTATTATTGAAATCTCTGAATTCCTTTGTATTCTATTCCTAATTTGCAAAGATGCCCATGAAGGAATTTCCATGGGTTCTGCAAGTAATGGATAGGCCACTATTTAAAACTATAAAGGATAGGATTTCTTTTTTTTTTTTCTCTATTACTGAAATCTATGAATTCCTTTGTATTCTATTCCTAATTTGCAAAGATGCCAACAATGGAATTTCCATGGGTCCTGCAAGTAATGGATAGGCCACTATTTAAAACTATAAAGGATAGGATTTCTTTTTTTTTTCTCTATTACTGAAATCTATGAATTCCTTTGTATTCTATTCCTAATTTGCAAAGATGCCCATGAAGGAATTTCCATGGGTTCTGCAAGTAATGGATAGGCAACTATTTAAAACTATAAAGGATAGGTTTTCTTTTTTTCTCTATTATTGAAATCTCTGAATTCCTTTGTATTCTATTCCTAATTTGCAAAGATGCCCACAATGGAATTTCCATGGGTCCTGCTAGTAATGGATAGGCCACTATTTAAAACTATAAAGGATAGGATTTCTTTTTTTTTCTCTATTACTGACATCTATGAATTCCTTTGTATTCTATTCCTAATTTGCAAAGATGCCCATGAAGGAATTTCCATGGGTCCTGCAAGTAATGGATAGGCCACTATTTAAAACTATAAAGGATAGGATTTCTTTTTTTTTCTCTATTATTGAAATCTATGAATTCCTTTGTATTCTATTCCTAATTTGCAAAGATGCCCATGAAGGAATTTCCATGGGTTCTGCAAGTAATGGATAGGCCACTATTTAAAACTATAAAGGATAGGATTTCTTTTTTTTTTTTCTCTATTACTGAAATCTATGAATTCCTTTGTATTCTATTCCTAATTTGCAAAGATGCCCATGAAGGAATTTCCATGGGTCCTGCTAGTAATGGATAGGCCACTATTTAAAACTATAAAGGATAGGATTTCTTTTTTTTTTCTCTATTACTGAAATCTATGAATTCCTTTGTATTCTATTCCTAATTTGCAAAGATGCCCATGAAGGAATTTCCATGGGTTCTGCAAGTAATGGATAGGCCACTATTTAAAACTATAAAGGATAGGATTTCTTTTTTTTTTTCTCTATTACTGAAATCTATGAATTCCTTTGTATTCTATTCCTAATTTGCAAAGATGCCCACAATGGAATTTCCATGGGTCCTGCAAGTAATGGATAGGCCACTATTTAAAACTATAAATAGGATAGGATTTTTTTTTTTTTTTTCTCTATTACTGAAATCTATGAATTCCTTTGTATTCTATTCCTAATTTGCAAAGATGCCCACAATTGAATTTCCATGGGTTCTGCAAGTAATGGATAGGCCACTATTTAAAACTATAAAGGATAGGTTTCTTTTTTTTTTTCTATTATTGAAATCTCTGAATTCCTTTGTATTCTATTCCTAAATTGCAAAGATGCCCACAATGGAATTTCCATGGGTCCTGCTAGTAATGGATAGGCCACTATTTAAAACTATAAAGGATAGGATTTCTTTTTTTTTCTCTATTGCTGACATCTATGAATTCCTTTGTATTCTATTCCTAATTTGCAAAGATGCCCATGAAGGAATTTCCATGGGTCCTGCAAGTAATGGATAGGCCACTATTTAAAACTATAAAGGATAGGATTTCTTTTTTTTTCTCTATTATTGAAATCTATGAATTCCTCTATTTTGTATTCTATTCCTAATTTGCAAAGATGCCCATGAAGGATTTCCATGGGTTCTGCAAGTAATGGATAGAACTATTTAAAACTATAAAGCCACTATTTAAAACTATAAAGGATAGGATTTTCTTTTTTTTTTTTTCTATTACTGAAATCTATGAATTCCTTTGTATTCTATTCCTAATTTGCAAAGATGCCCACAATGGAATTTCCATGGGTCCTGCAAGTAATGGATAGGCCACTATTTAAAACTATAAAGGATAGGATTTTTTTTTTTTTTATTACTGAAATCTATGAATTCCTTTTAAAACTATAAAGTATTCTATTCCTAATTTGCAAAGATGCCCAAAATTAAATTTCCATGGGTTCTGCAAGTAATGGATAAATCCACTATTTAAAACTATAAAGGATAGGATTTCTTTTTTTTTCTCTATTATTGAAATCTCTGAATTCCTTTGTATTCTATTCCTAAATTGCAAAGATGCCCACAATGGAATTTCCATTGGTCCTGCTAGTAATGGATAGGCCACTATTTAAAACTATAAAGGATAGGATTTCTTTTTTTTCTCTTACTGACATCTATGAATTCCTTTGTATTCTATTCCTAATTTGCAAAAGATGCCCATGAAGGAATTTCCATGGGTCCTGCAAGTAATGGATAGGCCACTATTTAAAACTATAAAGGATAGGATTTCTTTTTTTCTCTCTATTATTGAAATCTATGAATTCCTTTGTATTCTATTCCTAATTTGCAAAGATGCCCATGAAGGAATTTCCATGGGTTCTGCAAGTAATGGATAGGCCACTATTTAAAACTATAAAGGATAGGATTTTCTTTTTTTTTTTTCTCTATTACTGAAATCTATGAATTCCTTTGTATTCTATTCCTAATTTGCAAAGATGCCCACAATGGAATTTCCATGGGTCCTGCAAGTAATGGATAGGCCACTATTTAAAACTATAAAGGATAGGATTTCTTTTTTTTTCTCTATTACTGAAATCTATGAATTCCTTTGTATTCTATTCCTAATTTGCAAAGATGCCCACAATTGAATTTCCATGGGTTCTGCAAGTAATGGATAGGCCACTATTTAAAACTATAAAGGATAGGATTTCTTTTTTTCTCTATTATTGAAATCTCTGAATTCCTTTGTATTCTATTCCTAAATTGCAAAGATGCCCACAATGGAATTTCCATGGGTCCTGCTAGTAATGGATAGGCCACTATTTAAAACTATAAAGGATAGGATTTCTTTTTTTTTCTCTATTACTGACATCTATGAATTCCTTTGTATTCTATTCCTAATTTGCAAAGATGCCCATGAAGGAATTTCCATGGCTCCTGCAAGTAATGGATAGGCCACTATTTAAAACTATAAAGGATAGGATTTCTTTTTTTTTCTCTATTATTGAAATCTATTAATTTCTTTGTATTCTATTCCTAAATTGCAAAGATGGCCACAATGGAATTTCCATGGGTCCTGCTAGTAATGGATAGGCCACTATTTAAAACTATAAAAAATAGGATTTCTTTTTTTTTTTCTCTATTACTGAAATCTATGAATTCCTTTGTATTCTATTCCTAAATTGCAAAGATGCCCATGAAGGAATTTCCATGGGTCCTGCAAGTAATGGATAGGCCACCATTTAAAACTATAAAGGATAGGATTTTTTTTTTTTTCTCTATTACTGAAATCTATGAATTCCTTTGTATTCTATTCCTAAATTGCAAAGATGCCCACAATGGAATTTCCATGGGTCCTGCTAGTAATGGATAGGCCACCATTTAAAACTATAAAGGATAGGATTTCTTTTTTTTTTTCTCTATTACTGAAATCTATGAATTCCTTTGTATTCTATTCCTAAATTGCAAAGATGCCCACAATGGAATTTCCATGGGTTCTGCAAGTAATGGATAGGCCACTATTTAAAACTATAAAGAATAGGATTTCTTTTTTTTTTTTCTCTATTACTGAAATCTATGAATTCCTTTGTATTCTATTCCTAAATTGCAAAGATGCCCACAATGGAATTTCCATGGGTTCTGCAAGTAATGGATAGGCCACTATTTAAAACTATAAAGAATAGGATTTCTTTTTTTTTTTCTCTATTACTGAAATCTATGAATTCCTTTGTATTCTATTCCTAATTTGCAAAGATGCCCATGAAGGAATTTCCATGGGTTCTGCAAGTAATGGATAGGCCACTATTTAAAACTATAAAGGATAGGATTTCTTTTTTTTCTCTATTATTGAAATCTATGAATTCCTTTGTATTCTATTCCTAATTTGCAAAGATGCCCATGAAGGAATTTCCATGGGTCCTGCAAGTAATGGATAGGCCACCATTTAAAACTATAAAGGATAGGATTTTTTTTTTTTTTCTCTATTACTGAAATCTATGAATTCCTTTGTATTCTATTCCTAAATTGCAAAGATGCCCACAATGGAATTTCCATGGGTCCTGCTAGTAATGGATAGGCCACCATTTAAAACTATAAAGGATAGGTTTCTTTTTTTTTTCTATTACTGAAATCTATGAATTCCTTTTGTATTCTATTCCTAATTTGCAAAGATGCCCATGAAGGAATTTCCATGGGTTCTGCAAGTAATGGATAGGCCACCATTTAAAACTATAAAGGATAGGATTTTTTTTTTTCTCTATTACTGAAATCTATGAATTCCTTTGTATTCTATTCTAATTTGCAAAGATGCCCATGAAGGAATTTCCATGGGTTCTGCAAGTAATGGATAGGCCACTATTTAAAACTATAAAGGATAGGATTTTTTTTTTTTCTCTATTATTGAAATCTATGAATTCCTTTGTATTCTATTCCTAATTTGCAAAGATGCCCTTGAAGGAATTTCCATGGGTCCTGCAAGTAATGGATAGGCCACCATTTAAAACTATAAAGGATAGGATTTTTTTTTTTTCTCTATTACTGAAATCTATGAATTCCTTTGTATTCTATTCCTAAATTGCAAAGATGCCCACAATGGAATTTCCATGGGTCCTGCTAGTAATGGATAGGCCACCATTGAAAACTATAAAGGATAGGATTTCTTTTTTTTTTTCTCTATTACTGAAATCTATGAATTCCTTTGTATTCTATTCCTAATTTGCAAAGATGCCCATGAAGGAATTTCCATGGGTTCTGCAAGTAATGGATAGGCCACCATTTAAAACTATAAAGGATAGGATTTTTTTTTTTTTTTCTCTATTACTGAAATCTATGAATTCCTTTGTATTCTATTCCTAAATTGCAAAGATGCCCACAATGGAATTTCCATGGGTCCTGCTAGTAATGGATAGGCCACCATTTAAAACTATAAAGGATAGGATTTCTTTTTTTTTTTCTCTATTACTGAAATCTATGAATTCCTTTGTATTCTATTCTAATTTGCAAAAGATGCCCATGAAGGAATTTCCATGGGTTCTGCAAGTAATGGATAGGCCACCATTTAAAAAACTATAAAGGATAGGATTTCTTTTTTTTTCTCTATTACTGAAATCTATGAATTCCTTTGTATTCTATTCCTAATTTGCAAAGATGCCCATGAAGGAATTTCCATGGGTTCTGCAAGTAATGGATAGGCCACTATTTAAAACTATAAAGGATAGGATTTCTTTTTTTCTCTATTATTGAAATCTCTGAATTCCTTTGTATTCTATTCCTAATTTGCAAAGATGCCCATGAAGGAATTTCCATGGGTCCTGCAAGTAATGGATAGGCCACCATTTAAAACTATAAAGGATAGGATTTTTTTTTTTCTCTATTACTGAAATCTATGAATTCCTTTGTATTCTATTCCTAAATTGCAAAGATGCCCATCATGGAATTTCCATGGGTCCTGCTAGTAATGGATAGGCCACCATTTAAAACTATAAAGGATAGGATTTCTTTTTTTTTTTCTATTACTGAAATCTATGAATTCCTTTGTATTCTATTCCTAATTTGCAAAGATGCCCATGAAGGAATTTCCATGTGTTCTGCAAGTAATGGATAGGCCACCATTTAAAACTATAAAGGATAGGATTTCTTTTTTTTTTTCTCTATTACTGAAATCTATGAATTCCTTTGTATTCTATTCCTAATTTGCAAAGATGCCCATGAAGGAATTTCCATGGGTTCTGCAAGTAATGGATAGGCCACTATTTAAAACTATAAAGGATAGGATTTCTTTTTTTTCTCTATTATTGAAATCTATGAATTCCTTTGTATTCTATTCCTAATTTGCAAAGATGCCCTTGAAGGAATTTCCATGGGTCCTGCAAGTAATGGATAGGCCACCATTTAAAACTATAAAGGATAGGATTTTTTTTTTTCTATTACTGAAATCTATGAATTCCTTTGTATTCTATTCCTAAATTGCAAAGATGCCCACAATGGAATTTCCATGGGTCCTGCTAGTAATGGATAGGCCACCATTGAAAACTATAAAGGATAGGATTTCTTTTTTTTTTTTCTCTATTACTGAAATCTATGAATTCCTTTGTATTCTATTCCTAATTTGCAAAGATGCCCATGAAGGAATTTCCATGGGTTCTGCAAGTAATGGATAGGCCACCATTTAAAACTATAAAGGATAGGATTTTTTTTTTTCTCTATTACTGAAATCTATGAATTCCTTTGTATTCTATTCCTAAATTGCAAAGATGCCCACAATGGAATTTCCATGGGTCCTGCTAGTAATGGATAGGCCACCATTTAAAACTATAAAGGATAGGATTTTTTTTTTTTCTATTACTGAAATCTATGAATTCCTTTGTATTCTATTCCTAATTTGCAAAGATGCCCATGAAGGAATTTCCATGGGTTCTGCAAGTAATGGATAGGCCACCATTTAAAACTATAAAGGATAGGATTTTTTTTTTTTCTCTATTACTGAAATCTATGAATTCCTTTGTATTCTATTCCTAATTTGCAAAGATGCCCATGAAGGAATTTCCATGGGTTCTGCAAGTAATGGATAGCCACTATTTAAAACTATAAAGGATAGGATTTCTTTTTTTTTTTCTCTATTATTGAAATCTATGAATTCCTTTGTATTCTATTCCTAATTTGCAAAGATGCCCATGAAGGAATTTCCATGGGTCCTGCAAGTAATGGATAGGCCACCATTTAAAACTATAAAGGATAGGATTTCTTTTTTTTTTCTCTATTACTGAAATCTATGAATTCCTTTGTATTCTATTCCTAAATTGCAAAGATGCCCACAATGGAATTTCCATGGGTCCTGCTAGTAATGGATAGGCCACCATTTAAAACTATAAAGGATAGGATTTCTTTTTTTTTTTTCTCTATTACTGAAATCTATGAATTCCTTTGTATTCTATTCCTAATTTGCAAAGATGCCCATGAAGGAATTTCCATGGGTTCTGCAAGTAATGGATAGGCCACTATTTAAAACTATAAAGGATAGGATTTCTTTTTTTTTTTCTCTATTATTGAAATCTATGAATTCCTTTGTATTCTATTCCTAATTTGCAAAGATGCCCATGAAGGAATTTCCATGGGTTCTGCAAGTAATGGATAGGCCACTATTTAAAACTATAAAGGATAGGATTTCTTTTTTTCTCTATTATTGAAATCTCTAAATTCCTTTGTATTCTATTCCTAAATTGCAAAGATGCCCACAATGGAATTTCCATGGGTCCTGCTAGTAATGGATAGGCCACTATTTAAAACTATAAAGAATAGGATTTCTTTTTTTTTTTCTCTATTACTGAAATCTATGAATTCCTTTGTATTCTATTCCCAATTTGCAAAGATGCCCATGAAGGAATTTCCATGGGTCCTGCTAGTAATGGATAGGCCACTATTTAAAACTATAAAGGATATGATTTCTTTTTTTTCTCTATTATTGAAATCTATGAATTCCTTTGTATTCTATTCCTAATTTGCAAAGATGCCCACAATTGAATTTCCATGGGTCCTGCTAGTAATGGATAGGCCACTATTTAAAACTATAAAGGATAGAATTTCTTTTTTTTTTTCTATTATTCAAATCTATGAATTCTTTTGTATTCTATTCCTGAAGTGTAAAGATGCCCACAATGGAATTTCCATAAATCTTCCTATTAATGAACTGGTAACAATCTCAAATCTTGTACCCTCATCAAAATATTCGACTTATTAACCTTGAAAACATTGACCTTGGTATTTTTATGGTTTGTAATGATTTTGAAGTTGCTTGCTAAGAAGAATATCATCACCGATTTGTCCTGCAGCTAAATGGAAAATTTTTCATTGCGGAATGGAATTTTGATGTCTTGAATGCAGTTAATACTTCATCTCTGTCCATCCGCCCGTTTTCCCTGGTTGTTTGTTCGACGAATTTGGCCTCGTTTTGGAATAATCCGTTAGTAGGCAACAAGTAATTTGCTTCCAATGGAGATACCTTCATTGACAGTTTGGTTTCTTCTTCTTCTTCTTCTTCTTCTGCTTCTTCTTCTTCTTCTTCTTCTTCTTCTTCTTCTTCTTCTTCTTCTTCTTCTTCTATGTACCGCGTCACTTCAGGGCATTAGCAATCATGGCTCTCTACAATTTTTTGTCCATTGTAACCCTTAGTAAATGTTTTTTTTTTTTGTTTTTTTTTTTTTTGCTATATCAAATTGACTCAATTACGCTCGGTAGATTATGAGCTGTATTTTTCTGTCCCTTTTGTTCTGTGAGTGTCAAATTTTCTAAGCCATATTTCGTCATTGTGTGCCCTATAAATTTGAACTTTCTTTCTGATTCATAAGTGTCCTTTTTGTTTCCATTCCGTTGTTGTTCAGATATTCAGCCCATAGTATTCTCATCATCCTTCTGTACAACCACATTCCCCATCTGTCTCTATTTCTGAGATGAGGTATTGTAACTATTTACCCTATTTATATTGTTCGGACTTTTGTCCTCATCTTTATTGTCATATTCACAACGTTTCGGCCGTTGTATGCTCCGACCTCCTTCAGGATCCGTCTCTATTTCTGAGATGAGGTATTGTAACTATTTACACTATTTCAATTGTTCGGACTGTTGCCCTCAGCCTAACTGTTATATTTACGACGTTTTGGTAGTTGTACTTTCCAGCCTTCTTCAAGATCCGTCTCTATTTCTGAGATCAGTTATTGTAACTATTTACATTGCTCGGACTGTTGCCCTCATCTTAGGATACGTAGGTTTCGAAAAGAGTGATAAAAGATATTTACAAATTTGCTGAAGATGAGAAATTACACTGATTTGCAGTCGAAACGGTTCTCATGATGATAATCAGGATATTTGCCGAATTTTTGTAATATGCGATAACTATAACCATAATTTAATCCAAAAAATATATCTTTTTTTCTTTTTCTTAATCGGTATCACCCAATGCAAGGCAGTAAAGCCACTAAGACGCAAAAGGTGTTACTGAGTGTGGAAGAATTAGGAACAGAAACAGTAATAAGTGAGAAGAGAAAAGAGTAATCAGGAGGGCAGTATATAGCGATTGACATTGCATTTAACTTTTTTGCAAATTTAAGTTGGCTGGAAAGTAAAGAGCCGGAAACGAGTTCCACAAGCGAGAAGTGCGCAAAAAATCTAGTATTGCGCTTAAATTTAAAAAAAAGTTTAGGTACCATAGCGAAGAGCTCATCCGAACAATTACCAGGAAAGTACTTATAGAAAAGGCACAGGGTGGCAACTTTACAGTGGTGAGAAATTTATTGAAACCGATACGTCAGATCAGGACTGAATCTGATATTTGATATTTGATTCTTCTTTGGATTTTATCAAGAAGCTCAAGGTGAATAGGGGCAACAGTCCATATGCGGCAGCAATATTCTAAACATGGTCGAATGGTAGACTTATAGATATGTAAGATAGATTCTGGAGAGAAAAATTGTCTCGCAAAAACAGTGAACTGACTTTCTTAGAGGTTGACCTAGCAATAGATTCAATATAATCTTTCCATTTCATATCGGCTGATAACGTTAGCTCGAGAAGTCGCAATGAGTCATTTTCTTGGAGGTTAGCATCAGCCATACTGATGGAAAGCAGAGAAGGCTCTCTCAGATGATTAATGGAGTAAAGTTTAGCTTGGGGGGTGCGTAAAAATTAACAAGCCATCCTTTGCGCCATTTAACGACGGACTCGAGGTCGTTTTGGACATCGGCTGCCATTTTAATCTTGTCTGACTGATCAGCCTTAATATCGAGGCTTGATGTACGTAGGTCCTTACTTTCCATACAAAAAATTATTTTTATTTCATGGCAGCCCTTTGCTTGATTTTGCAGTTAATTTTGATTATTCTCAAATCTATTTCCAAATTATAAAAATTGTTTTCGTACAAAAAATTTGTCTAAAAAAAAATAACACGTAAAAAAAATCCCTGTAAACAATCGCAGTAATGAAAATTTGGGAATCCAAAATTTCAGGATTGCGGGTTCGGATCCGACCTGGAATGTTTTTTTTAATTTGCTCACGGAGTCGGCCTGATTCCAAAATGGTATGATATGTTGGGCTACGGTTTCTAGGAGTAAAGAGGAAAAAATGTGACACAGTGACACGCTGACATTCGCATTTATTATATAGATTATAGCTGTAGTTATGTGCTCAGCGGTTTAACAAACATCAAATTCTCATGATTTTCCCGTATATTTTTTACTTGTATTATTAAATATTATATTTATTACTGTTATTATTATCAATATGACACTTAGAGAAGAGTTCGATTTAAAAAAAGAAAAAAAAGACACTGTGTTTAACAATGTTTAACGAGATTTCGACTTCTTCAAGTTATGTTTAAAAATGCATACAAATATAAAAATATAAAAGTCTTTGCATAAAAGTCGCTTTCTTGAGAAAAACGGTTGTACTGGTAATCAGCGTATCAAAATGAGTGAAATGCAGCCAACTTGGATAGAATGCAACTGAAACGTGTGTAATCGTGATCATCTTCCGTTAGCTGATTAGTTACTCAGTGGAATTAATCAAACAGCTTAGTATTCTTATCATTTTGGAGTTGAGATGACTAGATGTAACCGTAAGTTCTATGTTAACAGTTTCTTCACTCGTACTTCTCATTTATAGAACTCTTTTCTGGTTTCTTGCTTTCCAGTCAACTTTGATCTTCAAAACTTTAAATGCAATGTCAATCGCTATCTTCTGTTCTTTTAATTCCTGTTCTTTTACTATTCTCTCTCCTTAATAGTGTTTTCTTTTTGCCATATTCTCTCACGCACATTATCCCCCATTGAGTCTTAGTGGCTTTATTGCCTTGCTTGTGGTGAAATGATTATAAATCCTATGAAATTCTCCTGTTACTTTGTTCTCCCGCCTGGGTGGGAAGTTAGTAGTTTGCATAAATAATTATTACCAGCATATTATGCTGAAGATAATAGCATATACATCAACCTCAAGAAGACAGACATACAGTCTTGAAATATCGTTAAATATTGTCAAACACCGTGTTTTTTTCTTTTTTCTTAAGTCGCACAGTTCTCTAAATGCTGAAAAAATAGGAAGAGTTATGCTAAAGTATTTTGTTTATTATTATTAATATTATATAATTGTGCTTGTTTGTCCCTTCGTTAGTTCGCACGACCGTTATGCCCTTCCAATACCTCATAAATAATTAACTATTCCGTTTTGATCACGTAGAAAGAGGGGGGAAATACACTCCTTGGTTTCTGTGAGAAAATGAAAGAAAGAAAGAAGATAGAAGTGCTTAACGTCTGTTTCAGTGAAAACTTGTCAATTTTCAAATTGTTTCATTTGTACCCCCTTACTTCTTAAACTAACGACCAGCATTAATAATTATTATTGTTATTGCAATATTTTGTTAAAGTTGTTAAGCTCAAATATTTAACGATGCCATGGGGGAATTTCTACGAATATTTCATTGTCATAGAAGTCGCCATGAGCTTATTCAATCATTAACTTAAAAGAATAAAGATTCATCAGAAAAAGAAAATAGGAAAACCATGAAATCGTCACGGTTTGAAACTTGTTATTATTATTATTATTATTATTATTATTAGTAGTAGTAGTAGTAGTAGTAATAGTAGTTTGGACATATACAGAGCAGTATTTTACAATTATTAGTTATGCAAGGTCTAATTTTCAAATGAATATCTTGGAGTCTAAATAAATACATCGACGTCTAAATTGGGCAAAAATCAATGAACGATTATAGTCTCTTAAAGTTCTTTGTTTCTTTCTTTCATTTTTTCTTTCATGCTCGTCTAACGCTCTGTTTCTTCTTCTTCTTCTTCTTCTTCTTCTTCTTCTTCTTCTTCTTCTATATACCATGACCCTTCGGGGCGTTGATGATCATAGCTCTCCACAATTTCCTGCCATTTGTAGCCCTTAATAAATTTTGTCTTTTTGTCATATGTCCCTATTCCACTATCCATTTACACAAGCTGCTGCTGCTGCTGCTCTTCTTCTTCTTCTTTGATTTGGCACTTCATGTAGCACGCTTGTTCGTTTGCCATTTATAGGTGACATTTTTTCTAAGTGTCGGCTGAAAAGGCTTTCAGAAAAAAAAACATTGATATCTCATCTGGTAGTTATAAATCTCTTGAAATTTTCTATCGTTAAAGGATTGTAATAATTTGTCATCTCAAAAATGCAGTTATTTTTCTTAATCATTTCACCCCAAGCAAGGCGACAATATCACTAGAGCACAGGAGTTTACAGGGAGAGAAAGAGAATGAGAAGAATTTAGTAGGTGGGGATGGAAGGACAATAACGGAACAGAATTCAGGAAGACAGAAGATGGTGATTAAATCTGCCTTTAAAATTTGAAGATTGTAGTTGGCTGGGAAGCAAGTAATCGGAAGGGAATTTCACATGCGGGAAGCGTGAGAAAAGAAACTATTAGAATAGAACAGACGGTTCAACAGTAAAAACAGTGAAACCTAATTGCCAATCTAGTAACACGCTTAAATTCATGCAGTCAAGTTACTAAGGGAAAAAAAAAGCTCATCAGAATGTTATGGAAATATCTGTAGGAAAGACAGCGAGAACCTACGTCAATTAAGTCGAGATGCCAGGTCAGGACCGATAACAATACAGACAATTTTGTCAAGAATATCGAGATTTTTTTACTTTCTTACCAATTCCATGTTCATGTGCCAGACACAGAACCTAGATGGTAAAAACAGCAACTCACGATAATAGGCGCAAACTTAGGAAACAAGACGACGGCTGCTTAAAATTTTAAAAGAGAAAAACATTCATTTTACAATTACGAAAAGGTACAATACAAGGGTTGCGCCCAAAATGTTCCTTTGCGCGCCTATTTCCGCAGGATAACATTTTCCTGGGGTAACAAAAAGGGAGTGCCCACAAAAACAAGAAAAATATGTTACAGTTTCTTTGATAAAAAAAAGGATTCAAAAACAAAAAAAATAGAAAAAAAGAAAAGACTTGGAGTAAGCAATAACAAAATTGCACAAGTCAGAAATTACAAAATTCAGCCACCATTAACAGAATAGGAAACCCCTTCGAGATGAGACGTCCAACGGGTTTCGCGTTTTGAAGTTGTTTTCTCGAGGGCCCTTTGAATTTTGCCGCAAAGTCCACTTGAATGTTCTTCGGTGTGAAATCCTCTTCGGAAGCCTCTGAAAGGAATTTCCGTTCTGGGGTAGAGATCTGCCTTGAATCTTTTGTGTTGATTTATGACCTCTTTTCGCTGGGCCAGTCCCCTGGAGCGTGGGCGCTAATGCCTTCTTCCTCCTCTGTTAATTGCTTCCTTGTCAAAGGCTCATTCTCTTCATCACTTCTGATCTTATCCGCTCACAGCAGTCCCTTTTATTGAAAAAGCTGGGTCATGCCGACCCCTGCCAGAAGTTCACAAGGGCCCGAAAAACTCTTTTCTCATTGGCCAATATATATAAAACCCTTCTCCAAGTATTAAAAAAAATGAATCCGCAAAAAAATCAAACAATTTTGGCGGTATCAACCGCTTCAGCCTAAAAGGCCATAAAAAATGCAGCAATGTTCTCACAGACTTGTCTTTAAAAAATTACGCATCTCTTAAAAAACGTGTATTAAAATATAACTTGGACGATTAAACATAGAATTTTAACATTTTTGAAAATAATAAAAATAAATTTTGGTAAATTTATAAATGGGCAAGATGGATTCTGAAGAGAAACATTTTCAGACATCACCAAATTTCCTCGCAGAACACCGAACAATTGATTCAATATAAATAAATTCAAATATTGGATTTTTTAAGAAACTTGTACAAAAAATGTCTGGAACATTAAAATGTGCAAAATTTAATGAATAATTTTATGTAGATTATATTATTTTTGCGACGTACAGTAGCCATTAACAATGAAATATAACTCAAGACTTAAATAGTATTTAATTACAACCGCAAATAAATAAAATAGTATTTAATTACAACCGCAAATAAATACTTAACAAGAACAAAGAAATAAAAAAGTCAACGAGAGATAATTAACCATTTCAGTAAATACTTTGTTAGTAGCGAAAGCTCGGCTTAACGTCCGGTAAATCATAAATCAAACCCCAAATCAGCGACGCCCAATAATTCACACTAATTCGACTGGATATTTCCACTCAATAGTCACTGACACTGCTTTTTATACACCTGGCGGAAAACATTCATAAGTCCTGAGTGTCACGTTCGAACCTCGGTGTCGGTAGTTACTCATTTTCTTCCGATATGACAATTATGCAAAACATTTTTAAACAGTTAATAGATTTACACCGGATCAGACGGCGGTTTTTCGCTAACAAGGGAGGCGCAAGTTCGAAACCTGCCGGAGAGTCAGTGAGTTCGTTATGTACCAGGCGTGATACACGCTTAGGCGACCATGTATCTTTCGATACATGGTTGACGGGGCAGATTTTTTTCCCGCAGTAGGTTGCCATTTATTTCTGCGGTAGACCAGTTGCCATCCAAGGCTAGAGAACCCGGTCTGTCTTGCTAAGGGTATTAGAACGTAAGTCAATGTAATGGATTCGACTGGAATTCGAACGCGGCTCTCCGATTCCCCAATCCGAGTCGCTATCCATTATTCCACCGTGCCTCCAAGAGTTCATTGTAAAGTTTCTTGAATGCACAGACTGTAGACATAATAAATACTGTTTAAGAACTTAGCGTCTACTCAAACACGTGCATCCACAAAAATAATGTTTAAAGTACTAAAATTATATATATATATATATATATATATATATATATATATATATATATATATATATATATATCCATGTAAATGAGAACAAATAGAATACAATTCCAACGATCGCAGCATTTAATTTAAAAGAGGTCTCAATACAAAGTAGAGCAATATTCTTTATTTTAGGATATTATATCAAAACATGTCAAAAAACGCTACACAATTGCAGTCGTGTTTCGATGCGAGTCCATCGTTTACTTACCAATCATTTACCAACACCTGATGAGATGCGTTGATACGCATCGAAACATCACTACAATTGTGTAGCGTTTTTTGACATGTTTTGATGTAATATCCTAAAATAAAAAAATTAAAAAAGTATATATATAGTCTTTCCTCTCAGGTGGGTGTTTATATAACTACCTGTTATAAAAATGTCCAGAAATCATCATCATTAAAAAAAGAAAAAAACAAGAGAATGAGGTAAACCGACGCTGACGCCCAAGATCAAAACTGAGCGCAACTCGTCCACCGACAAGCCGAGCGGGTCGCGAAGTGGATTCTTCGCGACCCTCTTAACTAGTTCACGATAGAAGACTCCCCTAGGCCGAGAAAGGTCACTGGACCGATGAATGACCCTTAAGGATCGATACTCAAGGAGGAAACTCAGTTGATCTCGGGGCTTACAAAACGCGCTCGGCCCGCGAGATGGTAGGAGTGATAGTAAAGTAAGAGAAGTTGGCCCTCAGACTCCCCACCAAAAATCGAGTCTCCTGTCAAGGCGCGGCGTAAGAAAACAAGCCTTGAGGCATGTTTGTGACTCGCCAAGTGCGACATTCCCAGCCCCATCACCAATGACACGGACATTGGGCACAGATTTCTCTGTTGACTTGATGTTTGCGTTGCCCCCACAAGAGGAAGGAGAGCAAACGTTCGATCGCCTTCATATGAGAAGTAAAGACAAGCGGTAATGGTCAACAGGAAAGACCCATGCGGCACACGCTTTAGCTCTGCCCTTCACGGACAACCCTCCTTCGGCGCCAAGTCACGACCGCCGCGTCGATCTTTATTTCTACTTCTGACCAAGTTTTCTCCAGCTGGAGGTCGGTTCCAAACCACATTCCGAGAATGTGGACAGAACCGCTGGCCCAACCAAAGATCCCCGGAAGATGAACCTCTTTCCATGCACCTAACAGCAAGCCTGAAGTGGTGGTTAATCTTGGTCCTCGTGGCATTTTCGTACCGTTCAAGCGCTTCCAGTACCACCTCAATGTCGCTGCGGGACGAGACGAAAGTAGATACCTCATCGGCCTCCAGGGACAGCGATTCCACGTAGAGCCGGACTGCACACTCTGTCCCTCAGTGAAGGAAAGGCCCCAATGTAAAAACGGAAAGTAGGGGTGACAATGAACAACTCTGACGAACCGACCATGACAGCGCAAAAGCTGCTTTCTGTTCACCTGTACGACAGCACAGGGGGCGCGATACAGCAGGCTAATCCACTAAGTCGGGTTCCAATCCGGCGGCTTACAGCACAACAGCCAGGTAATGATGGTCGATCCTATCAAATACCTTGGATTGATCCAAATTGATCAGCGCGGCTTCCTCGTCATCTCTTACCCTCTCTATGATCGTGCGGATCAAATGCAGTTTACTCTGAATTATTCGGCCCTTCACAGTACAAGTCTGCTCAGGTCCCAACAGAATCTCGGCAAATGACTGCAAACGCTCTGTCAGGATCTCGGCCCAAATCTTTAACTCTATGTTTAGAAGAGTTATGGGCCTGTAATCATCTAAATCCCGCCCATCACCCTTTTGAGGTTGATATGACGTAAAACAAAACAAACCAAACCAAACTCACCACCCTTGCCCTTTTTCAACGGCGTGATGACACCACCTGAGAACCGGTCGGGGACGGACCCCTGGCGGAACCAGTCGTTGAACACAACAGTTAAAATTGGAACAAAGATGTGCAACAGTCTCTTGTACAATTCACAGGGCAAACCATCAAGTCCTGGGGACTTGCCTCTGCCTACCTTCTTCAATGGCGCGTAGACCTCGCCCTCTGTGATCTCCTCTCACAGCTAGCCGTTTTAGTTGGCGAAAGCCGAGGAAAGTCAGCCAAATATCTGTGAAACTCTTCGTCACAGAGACCAGGCTCCTTGGTAAACCAACTCTCGAAATGCCGCCGAAACGCCTCACACATATCGTCAGTCGACCTCAGAGTCGAACTTATGCCTAATTACCTGACCCTGGTAGCGCTTGCTAGCCAAACGCTGCAGTGCCTCCTGCTTTACCGGTGGGATAATTTTTTGCATCGCCGGTGGAATGAGCCCTTCCTTTTCTGGTGGAATGAAAACAATCTACTCTTGTTGATGGAATAAAGGATCCCGTTTTAAATTTCCAGAATATTACCAACTATAACAGACACCTGAAAAAGCCCCAAAGGTATAACAGTTGAAACGTTGTGTCTATAACATTTAAAATAAGTATATTTATTTAAATAAATCACTGAAATAATTGTAATATTAAAGATAATGTACATGCAACGTTTATAAGTTTATTTGCACATCGGTTTTTATGCCCATGAGGGTTGAGTTTTGCCAGCCACATCATTCATCAAATTGAAGACAGCATATAAATCATTATGTGACAACTAGGATATTCCATGGACTGATACACAACCATCTTATCCCTCTGAACATATGGTCGATTCGGTCCTAGAACAATATTTTCAAACAAGTGTTATGACTCATACAAAAGATTGTTTTACAATCATTCACCAGACAAGTTCCATTTTTCATATGAATTTTGAAGTTCCGTCTATATCTCTGAGATGAGGTATTATGATTACTTGTATTATTTACATTATTCGGAGTGTTATCCTCATCTACATTGCCATATTCACAACGTTTCGGCCTCTATATCTCAGAGATGAGGTATTATGATTACTTGTATTATTTACATTATTCGGACTGTATCGTTCATTGACATATTCACAAAGTTTCGACCCTTGTACGTTCCGGCCTTCTTCAGGTGAGTGGAATTTCGAACCGAACTCCTTATTTCATCCACCTGGGTAGATTGTTCTAGTTCTACGTGCCATGCCTCTTCTGGATGTCTCAGTTATTTCCCTTTAACTCAGCTCTCCAAGATTTTTGTTGTTTTTTTTTTTTTTTTGTTGTTCACCATTGCTGTGGCCTGGTATTGAACTCACGACTATTTGAGTCTAATCACTGGATCTAGCCAACGTCTTTATCCACTGGGCCATGTGTCCTGAAGCTTGTGAGTTCAATACCAGGTCACAGCAGTGGTGAACCCCAAAACTTGAAGATTATATTTTAAATTATTAGTGTAAGATGATAAGTATTTTGAGAAAAAAGCAGATTTTACTACAGCAAAAATCTTAAGCTTTTATGATATGAAAGATATTTCAATTTCGCTTTTAATGATCATTATCTTAAAGGGATGAACTAGCTTTTATCTTACTGTTAAATATGAATTTAAATAATTAGCTGTTAATTTTTACCCAAATACACTCAAATATTTTTTAAAATAATAATTTCTGTAAACAAATATTGAATTAAGATAACATTTAACTTTAAATTTAGATTTCGTAATTTAATCACTTGAAATTCAGTGATAATTATTAGTCCTATTCTACCTTATAATACTGCTTATTAAAATACTTAAAGTATTGCTTGGTACTATTTTTGCTTGTACTTTTTCGGTGAAATGTCCGTCGGCGAAATGTCTGTTCGGTCAAAGGACTCTCGGCCAAATGTCACTCAGTCAAATGGGTTCTAGCCGTCTTGTTTTATTAAAAATCCCCCTTTCTGTCATCGATGGGTCACTGACTCGTCGTAGGAAACTATAATCTCCCTATTGACTCAGCCCAGAGCAGGCTGACGTGTAGGCCATGACTCTAGAAAATAAAGAACGTACTTTTTGCAAATCAGATTTTTCAAAACAATCCCAGCATTTTTTTACGGTGGTTTTGCACCCTGTAGAAGACCCTAGAGCCACTCAAGGTAGAGGTTTACAAAGTAAGAGGTATAGCTTACGCGGATATGCGCCGAAGATAACGGATAATCCTAGACAGGTTAAGATTGTAGTAATCGGGGAAGCAGTCTATTGGGAGTCGATTCCACCGGGCAGCGGTTCTTTGGAAGAAACTGCTCGATTGTAACTTACATTTCACCAGGTTTTTATGAAGGCAATGAGGGCGGTTCGCTACAATGAGCGTGGCATGATGGGTAAATCTGGAACCTATAAGTTTTACTGTTTTGGGTTTCGTTGTCCCAGGTCGCAATCCTCTCAGGGAACACATTCATCTCATTTTATAGGTTTAGATACATATTTTTATTTCGTTCTTGTCCTCAATATATCAAACTCATATTCGCCAAGATTCTAAACAAGACTGAACCTCAAATTCACCATTCATCCATCACAAGCACTAATATGGATCCGGAAAATTCAGCCTGTTATATCCATCCATCACTCGTCTGTAATATCCCTCCCTCAACCATATGTAATATCCCTCCCTCACTCATCCTTAATATCCCTCCCCCACTCATCTGTAATATACCCCTCACCCATTCGTAATATACCTCCCTCAGCCCATCCGTAATATCCTTCCCTCACCCATTCGTAATATCCCTCGCTCACGCATTCGTAATATCCCTCCCTCACCGAACCGTAATATCCCTCCCTCACCCATCCGTAATATTCCTCGCTCACCATTCGTAATATCCCTCCCTCACCCATCCGTAATATCCCTCCATCACCCATACGTAATAGCCCTCCTTCAATCATCCTTAAAATCCCTACCTCACCCATTCGTAATATCCCTCCTTCACTCATCCTTCATATCCCTCCTTCACTCATTCGTAATATCCCTCCCTCACCCATCCGTAATATCCCTCCTTCATTCATCCTTAATATCTCTCCCTCACCCATTCGTAATATCCTCCTCACCCATCCGTAATATCCTCCCACCCTCATCCGTGATACCCCTCCTTCACCCATCCTTAATATCCCTCACTCACCCATTCGAAATATCCCCCCTCACCCATTCGTAATATCCCCCCTCACCCATCCGTAATATCCCTCCCTCACCCATCCGTGATTTCCCTCCCTCACCAATTCGTAATATCCCTCCCTCATCCTTCGTAATAACCCTCCGTCACCTATCCGTAATATCCCTCCTTCATTCATCCTTAATATCTCTCCCTCACCCATTCGTAATATCCCTCCCCACCAATCCGTATTATGACTCTTGCAACCATCCGAAATATCCCATCCTCAAACATTCGGAATGTCCGTCCCCCACCCATTCATATTATCCCTTCTTCACTCATCCTTCATATCCCTCCCTCACCCATTCGTAATATCCCCCCTCACCCAACCGTAATATCCCTGCCTCACCCATCCATAATATCCCTCCCTCACCCATCCGTAATATCCCTCCTTCACCCATTCGTAATATCCCTCCTTCATTCATCCTTAATATCTCTCCCTCACCCATTCGTAATATCCCTCCCTCACCCAACTGTAGTATCCCTCCCTCACCCATCCATAATTTCCCTTGCTCACCAATTCGTAACAGCCCTCCCTCACCCATTTGTAATATCCCTCCTTCACTCATCCTTAATATCCCTCCCTCACCCATTCGTAATATACCTCCCTCACTCATTCGTAATATCCCTCCCTCACCCATTCGTAATATACTGCCATCACCCATTCGTAATATCCCTCCTTCACTCATCCTTCATCCCGCCCTCACCCATTCGTAATCCCCTCCTCGCCCATCCGCAATATCCTCCTTCATTTATCCTTAATATCTCTCCCTCAACCATTCGTAATATCCCTCCCTCACCCATTCGTAATATCCCTCCCTCAGCTACCCGTAATACTCCACCCTCACCCATTCGTAATATACCTCACCAACCCATCCGTAATATCCCTCCCTCACCCATTCATAATATCCATCCTTCACTCATGCTTAATATCCCTCCCTCACGCATCCGTAATATCCCTCCCTCACGCATCCGTAATATCCCTCCCTCACCCATTCGTAACATCCCTCACTCACCCATCCGTAATATCCCTACTTCACTCATCTGTAATATCCCTACCTCACCTATTCATCCATCACTCGTCTGTAATATCCCCCCTCACCCATTCGTATTATCCCTCCCTCACCCATTCGTAATATCCCTTCTTCACTCATCCTTCATATCCCGCCCACATCCATTCATAATACCCTTCCCTCACCCATCCGCAATATCCCTCCTTCATTTATCCTTAATATCTCTCCCTCAACCATTCGTAATATCTCTCCCTCACCCATCCGTAATATCCCTCCCTCACCTATCCGTGATTTCCCTTCCTCACCCATCCGTAATATCCCTACTTCACACATCTGTAATATCCCACCCTCAGCCATGCATAATATCCCTCCCTCAGCCACCTGTAATATCCCTCCCTCACCCATTCGTAATATACCTAACTCACCCATCCGTAATATCCCTCACTCACCCATCCGTAATATCCCTACTTCACTCATCTGTAATATCCCTACCTCACCTATTCATCCTTCACTCGTCTGTAATATCCCTCCCTCACCCATTCGTAATATACCTCTTTCATTCATCCTTAATATCTCTCCCTTACCCATTCGTAATATCCTTCCCTCATCCATTCGTAATATCCCTCCCTCACCCATCCGTGATATCCCTCCCTCACCCATTCGTAATATCCGTCCTTCACTCATCCTTAATATCCCTCCCTCACCCATTCGTAATATCCCTCCCTCACCCATTTGTAATATCCCTCCTTCACTCATCCTTAATATCCCTCCCTCACCCATTCGTAATATACCTCCCTCACTCATTCGTAATATCCCTCCCTCACCCATTCGTAATATACTGCCATCACCCATTCGTAATATCCCTCCTTCACTCATCCTTCATATCCCGCCCTCACCCATTCGTAATATCCCTCCCTCGCCCATCCGCAATATCCCTCCTTCATTTATCCTTAATATCTCTCCCTCAACCATTCGTAATATCCCTCCCTCACCCATTCGTAATATCCCTCCCTCAGCTACCCGTAATACTCCACCCTCACCCATTCGTAATATACCTCACCAACCCATCCGTAATATCCTTCCCTCACCCATTCATAATATCCATCCTTCACTCATGCTTAATATCCTCCTCACGCATCCGTAATATCCTCCCTCACACATCCGTAATATCCCTCCCTCACCCATTCATAACATCCCTCACTCACCCATCCGTAATATCCCTACTTCACTCATCTGTAATATCCCTACCTCACCTATTCATCCATCACTCGTCTGTAATATCCCCCCCCACCCATTCATCCCCTCCCTCACCCATTCGTAATATCCCTTCTTCACTCATCCTTCATATCCCGCCCTCATCCATTCATAATACCCTTCCCTCACCCATCCGCAATATCCCTCCTTCATTTATCCTTAATATCTCCCCTCAACCATTCGTAATATCTCTCCCTCACCCATCCGTAATATCCCTCCCTCACCTATCCGTGATTTCCTCCTCACCCATCCGTAATATCCCTACTTCACACATCTGTAATATCCCACCCTCAGCCATGCATAATATCCCTCCCTCAGCCACCTGTAATATCCCTCCCTCACCCATTCGTAATATACCTAACTCACCCATCCGTAATATCCCTCCCTCACCCATTCGTAATATCCCTCCGTCACGCATCCGTAATATCCCTCACTCACCCATCCGTAATATCCCTACTTCACTCATCTGTAATATCCCTACCTCACCTATTCATCCTTCACTCGTCTGTAATATCCCTCCCTCACCGATTCGTAATATACCTCCTTCATTCATCCTTAATATCTCTCCCTTACCCATTCGTAATATCCTTCCCTCATCCATTCGTAATATCCCTCCCTCACCCATCCGTGATATCCCTCCCTCACCCATTCGTAATATCCGTCCTTCACTCATCCTTAATATCCCTCCCTCACCCATTCGTAATATCCCTCCCTCACCCATTTGTAATATCCCTCCTTCACTCATCCTTAATATCCCCCACCCATTCGTAATATACTCCCTCAGCCTCCGTAATATCTCTCCCTCACCCACGTAATATCCCTCCCTCACCCAAGCGTAATATCCCTCCCTCACCCACCCATAATATCCCTACCTCACCCATCCGTAATATCCCTCCCTCACCCATTTGTAATATCCCTTCTTCACTCATCCTTCATATCCCGCCCTCACCCATTCGTAATACCCCTCCCTCACCCATCCGCAATATCACTCCTTCATTTATCCTTAATATCTCTCCCTCAACCATTCGTAATATCCCTCCCTCACCCATCCGTAATATCCCTCCCTCACCCATCCGTGATTTCCCTTCCTCACCCATCCGTAATATCCCTACTTCACTCATCTGAAATATCCCACCCTCACCCATTCGTAATATCCCTCGCTCAGCCACCCGTAATATCCCCCCCTCACCCATTCGTAATATACCTCACTCACCCATTCGTAATATCCCTCCCTCACCCATTCGTAATATCCCTCCTTCACTCATGCTTAATATCCCACCCTCACGAATCCGTAATATCCCTCCTTCATGCATCCGTAATATCCCATTCATTACATCCCTCACTCACCCATCCGTAATATCCCTACTTCACTCATCTTTAATATACCTCCCTCACCCTCCGTAATATCTCTCCCTCACCCACCCGTAATATCCCTCCCTCACCCAACCGTAATATCCCTCCCTCACCCACCCATAATATCCGTCCCTCGCCCTCCGTAATATCCCTCCCTCACTCATCCGTGATATCCCTCCTTCACACATTTGTAATATCTCTCCCTCACCCATCCATAATATCCCTCCCTCACCCATCCGTGATTTCCCTCCCTCACCAATTCGTAATATCCCTCCTTCACTGATTCGTAATATACCTCCCTCGCCCAACCATAATACCCCGCCCTCACCCATCCGTAATATCCCTCCCTCACCCACCCGTAATATCCCTTTCTCAACCATTCGTAATATCCCACCTGTAATATCCCTCCCTCACACAACCGTAATATCCCTCCCCCACCCATCCATAATATCCATCGCTCACCCATTCGTAATATCCCTTCCTCACCCATTCGTAACATCCCTCCTTCATTCATCCTTAATATTTCTCCCTCACCCATTCGTAATATCCCTCCCTCACCCAACCGTAATATCCCTCCCTCACCCATCCGTAATATCCCTCGCTCACTCATCCTTAATATCCCACACCAGACATTCGTAATATCCCTCCCTCACCCATTCGTAATATCCTTCTCCACCATCAGTCATTATCCCTCCCTCACCCATTCGTAATATCCCACCCTCACCCATTCGTAATATCCCTTCTTCACTCATCCTTCATATCCCTCCCTCACCCATTCGTAATATCCCTCCCTCACCCATCCGCTGTATCCTTCCTTCATTTATCCTTAATATCTCTCCCTCACCCATTCGTAATATCCATCGCTCACCCATTCGTAATATCCCTTCCTCACCCATTCGTAACATCCCTCCTTCATTCATCCTTAATATCTCTCCCTTACCCATTCGTAATATCCCTCCCTCACCCATTCGTAATATCCCTCCCTCACCCATTCGTAATATCCCTTCTTCACTCATCCTTCATATCCCTCCCTCACCCATTCGTAATACCCCTCCCTCACCCATTCTTAATATCCCTCCCTCACCCATCCGCAATATCCCCCTTCATTTATCCTTAATTTCTCTCCCTCACCCATCTGTAATATCCCTCCCTCACCCATTCGTATTATCCCTCCCTCACCCATCCGTAATATCCCTCCCTCACCCATCCGTAATATCCATCCCTCACCCATTCGTAATATCCCTCCCTCACCCATCCTTAATATCCCTCCCTCACCCATCCGTAATATCCCTCCCTCACTCATCTGTAATATCCCTCCCTCACCCATCCGTATAATGCCTTCCATGGTGGTACACGCAATTCCAGAATGATGGGGTGTTTATCATTTCAACAGTGCATTTAAAATGAAAGAAAAAAAAACGGTATGGTTCCTGTTGGCCACACCTATCCCTTAAAATGTTCGTATTGTAATGCAATAATTGAATTATTCAAGTTTATAAAATCTAACAGGAACTTGGAATAGTAACAGTCCACAATTAGATCTTTCTTTGTTTATCACAATTAGGTTTGCTCTGACTGTGTGTGTGTGGAGGGGGGTCTGCTTGATGTTTCATGGTATGTCGTTGTTGCTTCTTATATTTTTGGCATCCGTGACACCTTTCTTCTATCCCCAACACAGCTAAGTGGTACAAAAGGCAGGAAGTAGTAGAGAGCCATGATCACCCACAAAGAAGAAGAGGGAGCTTGTGTAAATGATTGGCAGAACAGGGATTAAGAGAAATAGCAAAAGGACCAACACAGCTAAGAGGTAAAAGGACAGGAAGTAGTGGAGAGCCATGATCACCGACGTCCTGAAGAGAAAGCACACAGAGGAAGTTTGTGTAATTGGTTGTAGAACAGGGATTAGTAAATATAACAAAAATACCAATATTACTCATTGGTACAAAGGACAGGATGTAGTGGAGAGCCATGATCACCCACGCCTTGA
This sequence comes from Acanthosepion pharaonis, assembly GCA_903632075.3. Lineage (NCBI taxonomy): Eukaryota > Metazoa > Mollusca > Cephalopoda > Sepiida > Sepiidae > Acanthosepion > Acanthosepion pharaonis. Next base: position 925,799 of record CAHIKZ030005323.1, on the reverse strand, counting down.
AGGGACATGGCACTCAAAAGAAAAAGAAGTAACTTGCGCTAATCATTGTCAGAACTGAAATAAAGAAAGATGGCCAAAAGACCAACACTGCTAAGGGCTCATGTAAAAAAAAGTTAAAAGCTCTAAGAGTATCAATTTATTTACAATAACTTTCACCCTGTACAAGACTCATGAGCCACTCGAGGTAGAGGGTTATAAAGAAATAGATACAATTTATCAGTATATACAGGAAAGAGAACTTAACCCTTGACTTGAACAGGTTAAGATTGTAGTGATCGGGGAAGCATCTACTTGGGAGTCGGTTCCACAAAGCAGCTGCTCGTGTCGTTTGAGTGGAACTTACATCTCACAAATCGAAAGTGAATGAGAGTGTTTCGCTACAATATGCGTGGCATGATGGGTCATAGCTGTGAAGGTCAGAACTGGTGGAAGCTTACAAATAGTGATAAAGGTACAAATGAGGTAGTAGGTTGGAAAATAATTAATCACCCACAAGGCCGCGTATACGCTTTTGGACTTTACCGAAACTGGAAAGTGGTGACCGGAAACTGATCATTTTCCAAGCAACTTTAGCGACGGATCGTATGTACAAGTTCCACTTGAGGTCTCTGGGATAAGCTGAAGACCCAACAGGCGCTTTAGAGAGAAACACCCGCTCATCGTGATAGACAAAAATCCGGGGTGGGGGGTCCACTCGGTGATGATATTTCTGGAGTATTAAGGGCTTGAAGTTTAAATATCTGGGATGTGTTTTAACAGAAGACGGAAAATGCGACACTGACATCCGAAGGCGTATTGGGATAGCCAAAGATGCTTTCCAAAAGCTAAGCAGGGTATTAAGAAACAGGAAAAACTTCGATGGAAACAAGGAAAATAATACTAAACTGCTACTTGATATCTGTCCTTCTATCTGGAAATGAATGCTGGGCAATCTCCTTAAAGATGAAAAAAAGACTTGAAGCAACAAAAATGTGGTTCTACAGAAGGATGCTGAGGATACCATGGACCGAACATGCGGACAACGACAAAGTTTTAGAGCAAATGGGAACAAAAAGGACACTTATACTTAACATCAAGATACACTTGAGGTTTCTAGGACACATAATGAGGAAAGAGAGCTTGGAAAATCTGATACTCACAGTACAGTTTGAGGGAAAGAGAGACAAAGGAAAACAATGTAGCCACTAGGACATAAAGAGTTACTGGCAGTAGAAGAAGTAGAAAACGGGAACATTACTAAGGTTTAGAAACAAAAGAAGAGTAATCAGGAGGGCAGTAGATAGCGATTGACATTGCATTTAAATTTTTGCAGATTAAAGTTCGCTGGAAAGCATGGGTCCAAAAGAGTTTCACAAATGAGAAGTGCAAGAAAATAAACTATTAACATAGAACTTACGGTTACATGTAGCCAACTCAACTGTAAATTGATGAGACCTCATCGCCAGTCTAGTACTCTACTTAAATCCATAAAGTGTAGTAACGATAGTGAAGAGTTTATCCGAATAATTGCCATGAAAATATTTATAGAAAAGGCACAGGGATGCAATCTTGCGAGCCGCCAGGTCAGGACCATTAATATTGCTGATTCTTCTTTGGATTTTATCGAGAAGCTCAAGGTAAATAGCCGGTGCACCAGACCATATGTGGTAGCAATATTCTAAGCATGGACGAATGGTAGACTTATAGATATGTAAGATAGATTCAGGAGAGAAAGACCCAGTGAGCCAACTTTCTTAGCAGCTGACCTAGAAATGGATTCAGTATAGTCTTTCCATTTTCACAGGCCACGTTAGTCCGAGAAGGTAAAATTAGTCACTCTCCAGGAGGTCAGCATCAGCCATACTGATGGAAGGCAGAAAAAAGTTTCTCGGATTATTAATAGAAAGTGGTTTAATTTAGGAGGTGTTAAAATTAACAAGCCATCCTTTGCCCCAGTAAACAACAGACTGAAAGCAGTTTTCGACATCAGCCGCCAATTTGACATCGGACCGATTAGACTTACTATCGAGACGAGAGTAAATGGTTGTGTCATCAGCATAGATACCAAAAGTATTTGCATGTCAGTGAATATATTGAACCCAACGGGAATTGAAACTCTGCTCTCCAATTAACAAATCCATTACACCACACGCACATCCCTGTTTACGGCACTTGGTATTCCCAAGCGGCCACTCATCTAGGTACTGAGCAGGCTTGACGTTGCTTAACTTTGGTGATCGTACGGGAATCAATGTCTCAACGCGATGTGGCCGTAAGCAGATAGTGCATTTAACGAGAAGAGACAATAATGGCATAATCAAGATGTTGACATTCCACGCTACTTCAAATAAAATGTTAGGAAGGAAACCTCCATCAATAATTGAAAGATCGATAACATCTACTGGACTTTGTTATTGTTTTTTTAAATGTTTTAAGAGAAACATTTATAAATTTCATCCGAAAGCAGTAATGGCTGCTAGGTCAATGAATTCCAAATGTTTCCTTATAGGGAAACGGCTAACATTACCAGTACTGTTACCATTCCAAGGTTAGAAATGATGACGTAGTGGTAAAGAAAAAGCGATGGCAGTGACTGTTTTCTGGCCGAAACTACAGCAAGAATGAAACAAAATCACACACAAACATTGGGATAATTTGAAGAAATCTTCTTGGAGACGGATATAAATAAGGAAAAACCATAGACTATTTATGTCGCGAAAATATTCTACTGTATCGCTCAATTCCCTCCTACCACAGGTCTTCAGTCCGTTATGTGCCATGCGTGATACATGCTTAGGCGATCATGTTTCTTTCGATACATGACTGACGAAGCAGATTTTTTTTCCCGCAGTAGGTTGCCATTTCTTTCTGCGGTTACCATCCAAGGCTATAGAACTTGGTCTGTCCTGCTATTTACCCATAGCTGGAGAGAGAAGAAGAGGATTCATACCTTTTCCAAGGGTATTGGCACGTAAGTGAATGTAATGGATTTGACTGGAATTTGAACTCGGCTCTCCGATTCGCTATCCATTACGCCACCGTACCTCCCTTAAAGTCAGTTATGTGCCATGCGTGATACATGCTTAGGCGATCATGTATCTTTTGATACATGACTGACGAGGCTGATTTTTTCCGCAGTAGGTTGCCATTTCTTTCTGCGGTAGACAAGTTGCCATCCAAGGCTATAGAACCCGGTCTGTCCTGCTATTTACATAGCTGGGGGAGTGGAGAAGAAGATAATTCATATCTTTCCCAAGGGTATTAGCACATAAGTGAATGTAATGGAACTTGGTTCTACGATTCCTCAATCCGAGCCGCTATCCATTGCTCCACCGTACCGTCAACCTTACATTATTTAATAGTGGAAATGAAGTATTGAAACTTTTTTTTTTTAAATAAAAATAAAATAGAACGATGTCCACGCGAATTCCAATCGTGAGAGCTTGGAATGAACGCTCCTTGTTTTAAAGAACAACATAAACATAATTTAGAACGTAACAATCAAAACATGAGGGAAAAAATAACAACAAAACAGCCTTGAAAATGGCCATAGAAGTTGCCGAAAGCGTTTAGGAGAATAAAAATTATGGAAATTTTTTATATTTCTTAGCTCCTATAAAATGGAAAAAATGTTAGGATGCTGGAAAACTAGATAAAAAATTAATTCAATCTTTCTTGTTGGCCATATTGAATGGCCGTTGCCAGATCCTGGTATTTTTTCAACCTTTTCAGTTTCTTTGGGCTTCACCCTTGTATCGTATGGAACAACAAAATCAATTATTTGACAGTTACTAATTTCCTTATCGATCAGAATAAGATCAAGTTTTTGTGCTGCATAATATCTTGCGACAGTCATTTTCTACCAGTGTTTGATATTTGGTTTCGTTTGGTTTGGGTTGGTTTCGTTTGGTTTGGGTTGGTTTCATTTGGTTTGGTTTGGTTTCGTTTGTTTTCCGGCATATAAACCTCAGTGGGTTATTTAATGCCGACAAGATTTTTATTGCTGGTAATTTTTTTTCCAAAAATGTATTGCCGGTAACAATTTTATCTTCAAAAATCCATGGCTGGTAATATTTTTTACAAAAATGTAATGATAGTATTAAAATTTATTTTTGAATTTTCATAATATTTTGGCCCAGTTTAGGGGTTAACTATTTGCCCATAGTTGGGACCCTAACAGGTGCTACCACTCCGGTTCAAAGTGAACCCTAGAACAGCAATTAAGAGGTGGTTCCACGTTCCTCAAAACCTTCTGATCAGAGGCCTTGCTGTTGGATATACTTTATCGTCTTATCTCTCTCTCTCTCTCTCTATAGAGAGAGAGAGAGAGAGAGAGAAAGAAAGAGAGAGAGAGAAAGAAGAAGAGATAGACAGACAGAGATATTATGAATCAGATTATATATATATATATGTGTGTGTGTGTGTGTGTGTGTAGGGCATCTCGAGTTTGTGTAATGCTTAGCAAGCTTTTCATGCTAGAACTATTACAACTGAGCAGTGAGTTCGATCCTCACTGGGTGCCCCATACTTTCGGCCTTGTGCCACATCTAAGCTAGACTTGGAAAATCGCTGTGTAGGTTATGTATGTTTTCTTAAATATGTTTAAATTAATTTTACTTGTGTCCTTACAGTTTTGACTTTTCTCGGCGCACTCAGTCTTCCAAAAAGAATATTTTCAAGGAAACAAGAAAATTAACTTAAAAAAACATACAAAATATTCCTCGTCCATCATATTTAACGTGACATGCATATATATATATATATATATATATATATATATATAGAGAGAGAGAGAGAGAGAGAGACAGAGAGAGAAAGAGGGAGAAAGAGAGAGTGTGAAAGAGATAGATTATATAGGCTGAGATAGAAAGAAAACAAATAGATAAATAAATAGAAATAATCTGAAATAGATAGATAGATAGAGAGATAGATAGATAGATAGATAGATAGATAGATAGATAGATAGATAGAAATACTCTGAAATAGATAGATAGATAGATAGATAGATAGATAGATAGATAGAAATAATCTGAAATAGATAGATAGACAGATAGAAATACTCTGAAATAGATAGATAGATAGATAGATAGATAGATCAGAAATGATCTGAAATAGATAGATAGATAGATAGATAGATAGATAGATAGATAGATAGATAGAAATAATCTGAGATAGATAGATAGATAGATAGATAGAAATAATCTGAAATAGATAGAAATAATCTGAAATAGATAGATAGATAGATAGATAGATAGATAGATAGATAGATAGATAGATAGATCGAAATGATCTGAAATAGATAGATAGATAGATAGATCGAAATAATCTGAAATAGATAGAAATAATCTGAAATAGATAGATAGATAGATAGATAGATAGATAGATAGATAGATAGAAATAAATAATCTGAGATAGATAGATAGATAGATAGATAGATAGATAGATAGATAGATACGATAGATACGATCAGTTTGAGATTGATCAATTTGCAAGAATCATGTATTGCTTGATGGATCCACTAGCAACTCCATTCATGAATCAGTCATTAATTGCAAAGAGGCAAATCGTTACTTTTTAAAGTTTCCTAGTTTTTTTTTACCTATCTTGTTTTCTCTTCGGCTATTCTAAGGGGGAAAAGGGACAATTTACGATGCTTTCTCTTTTAACTGAGAAGCCAAGTCAAAAAGTACCCCACGTCAACCGGCAACATTCTCCTGTACCGAAATTAGAATTAGCAGCTAAAAATACAAACAGGGCTGAAATGTTGAATCCCTCATTTGCTCCATATCTCTGCCCCACCCTCATCTGTAACCCGTTGCTTCGTTCTCGTGTTACCATCTGCCTATAAAAGGATTTTAAGTTTGGTTCTAAGGCTGCTGCTAAAATCGGCCAGCCCTCCGCGATTCGTTGTCGGCAACACGTAGGTAGCTGGAAGCTTTCATTTCTGCTAAAAGGGGAACCAGACTCTTTTCGCAATTAAATCAAATTATTTAAAATAAAGTTTTAAAATTTTGAAACGTTTGCATTTTAACGGGGATATGTTGGTAGACTTTAAAGTGTCGTCTGGTCTATCGGAAATAAATTTCTTCCATGCATTTGGGGTGGATTTAGGTCTTTTTAAAGAATTCTACCAGAAGTCATCCCCCACCGCAGATATGGCGGAGTATAAATAGACAGGCAGCCCGGTAACAATGGTCCTTCCTATCTTAGATTATACAGTCATTCCTACGGACTGTCTCTCCTTTGAACATTCCAATTGCAGGTTTCTGGTCGCCATTTTTTGTTTCGATTAAGGTAAGACTGGAACAATACACACTTTCAGTTTTAACCTTTTCCTGTCTTTCTTTTTATTTTTCCCACTAAATTTAATCGATAAAAAAAAATGAAATCATCTCAGACCTGCATGCATATAATTACCCCCACCCATTTTTTTTTAAATTACCCACACGTTTTGTTAAATTCTTCAGTTTTTTATTTGTTATATTAATTATTATTGTTATTATTGTTTATTTTTCGGAAATTATTCTTTTTCTTGCCTGACTTCCGGAAGATGTAAAGTTTTCTCGAAGAACATTGTTATTTGTATGTCTGGAATCGATTATTCGGATAACCTGTCAGATCTGAGGCGGTTTGGAGATGCTCATTAACAGACAAAAATGATTTTAAATCAGAGAAGAAACCTCAAACCTTACAAGTCAGTATTACAAAAAAGTACCCTGTAACGAAGGGGTTACTAAATGCATCATTATCGTACCTGATATTATCAAATGTATCATAGCGTAATGTTTAGCAACTTGCGTCGTACATTCATTCACAAACGAGTTGCGTATCGCATAGCAATAATTGCATTTTGCCAGACGAAATTAAGTTTTTTTAAATGAATAGACGAATGAGTAAATATATAATTATTGTTATAAAGAAACTCGCTTAGGGAATCAGATGAAATTATTGTATTTATTTATTTATTTTAGAAATATTCCTACAGTGCGAGAATAATTATGTTTGAGGAAAAATGAAAAAAAAAAAAATCTTTTTCGATAAAATTTAATTTTACGTGAAGGGGTTGAAAAGTTCTCTGTCCCAAATCCTTCTCAAAATCTGACCAAATGAGGAAACAAGAATTTATTCTGGAATTTCTTAGAGAAATATCAGCATCCTCTTTTGTAAGATAGATAAAAATATTAACAGATTGAATTAGATGGATACATAAAAAAAAAAAAGAAATAGACATGAATATACGGAGAGAAATCAACAGAAAAACAGATGTGGACAGATTTAGATCAACGACTTTTTAAAATGTTGCATTGTCGCAAGATTTGCAGCGCGCACCTGCCTTCTATGTAAGCCTAAATTTTACTGCATTAAATAACATAAATAGAAGCAATGAGGAGAAGCGATGATTGGAGATAACTTTTGCCATTAAAATTATCGAAAAATGATTTTAAAAAAAAAAGGATTGAAAAAATAAATAAACTACTTATGATTTCTTAACATTAGAAATCGCACTTGTTATTGTGAAATGTATTTGCATAAATATTTACCTATATAAGCAAACACATTTATTATATATATGTGTGTGTATATATATATATGCATGTATGTATGCATATATGATAGGATGGTGAACAAATACGAAACGTTTATCAATCTAACATGTTTCGCCTTTAATTAAGTTTCATCAGAGAATGACACATGAAAAAAAAAGAAAGGGAAAAAAATTATGGTATTTTTAATTTTGGTATCGTTTGTTTTTCAAAACAAAAAATAAAACTACCAGATTTTTTTTCTATTTTTTTCTTTTTCTCCATATTTAATTCTCTGAAGCTTTAATAAACGCGAAATATGTTACATATTTGATCCTTATTCTATCATTTTGTCGGATTCAAATTCATATTTGATCTATATTGGATTTCAATTCATATATATATAATATATATATATATATATATCTGTGTGTGTATACTTTTATATATACTAGGGTACGTTGAAAAGTTTTGCAAAAAGGGATTCCCAAAGCATATGTTGGGTTATTTAGGAGATTCTGTACGGAACTGTGAACTCTACAGCAGCCCCACAAAAATACCATTCGCTCTCACACACATACACAATGCGTGTGGGCATGCATACCTACGAATGATATATATATATATATAGTTGCATTAATGTGAGTTTGTGACAGTTTCACGCCATAGTTCTATCACTGATATTGAGCGCTTTTCAATAAGTACCGCCCATATATAATATATAAATAATATATATGAAATTTGCATATATATATATATATAAAATATATTTCTATACACACACATGTTATATATATATATATATATCACACACACACACACACACACACACACACACATATATATATATATATATATATATATATATATATATATATATATATAAGTCCCTAGTGAAATAAATTATTACAAGGGAACCTTAAAGTGGTCTGTTTTTTTTTTTTTATTAAATTATTCGCTCTGAATTAACATTGAGCTCTCAGGATTTCATCCACCTTGGGATTATCCATACGGATTACCAAGATTTTCTTTACTTAACTATATATATATATATATATATATATATATATATATATATATATATTATAATATGTTTTTTCCGCTACACAGTTCTAACCATGTTTCAAAAATAGAAGCTAAAAGCCCCGAACTTAATTTTGCAATTAAATTAAAAGCATTAGTTCCATTTCATCTTCAAGCGAATTCGTTAGAACTGTGTAGCGGAAAAAAACATATTTTAAATCAATTAATTTATAATATTAATGCTCTGTAAATTTACATTGAGCACTATTTTGTAAAAATAAGAATATCTATAAGAACACCGGATTATATATCTTACTGTTCTTTCTTTTTATTTATATACATATATATATATATATATATACGTAAATACTTTAAAGATATTTTGCTGCAATTCCTAACAATCTACGCTTCCACCACTCCCCAACACACAAACATACATTGACACACAGACATATATATATATATATATACACACACACACATATATATATATATATATATATATATATATGTATGTTCACCCAATACAAGGCTCATGAGACCCTCAAGGTAGAGGGTTACTGTATGGAGTTGTATTAGCGTAAGAAAGGGCCAAGTTAGCAGGAAAGATACATAGCTAATTGTAGACTTGAAGACATCACGATTTAATAAGCGAATAAAATTTCTGAGTTCGAGCAGAGACGTTGGTGAGGTGAAGAATTGAAGTCGGATTGTAGGAATTGAACAAAACTATATAAATAACACATAAGTATTTAACAATAATAATAAAATTACCAAATTTTTATGTCCTCCAAAATCATCAAGGCTGTTCGTCATCAGATCCCGATGGACAAAACACTCAAAACAAATTAAAAATGTTTCCTTAGAAAGGGTTTTTTTTTTAATTAATCTATTTTTTACAATTAGTTTGTCAAATATATTTCTTTGAGGTGGGGGGTAACTGTGCCCCCTCTATCTCCAAATGGGTTTCCGGTGTATAAACTTTTGAATAGCTCAAATAATACGGTTCACTATTATTCGCGTATTTCATCATTCACAGGAATTTGTCTACCGCGTATAATGAGGTTATGATTTATATTCGGTCAGCATCGTAACAAAAATTAAGGGCTGTATTATACACAAGTCATTATAACAGTAAAGCAGACACACACACACACACATATATATATATATATATATATATATATATATATATATATATATATATATACATACATACATGTGTGTGTATGTGTGTGCGCGCGCAGAGAGAGAAAGAAAGGTTTAGTAGTAAACCGTTTCGTAATATTGTTAACGTAATGATACCTCATTACTTAGTTTAGTGTTAAATTTATTAAATATCTGCAGGCAGGTAAATTTATATGTTCGGACTTTAATGATAATGTTATCATTTCAAACGTTTATCTAAAAAAAAGACATTTTATTGGACTTGAAACAAAATGAACAGCCGTTTTAAGTTCATTGTTTATTAACGTTAAGAGCAGCCAGAAAATTTTGTCAATGAATATAATCATTCAATTTTCGTCTACGACTGTGTCGGGATATATTTCATAACGAAAGGGTTTGGGACATTTCCCACGGCGTACGCGAAAATATTCTTCCGAAATTCTTCCAATGTAACTGTCATTGGATAAGTTGCCCTCTGACGTCAACACTTTACGATTACCGATCTGAGCTTGTATTAATACTGTATATGGCGAAGGAAAACACGATATTTGGGAAGAGATCTTAGTAGAAAATAGATAATAGATCTCTTGGCCCAAAGTAGAGCGGACTTGGGGAAATATTAAACCAGTACTTATTTTTATGTATCCAGGGCAGAATTAAATTGGTACTTAAATCAATAATGGTAAAAATTTATTATTATTATTATTAGTAGTAGTATTCTCATTATTATTATTATTATTATTATTATTATTCGGCCATGATAAAATTTTCAAGAACAATATCAATTATTGATCTGCAAGAAACTCAATTAGTCAATACAAGTATGCAAAAGGGATGCCGAATAATTCTTGGCACGACCCAATTCTCCCAAATTTGACCAAAAATGACCAGCCGTCAGAATTATTTGGGGGGGTGAACAGAACATTTTCCTATGACGCTTTTGTACCTACTTGTCTGTCTCTGTGGCTACTTATTATTTCTTCCTATCATTCAATGGTAAATATTATTGTTAATGTGAAATATATATATATATATATATATATATATATATATATATATATATATATATATAAATTACCTTTGTCCCTGGCTATCCCACACCGTAACAATATAAAATCTACCAAGAATGGTAATAAAGAGCCCAGACGCAAATTTACCGTGGCTGAACGAGCGATCAAAGCATTTTTCAGACATTTTTGTTTCAGTCGATTAATTTCTCTTTAAATCAAAGTAGAATTCCTTATGTGAAAATTGTGGTCCGTTTTGTTAGGGTCAACAACCAATGAGTTTCGTGTGTTGTTATTTAAAAATGTCACTTTTGTGTTCATATAGTCCAGGCTCTTACAATATATCACCAATCTTGGAGGATTTTTTTATTGTCACATTAAGGGGATGGAGAGAAATATACAGATACATTTGGCTAGATTAAGAAAAAAAAACTTACACACACATACATACACATCTATCTATCTCTCTCTCTCTCTCTCTATATATATATATATATATATATATATATATATATATATATTGTGTGTGTATTTGGGCAACAAACCTTCTTTTATACAAGTTTTCTTTTCCGGCCATAAAGTGTGTAAAACTGTCCAAATGTTTTATATATCGCAGCGCTTTCGGCTATTCTATTAGTCTTTATCAGGGATTGTTTTCTGCTGTTTTTTGTTGTTTTTTTTTGTTTTTTTTTTACATGCATGTGTAGATTTTTATATATGTGGTCTATAGTGGTAGGAATGTATTTATTTATTTGTTTTTCTTTTTTGGATACACATATATAAAAATCTACTTGAGCAATTAAAAATATAAACATCCTCGATAATGGCTAATAGAATAGGCGAAAACGCTCGGACACGTAAAACATTTGAACAGTTTTTAGACACTTTATGCGCAAAAAAGAAAATACGTGTACGAATGCAAGATAAATTGAGTAAAAAGCTTAAACGCATTATTTGGTCAATTGTCTTTAATTATATATATATATATAATATATATATAATTATTATTTATAAAAAAATTATAACATAAGTATGTTATAAAATCACTATAAAAATAGCCATTTTGTTTCAACACACTTGATAAGACACCGAGTGTGTTGAAACAAAATGGCTATTTTTGTAGTGATTTTATAAATATACTTATGTTATAATTTTTTATAAATAATAATTATATCTGCTCTACTTTGTATTGAGCACTCTTTTAAGAATAGTAATTGTTGGTTATTGGAATTCATTCCGTATATACCAATTATATACTTGGATATAATATATATATATATATATATATATATATATATATATATATATATATATAATTTTGAAAAGTTAGAACTAGCGTTTATTAGAAAGAGTATAAATATAGAATCTGTTAATAAGTTCAATAAATTTATTAAGCATTTGGCATTTGATTAAAGTCTCTTTGTCAAACCAGTTGCCATTTATATATATATATATATATATATATATATATATATATATATATATGAAGATGCATTTGGTAATCCGTATGGATAATTCAAGGTATGATATAATCCAGACAGCTCAATGTAAAAGCAGACCAAATATTAATTATATTAAGAAACACAAATTTAAGGATTCATGGTGATTATAATTTATCCCCTTCCGATCGAAATTTGATCCTAATTCCACAGATCAGCATTTGTCACCCATTTATTTGTATGAAAATGTTGATTTGAAGAATTAGAATCGAAAGAAATAAATTATAATCCCCATGAACCCTTAAAGTTATGTTTCTTTATGTTATATAATCTAAATATGGCAAAATAAAGAACAAATAGGAAACACATAACAATCTAACGTCTTTCACTTTTATTAAAATTCTGTCTTTTTGTCTGTTTTTTTTCTCAATCACTGACGAAGTTTTAATAAAACTGAAACATGTTAGATTGAGATTTGTTTCCGATTGTGTTCTTTAATTTGTTATCCGATCTGATTCCGATCCTCATTTGATCTTTAGCTCATATGTAATAAAATATAGTTTTAAGGTATGCTATATTTATGGATTAGAGTGTTCAATATCAGGGATAGAGCATATGTAAATATAAAAGGGGACAATGAGGTCAACACCTGATTAAACGCAAGCGTCACGCCATTATTTGAAGATTGCGTACAAGTATGACTGTCGCCGCTGAGCGTTGATGTCAATATCCACTTACATCTGATTTGTATATAATGCTTATATTATGTATATAAAAGTTCTATATATATTTAAAAGAACTGATATATGTGTGTGTTTATGTATATATATGATTTGTATATTCATTTTGTTATATATATAAAATACTCTAATTTAAACACTTTCAAAATAACATATTTATATGCTCTATTTTAATACTTTCAAAATAACACACACACACACACACACACACACACACACACATATATATATATATATATATGCTTTATTTTAAACACTTTCAAAATATATATAAAGTTATTTTGAAAGTATTTAAAATAGAGCATTTATATATATATATATATATATATATATATATATATATAATGAAATGAATATGCAAATCACACACACACGTGTGTATGTGTGTGTGTATATATATATATATATAAACTTCAAACATTATTTTTGTAGTTACTCGTATTTGAGTAGACGTCCCGTTTTTTCTTTGTTTTTGTCTTTAACGGTTTCTTTTGTCTATTGGCATACGAGAAAATTTAATAAAGATGTTCTCTTTTTTTCTTTATTAAAATTTCTCGTGTGTGCAAACCGGTAGACGAAATACACATTCTTAAAAATAACGGGGTGTCTACACAAATACGGGTATCCACAAAAAATAACGTTTAAAGTAATGAAAAATATGTCGGAGATATATATATGTGTGTGTGCGTGTGTTTATGTGCTTGATTTTCTTTTGAGGTCAGACATAGCAACACCTACATGAGTCATCCAAGTAAAAAACGTCAGTTTCCATAACTATATTTGAATTCTTACAACAGCAGAATGTAAACTAAACTCCTACCCTTCTCGCCACCCGCTGACAGAAGCCCCCTCACCGCCCCCGACTTTTATCCACCACCCGCCACTTTCTCCCAGAGAGGCATTTCCAGAACTTTGTTGCATCAAGACACAAATATGAGTGATTCTCTACATTCTGGCACACTGACAACGTCACCTGCCATCTGAGCCCAGGTGCCCGACCCCCGGGGCTTTACCTTCCACCCCCGCACCCAAGGCAACCCTAGCAGCTCGTGAGCAAAGGGGATAAATTGATGCAGAGCGTCGAGTAGCGCAATTACAAATAGGTAACGAGGTGCTTATTGGGGGGGGGGGTTGAGGTGTCTGTGAGAAAGCAGGGAACAGATATACCTACCTACGCTAACATTTGGATATTTTTTGTCAGTCTTTTTATATTTATCAGCTGTTTTAGTCTTTTCTATAAATACACACACATACACACAACGCAAGTTCCATCTATTCCCAAGGGCGCAACTACACGAAATATACACTGTTTAAAAAAACTCCTGCGACGACATATTTGATATATCAAATTTTAAGGTCTGTATTTTGTTTTACAATATACCATCAAAAATATATATTTTTGTTATGTTGACATAAAATATATATTGTTATAGAATGTCTATGCGGCGATAATTTCATAAAATATCATTTTCGATGGTGAATACCTTTTATTTTGTTTAAAAAAGTCCATATAAAATATCATTTTCTGGTGAATACCTTTGTTTAAATGTCCATATAACCACTCCTGAAGATGGCTCATGTGTGCCGAAAGCTTAGATCAAGGACCAACTTAATAAAAACAAAAACTATCCAAATATTGGACAATTTCACACGGAATTAAAGCAAATATACGAACATTAGAACGGCTAATGATCAGACATAATAGATATTCATTGTTTGTTATATTCAACAATATATGTTTAAATAATGATCTACTGCCCCAATACACTATATATATATATATTGGACTCTCCCGTCACTATTACCAGTTTTATGAAATTTTACGAAATATCTTTCGTATGCCGGGTGTAACAGCAAAATTGTCCAATTGTTAGATTCAGCTTTGAACCATTGTATCTTAGAAATGATTAAAGATATCTTACTGGAATTCTCCGAGGTTTTTTTTTTTTTTATAAAACTTTGAAAAATAAGAATTTAGTTCTAAGCTGAAATGATGATTCCTCTTCCTGTTGTGATCTGATCCAGTTTTCCTCTCTACTGTTTCATCTTTTTTTTTCTCTCTTGATGATTTTTGAATGGACTCTTGAAGATGGAAGCCAGAGTATAAATGTTGGTACCATTACTGAAGGCCTGAAAGATCTTTTTCGTCTCGTCATTGCTCAGTTTGAAGACATTGTGGGACTGACACAAAACGATTTTAACCTGTTCTCTTTCTAGCTGAATAACTGAAAGGGTTTTTCAGTGATGCTTACGACAGATGGTGTTAAGATGGCTAAACATTTCATCTGAAAAACTGGGAAAAGAAACTCAATTAGTTTAATGTTATTTTTAGGCATTAAACATTTTGTGGGATGGACAATCACCGCATGCAGTTACACGATTTTGACATTTATGCTGTTACATCCGCTATGTGGTTTCTTCATGCTTGAGGATGCAAAATTTAAATATCTGAGGAGTACGTGTACAGGAAAAAATTGTTAGCATATCAAATATAAATATAAAATGATATAAAAATTTATATAAGAAATTGTGGGTAAGTGAATGACAAATGAAAATCTTATTAACGCGTTTAGTTCTAACGTTTTTATTAATAGAATAGGTCTAATATTTACATCGAAACGTTAAAGACACAGGAACGTTCAGCTTTTAAATTTAAATGTTGACGTCTGATATTAGCCTATATAATTCAGTTTCTTGGGGAAATTTGAGTCCTTTTTCGATTGCTGACTTTTAAGACATGCACCCTCACTTTATTTGGCTGACTGACGCAACATAATCTTCCTATCGACCCTCGGCCTTATGCTAGCCTTAAAATTTATATAACAAAATTGTTCACCAATTTGTCTCTGTTTGATTACATCTAATTATCAGTTTGGGAATTTATCCTTGACGATATATAAACACAACATGACTTTATGCATTTATCGGTCACGCAGCAGGATCTCCCTTTCTTAACTAATGAGATATTCCATTGTTAAGATAATAGGTGGCGTGATTCTTTCCCAATAAATGAACATGAGTAGTGTTACAATAACAATAAAATATCTATTTAGTAAATACACACTTATGCAAATTAATTGAAACCAAACGAATAATTCCGTTATTATTTACTTTTTTCGTATTTTTCCAATGAAACCCGACCCAGTGCACATGTTAGTACTTCGTATGTCCGCCTTTATTTTTTTAGAAGCTCTTTGATGCGATTTGGCATGAAATCCACTAATTTGGAGCAGTCCTCATTGATTTTGGAGTCACGGTACCACATGCCTATAATGGCCGTCAAGAGCTTCTCGTTCGTCGTACAGTCCGATATTTCTGTAAGGCTTGCTATTGTGTTCGTGCAGCGTTACAATTTTTGTACGCTTCCCTGGAGTAACATCCATTGCAGACAATGGCCGTAGGACAACTAATCGACAGTCTAGACAATAGTGTCTGGGTGTCATAAAGTTCTGATGCAATCACGGATGACTCAGTATTTTTCAAGGCCAAACAAATTTCATCATACACCCCGAAAATAGATTCATATTACTGCACACCACTGCAAATGACAAAATCTGAGAAAAAATAGAAATCGATTACACCCTGTCACTCTAAAACAGAACATATGGTGAAAAAAAAGGAACTAAAACGGTTGTTTCAATTAATTTGCACAAGGGTGTAGAGATGATTGGGTTACTAATATATTGATTTTTGTTTGTTTTTGGACATTTTTACTTTTAATAATATAAAAAGCAGAATTATTTCTTACATTTAACAATAGAGTTAATTTTGTAGATAAAAATTCTAGATTATTCATGTAGATAATATAACCAATGTTATTACAAAATTACTTAAAATTCGGCTGTCCCTTTTAGACAGGGGATAGTGTAAGCTTTCTTTGGCTGCCGTTACTTTTAATGATCTAAAAATAGGATTTCTAAAAACAACTATTACTCACGGAGGAAAAAATAAGGAAAAATATGGCCGCCAATTCTGGCCTGTCTTCATTTCGCTGACTGACGCAGCACAATAACAGGTAGCGTGATTTATATATATATATATATATATATATATATATATATATATATATATATAAGAAAAGGATAACTTTAATAATAAGGGTTCATGGTGATTATAATTTATTTCCTTAGAATCGAAATTCGATTCTCATTCCTCAAATCAACATTTTCATACAATAAGACTTAATAAGATTATGACTGAAGATTAAAAATTAAAAATGGCGCAGATTCTAGGGCGACTAGCTAATTCCTATTGCAGACGGCTGACAGGGATATTCGTGCTTGTCCAACATCCACAGAGGCCACCTGTAGCTTACAATGCAACTATGCTGAGCAGACCTTAGTGAGAGTTTCTGTAACTAGTTTCTTATCTAGCGTGATCATTAGTCAGAACAAAAGGCTAGCACACTCAAACCCTCGGTCACGATGACTTGTGACTTCGTGCTAGGACAACCATCAACGACAACCCAATTTCACTCACAGGGCTTGGGTCAACCCGTGGTATGGGTTTTCCGACACTTTCCTCCAGACAGATAACATCAAGAAGTCACCTTCCTGACAAATCGACTATAGTAAGATTCGAACCCGGGTCTCATGGCTAGAAAGTGAACGTTCTAACCAGTCGGCCTGACTGTACAGAAAAACTAATTCATTAACAAATCTATTAATGATTTTGCAATTCCTATTCAGGTTAATACGTAGGTGTATATAAATAAAGACAAAAGAAAATATTATCTTAGCCGACGTTCATCCTCTGATAGACTTTATGAAGGCAAATGTAAAGATTTTATTTGAAACATGTATTTTTAATCGGTATCACCCCATGCAAGGCAGCAAAGCCACTAAGACACAAGAGGTTACTGGGTCTGAAAGAATTAGGAACAGAAACATTAATAATGACCGGGAAGAGAAAAGAGTAATCAGAAGGAATCAGACAGTAGCTAGCGATTGACCTTGAATTTAAACTTTTGCAGATTAAAGTTGGCTGGAAAAAAAATGGAGCCGGAAGAGTCCCACAAGCGAAAAGTGCGAGGAAAGAAACTGTTAGCATAAAATTTCTGGCTACATTTAACCAGTTCGACTGTAAATAAATGAGATCTCTACGCTCATTCGAACAATTACCATGAAAGTATTTATAGAAAAGGCAAAGAGAGACAACCTTAAGGCGGTGGGAATTTAACTGAAGCCTAAACAAAAGTAAAAACGATAGATTTTTTTCAAACTTTTAAAGACGCTCATCAGTATTCATCAAGTTTACTGAAAAGTCTAAATAAATTATGGAGGCGGCTAAGTGACATAATTTATATATACTCACTTCTTCTGCATGTGCCGGGTCCCCTCAGGGCGTAGACGATCATGTTTCTCCACAATTTCCTGTCTCTTGAAGAACTGTTCTACAATCCATTTACTCAAGCACACTGTCATGCATTGTTTTTTGTCCCTCTCGCCCTTTATCTGACCAGTGAGTATCAGATTTTCCAAGCCCTCTTTCCTCATAATGAGCGCCAGAAATCTCAACTGTTTCCTCCTGGCTCACTAGCAACTGTAAATTTTACCTTTGTAGAAATGGTAAATATTAATAAAAAGATATAAGTATCGTATATACCCATGTAACGTGGGGCGCAACGTGCATATATACTCATGTAACGTTTGACATAACTTGCGATCGTATATATACTCAACTAACGTGCGATATAACATGCATATATATTCATGTAACGCGCGATCGTATATACTCATGTGACGTGCGATGTAACATGAATATATAATCATGTAACATGTGATCATATATAATCATATAACGTGCGATATAATGTATATATATTCACTTAACGTGCGGTCATATATAATCATGTAACGTGCGATCGTATATACTCATGTAACATGCGATAGAACGTGCATATATTCATGTAATGTGTAATTGTATATACTCATGTAACGTGCGATATAACGTGCATATATTCATGTAACGTGTGATTGTATATACTCATGTAACGTGTGATGTAACATGTGTATATATTCATGTAACGTGCGATCATATATACTCATAAAACTTATATACAACTTATAATATATAAGCAGTATATTGAAGAATATTAATATGGAGATCTAAATATATCGATCGATATCATTGCATCTTCGATCTGAAGAAAGATATTCATTTAGAAGTAAAGTTACTGGAATTAGTTCATAAAAATTAAAAATCAGATATCTATAACAGAATTAACAAATCAGTTTAAGTTCCAGACTCGGTCTAGAATTAAGAATGTTGCGCAACATACATCACTGGCGTCCGTTCAGAAAGCCATTATCAGCAGGGGTATGTATCAAAACGAGGCTGAAGTATTTCTCTTCGCGGATTGTATAGAGAATGAACAGTTTTAATAAAAGCAACTCTTTGATTTCATTCTGTGGTATACTACAGAGCCAGGATTTAGCGACTGAGATAAGAAACACTAGCCTCGCCATTTGGACGAATATAGCACAGAGATAAAAGTCTCTTTAGTGTTTGTAAAAAAAATCCACTTTTCGTATTAAACAAATATGGCCTCTAATGCAGAAGTAACGTAGATTTTTGCTCCGATTAACATATTTGATCTAATGGCACGGAATGATAAGGAATTAGTTTTTTTTCTTCCTTTTAACTCTGTTATTATGGTGGCAACAATTATATGAATTTAAAAAAAAAAGAATCAGACACACACACATATATAGAGAGAGATTAACAATATAAAGATGGCGATAAATAATGCAGTGTGCCTGTCACTGCAATCTTCAGGCCAAGTTAATAAGACTATGACTGAATATTGTTTTGAGTTGTGAAACTATCAAACGCCATACAGTGTTGATTCCTGTGTCCACTGTATATATCTATAAAAGCACTTCGATTCGGAACACTTTTTCCTCTTTGTGTAATAAAATAAGTACATACCATCTCCCCTCGCGCTTGTAACCATCCATCACAGTAAAAATGAGCGTCTTCCAACCGTAAAAGTAGGATGGGTCAAATATAGCTTGATAAACTTCGACTTTGAGTTAAATATGTATAGATGGCCACACGTATTCGAGGATACCCGTCTATTAGGGTGGCTAGACAATCCCTATTGCAGAATCTTCCTCAGGCGCATTTGGGTTTATTCAACACTAACAGAGCTCACCTGTGGTTTATACTGCAACTATTCTGAGTTACAGTTTCTGGGAGAAAGCGTGTTATCTAGTGTGATCAGCAATTTGAACAAGGCCAGCACGCTCAAACCCTCGGCCACGATGACTTGTGACTTCGTGCTAGCACAGCTATCGATGGTACCCAAGGATTCCGTCTACCCAATTTCACTGACAAGGCTTGGGTCAACCCGTGGTCTGGTTTTCAGGCACTTTCCAAAGGCGCCGAACACTTCAAGAAGTCTCCTTCCTGAAAAATCGACCATGGTGAGATTCGAACCTGAGTCTCATTGCGGCCACGTGCCCATTAATATACCAAATTTTAAACATACACACACCAGTTTGATTAAAAGCCAACAAAAATTCTTTGTTAGGGATTTCTTAAGTTATTTTTTTTCTACGTTTCTGACACATATTCAAAAAATTTTCCAATGCTTTTGGCTTTCATACGCTATTATCTATTATTGCTTTTTTGCTATGTGAGTTTCATCAACTTTCAAATATCGCGTCTTTTTTTTTCCTCAAGGAAGGCGAAAATGTCACTAGTTCACATGTGGTTACAGGGAGTGTGAGTGAGTGAGTGAAAAGACTGAGTATAGGGTGAATTGAGGAAAGGACAAAAGATGAACAGGATTCAGAAGATAGAAGATGGCGATTGACGTTGCATTTAAAATTTTTGAATATTGTAGATATCAGGGAAGCAAGAAAACGGAAGGGAGTTCCACAGGCGGGAAGTGCGAGGAAAACTGTTAGAGTAGGTGTAGCAGTTGCATTTAGACATTTCAACAGTAAATGGATGGGACCTAGATACGTATCTAGTAGTCACGCTTAATTCATGGAGTCGGGATACGAGGGGAAAAAAAGCTTGTCAGAGTTGTTGCCATGAAAATATTTGTAGAAAAGACAGAGAGAAAACACGCCACGTCATGACGAAGTGACTAAAGTTGAGATGCCAGGTCAGGACCTATTACATTGCAGATCCTTTGGATTTTATCGCGATTGTTTTTAAAATTTGCTATATTTATTGCGGGAAAAGTGCTCAGTATCGAAGTTGATGCATTTATAGAAATAGACAGTGTAGACACAGGAATCAACACTGTATAGCGATTGGCAGTTTTACGGTATAATGCTATCTTTAGACCGTGTTTGACGATCGCATTGAGGTGTGAAACCTATAGTCATTATACAGTGTTGATTATTGTCTCCGCTGTCTGTTTGTATAGGAGAAGGAAAAATCTGAATTCAAATCATGCTTTTCCTACTTTAGGCAATGTCCTTCGGCGCCGGCATTTATTTTTCTGAAAAGTATAAATAAAAACACGAAGAAAACTGTTTGGAGAGTTCCTAACACACTGGCACCAATTCTCTGTTAGCAGTTCTTCCCAAAATTGTAACTAGTTCTACAAATGTCTTCCCCAATATAATCAAATCATCTGCGCATGCGCAGTCCACTTCTTAACTTGATTGTTAAGCTCCTGTGCAGCGAAACTGACAGGAATCCATATATATATATATATATATATATATATATATATATATATAATCTCAAATATGTGGTGCAGTTCAATTTATATTACATTACAATGAATCATTCGTTCAAAGTAAAGTTAATGATATAAAATGTCGAAATCCTTTCGCTAACAAAATTTTAAAGATGCATTAACCTACAAATCACTCGATGAATGTTATGATCCTTGTTTTTAAAAATTATAAGCTGTATAAGGTATTTCTTAAATACGCAAGTACTTTCGACTGTACATTCAGTCATCTTAAGGCATGGAAATTATTTTGTTTTTGGCAAATATATTAGGATATTACACCGAAAACATGTCAAAATAGCTACTCATTTGCAGTCGTGTTTTGATGCATATCAAATGCATCTCATCAGGCGATTGTAAATTACTGGCGAGTGAACGATTTGTTTAGATTTAACAGTAAAATACAACCTCTTTTTACGAAAGGAAAAGGGGGTTATAAGGTTTAATGAGATGCATCGAAACACGACTGCAATTGTGTAGCGATTTTGACGTTTTCGATGTAATATCTTAAAATAAATAATATTGTTCTGCTTTGTATTGAGCCCTCTTTTAAATTAAATGTTATATATATAAGCTTTGTTAGATAAAGTAGATAGGTTCGCCTATCGTCCGGTTCACGCTCTTCCCATTTTGAGGGACATGAGTAAACTAGTATTTATATATGAAATGTGGCTTTGGTCTACTATTGTCATTGAGTAATAAACTGAGTCCAAATCAGAATTATTTTATATTAATATAACAACTTGAAAAATATATTTAAAAATTCACGTATAAAAAAACCCATAATAGTAAGGACTTTACAAAATATAGCATCATTTTGTCAGCAGAGTTAAGCTCATCTATATAATAAATGCGAATGTCAGTGTGTCACACATATTCAACTTTACTCCTAGAGGCCATAACCCAACATATCATACCATTTTGGAATCAGGCCGACTCCGTGAGCAAATTAAAAACATTCTTGGCCAGATCCGGTCTCAAAATCCTGAGATCTTAGATTCCCAAGTTTTCATTCCTGCCATTGTTTTCGACGATTTTTGCGACGAATGTCTTTTGTGCGATAGCAATTTTTTTAACTTCGGATTAAATTTGGGAATAATCGAAATTAATTGCGAAATCCAGCGAAAGTCACCCATGAAATAAAAATAATTGTTTGTACGGAAAGTAAGGACCTACGTACATCAAATTGTCTTTAAATTAAGTGGCGACAGAAGAATTATCATTGAACTTTTAAAAGGTAAGCTTAAATATTAATGCAGTACTTAAGCTGCAGCGATCAATTTCGAGTTCTTTGTAGTCTACTGTTAACTATCGAATCTCCTCTTCCCTACATATTGGGATGAAGGCACAATCAAGAGCCCTTCACAGGAGTTAGCTTAAATGCCGCCCGATAGTATGGATTTTAACCCTTGGAACCCCGCGTTCCTGAACAATTTGAACCCTTCTGTCTGAGCCCCTGAGTTAAAATTCGCAAATAATTGGTATGTAATGTTTCGCGGTAGATTTAAAAATAATTACAAGTGTTTACCAACCGTTCAACCGGTGGCTGGACATTACGTCATTTTTCTCTACCGCCGGTAAAGCGGTGATCAGGGCTCAAATGGTTAAGCTAGTAGTTTATATATTTTAAATTATATTAAAAATATATCGTTTTTATTTTCCACACAGATTTTAGTTTCACTTTTCCGGCATTTTCCGGGTATGGCTTGGCTCATACATTGCCGGATTAAAGGCTGTATAATTGTCTTCTTTTTTATGCGATGGATCCCATCAAGACGTAAGAGATCATGGCTCTCCACAACTTCTTATCCATTGTAATTTTAAACAATGTCTGTCTCTTTACTATTGCTTGTAGTCCATGTTTTGTCATCCATTTACTCAAGAT
The DNA here is from genome assembly GCA_903632075.3 of Acanthosepion pharaonis. Classification (NCBI taxonomy): domain Eukaryota; kingdom Metazoa; phylum Mollusca; class Cephalopoda; order Sepiida; family Sepiidae; genus Acanthosepion; species Acanthosepion pharaonis. The sequence continues at coordinate 902,338 of CAHIKZ030005323.1, read as the reverse complement.
AGTTAAGTAGATGATCATGGCTCTCCACAGCTTCCTATCCTTTGTCGTTCCAAGCAATGTTTGTCTTCTTACTATACCTCTTAATCCCTGTTTTGACATCCGTTTACACAAGCTAGTTAGCTAGGTATTCATGACCCTCCACAACTTCCTATCCTTTGTATTTCTAAGCAATGTCTATCTCCTTACTATGCCTTCCAGTTCGTGTTTTGCACACCACTTACACAAGCTAGCTTGGTAGTTGATCATGGCTCTCCATAGCTTCCTATTTTTTATAGCTGTAAATAATGTTTGTCTCCTTATTATCCTTTACATTCCCTTTTCTGCCGTCTAATTCGTTTGGGTAGGTTACTCGATGCTTCTTTCTGACCCTCTTGCCTTCAGTATGCCCTCAGAGTGTCAAACTTTCCAACTCTTCTTTCCTCATTATGTGTCCCTGAAATAGTATCTGTCTAATTCTAAATATAAGTTAATTTTGCTTCCGTTATTCTTAAAATTTCCCCATTACTCACATGTGCCGTCCATGGCATTCTTCTGTAGAAACATATTACCGTTTTTACGGCTTATCAACCTTTGGCAGGTTATTTAAAGCCAAAATATATTTTTAGACTGTAAGAATTATAATGATTTACTGGTACAAGTCCTACTAATTAACCCCTAGTTGGAGGGAGAAGAGATCCATGCCTTTCCAAAGGGTATTTGGACATAAGTAAATATAATGAACCCGACTGGAATTGGAACTCAACACTGTGATTTCCAATTCGCGCATTCAAGCTTACAGAACCTGATATTCGCAAGCGGTCACCCATCAAGGTACTGACCAGGCTCGACGTTGCTTCAGCGTGATATAGCGATAAGCTCCATAGCTTTAAAGCCTGATCTACCTCATTGTGCTAGATGGCCTTTGCTGGCTGTCTAACCGCCCTCCTCGTCAGAAAAGCCTGGTGGGGGAGCCAGTTTAGTCGCCAGCGATCCAATCAGGCGGCAGGTAATTCTGGGTTATATGGTACCAGTAGCTCTCGTAGAGTGAACTGACATAAAAACATCTGGGGGCCTGCTGTATAGTGATGGTTAACGAGCTAGTCTCGTAGGCCAGTACGAGAAAAGTGGGTTCGATCGCTTCGCTATCAAGGCTCTGTAACAGAATTAAATAAGTTTCTAAACAAAAACATTTTAAAATCGTCTAACCCTGCTGTCATGTTATGGTTAATGGGTTGGTGTTGTAGGCTATTCGATACTGATGTGAAATCGATTATCACCAAAAAGAAATATTTATTAGTCTGGACGTGTTCGAGATAGTTGAGTAAATAGGTACACTCACCTCGCAGATCATGGCTATTATAACGAGTTTGATCCTAACCTGGGGACCTGAGTGTTTGCAGTCGGGCCGCTGGTCATAGCTTGTCTGATCTAGTCATAGCCGGTCATACGACCGCTACGTAGCAGATGTTATGCAACGGTGGTGGGGACGCAAAGGAAGAAAGAAGGCCTCCTGCACGGAACAGATACTACAACTGCAACATCTATTCGGACGGGAAAACCCCCTTCTCCTCCGGGAAGAGAGCTCCTCCTCTCTGGATGTCCCATGTTTGTGCCGGTATGCCTGGTTGAGCTAAGCTATGGTGATATATTGTAAGAGCCTGGACTATATGAATACAAAAAGGACATTTTTAAATAACAACACACAAAACTCATTGGTTGTTGACCGTAACAAAACGGACCACAATTTTGACATAAGGAATTCTACTTTGATTTAAAGAGGAATTAATCCACTGAAACAAAAATGGAAAATGCTTTGATCGCTAATTCAGCCACGATAAATTTGCGTCCGGGCTTTTACAATATATTACCATTCTTGGTAGATTTTATATTGTTACAGTGTGGGATAGCCAGGGACAAAGGTAATTATACACACACACACACACACACACACACACATATATATATATATATATATATATATATATATATATATATATATATATATATATATATATACTTAAGGTGTGCTATATTTATGGGAGAAAGTGCTCAATATCAGAGATAGAGCGTGTGTAAATATTAAAATGAACATTGATGTCAACACTTAGAGGCCTCTAAACGTTGACTTCAATGTTCACTTATATACGTTAACCATAGTATTTTTGCATTGAATGATAGGGAAAAAATTATATGCAACTACAAACACATACAATGTGTGTTTGTGTGTGCACGCAATAATAAGTAGCCACTGAGATAGACAAGCAGAGGGCGTCATCGTGAGGTGATGGTTAACGAGGGTGCCTCTTTACTCTGTCCTCGACATTTGTCGCGTTGTGCCACGATGAACTAGTTCAGTAAATAGTAACATTTTTCGTTTTTTTTTTTTTTGTCATCGTCATTATGGACTATTTTTTTCTAAGCTGAAAGACGTGAAAAAAATGTTTGCGCAAATATCAAGTGACCTCGTTTTACTTGACCTTGTCGCTCCTATTTTGATGACCGATCTGTAGCGTCCTATATTCTTCCGACGTCATTCGCACCTGCAGTCACGTGACAAAATATTCTCCCCCCCTCTTGCTCACTCTATTTTCAAACATTTTTTTTTTACCAGGCTACATCTCTGCTCTAACAACTGCCTAATTATCAGCAGGTTACCTGCATGCCTGCCACCCAACCGATGTATCCTTTCATAATTGCAATTAAAAGGACAAATATACGTGTCTACCGGTTCTGTTAATTAACCATGAAAAGCCAAAGTAACAGGTATCATCATACCTGTAAATTTAACTCTAATTGCCTATTTTAAAGCAGTGGTTAAGATATCGTATTTGATGGCCTTCCCCTTTACATTTAATATTCCAGTATTATGGAATGAAGCTACAAGTGTTGGTAGTCTATGGCATCTGGGTAAACATTAGCCTACCAGATCCCTCAACTTTGCATATAAACCTCCCCTATTTACATTTAATATTCCAGTATTATGGAATGAGGCTAGCTACAAGTACTGGTAGTCCATGGCATCTGGCTAAACATTAGCCTACCAGATCCCTCAACTTTGCATATAAACCTCCCCTATTTACATTTAATATTCCAGTATTATGGAATGATGCTAGGTACAAGTACTGGTAGTCTATAGCATCTGGCTAAACATTAGCCTACCAGATCTCTCAACTTTACACACAAACCTAGTAGATACTTATTAGCCGTTTGCGGCTGAACTCATGGGTCTTATATGACATCAGATACTGGCCTCTTCCTTGTGCGCTAGTATAAGTTTGAACCTCTGTGAGCAGTCCACAGTTGTAGCTCTGAGCCTAAATGTTGACAAATACCCAAGAATGCTTCGTGTACAATATCACAGACCAACTCTGCTAGTAGAAGTTCCATTTTCACTAAACGCACTTCCCTATTGTCTTCAAAGCCGAGACTAATAACGTTTCTATTCACCTGACGTAGAGTATTTTGTTTTTTGGACTTTAACCAAATTGTTATGATGCTTTTTTTGTTTTGTTTTTTATTTATTTATTTTTTTTTTAATCAGACTCACCCCAAGCAAGGCAGTAATGCTACTAAAACACATGGGATTACAGAGTGTGGAAAAATCCTGTCTTTTTTACAAATACTTTCACGGTAACTGCTCCGAAGAGCTGCTTTCATTGGTTCCCAGACTTCATGAATTTAAGCGCTCAACAAGGCTGGCGTCTCGCTCTCACCCTTTCAGTGTTGAAACTGTTAAATGTAGCTGTCTCTTCTACTCCAATAGCTTTATGTCTCGCACTTCTCGCCTGTGGAACTCCCTCCCCATTTCTTGTTTTACTGATGACTATAATCTCCAACTATTCAAATGTAATGTCAATCGACGTCTCCAGATACCCTGATCTATCCCCTATCCTTCTCTTCATCCTTTCCTCCATCACTCCTCTTTGTTCTCGCTCCTACTCTGAAACCATTTGCGTGCTAGTGGCTTCCCGCCTTGCTTGGGGTTGAATGCTTAAAAAAAAATTAGTAACAAGTGGACAGTAGATAGCGATTGACATTGCATTTAAACTTTTGTAGATTAAAGATGAATGTAAGATATGGAGCCAGAAGGGAGTTCCACGAGTGAGAAGAAACTATTAGCATAGAACTTGCGGCTACATCTCGCCAGATCAAATGTAAATTGATGAGATCTCGACGCCAGTCTAGTACTTCGCTTAAATTCAAGAAGTCTAGGTACCATAGCGAAGGGCTCATCCGAACAATTACCATGAAAGTATTTATAGAAAAGACAGAGAGAGGCAACCTTATGGTGGTGAGAAAGTGATTGGAGCTGAGCTACCAGATCATGATCTATAATATGGCAGATTCTTCTTTGGATTTTATCAAGGGGTAAATAGCAAGGGCGCCGGGCTATATGAGGCAGCAATGAACAAATGGTAGACATGGATACGTAAGATAGATTCTGGATAGAAAAATTGTCTGCACTCTAACCCCATTGTTAGGATGTCTGTTCAACGCAGGATTCTTGTTGAATTTGGTTTGATGCGAAAAGTTTCTCTTTCCGTTATCTCCACCATGATTAAAAACGACTTTGCTGTTAAATTTAGTATTTAAAACTGAAATTCGGTCGTAGACAGCAAAGAATTTACGTAGACTTTATGAATTTAAGGGCAGTACTAGATTGGCAGTAAGGTCTCATCATTTTACAGTTGAATTTGCAAGATGTAACCGTAAGTTCTATGCTAACAGATTCTTCTATCACCCTATTCACTTGTAGAACTCTCTTCTGGCTTCTTGCATCCCAGTCAAGTTTGATCTTCAAAAATGTAAATGCAATGTCAATTGTTATATATTTGCCGCCTTAATTCCTTTTCTTTTATTATTCTCTCTCCTTAATAAATGTTTTCCTCATTTCCTTTCACACTTAGTAACTCCTTGCGTTTAAGCGGTATTATTGCCTTGCTTGAAATTGAATGATTAAAATAAAATTTTTAAAAAATTGTTCACCTTAAAAAATATTACGATTTCATCCCTGACCTGAAAAGGTTAAGATTGTAGTGATAAGGGAAGTATCCACGCGGGAGTCTCTTTCACAAAGTAGAAGGGAAAAAGCTCAGTGGAACTTCCTTCTTTCGAATGGAGTGACGACATTGTCAACAGGGTCATATAAGGATCGCATTTATATAATACATGCATTTCTAAGGAATAGATAGATTTTATTTTCAATCCGACATTTCTTATTACTCTAAACATTATTTTAGAGGATACCCATGTTTGAGTAGACGCCCTGCTTTTTTCAAGCAATGTGAATTATGTCTACCGGCTTGCGCATTCAGAGAATATAATAAAGAAAATGTGCTCTCCAGCATAGTTCGAAGCTGGGTTTGCCTTCTTTTTTTCTTTTTTTTTTTTTTTTTTTTTTTTTTTTTTTTTTCTTTTTTTTTTTTTAAAGAGAAAATCGCCATCTGACCCACTGTGATCTAGCCTACTCTGTCACACAACGTGCAACAACCCAACACGATTCAATTACACTTTTTAAATATGCCAGTCAGAAACATTATCTTTATTAAGTCTCTCGAATAACGCCAACCGATTGATGTGATTCATGCTTATTAAAAAAATAAATAAATAAAAACAAGGCTTCTACTTAAACACGGTTATCCATTGAAATAACGCTTGTAGAGCAATAAGAATTAACGCATACATACAACGTTTGTCAACTAAAGATTAACTACCTTGCCTATAATGTCGGTTTATGATCGTTACTCTTGGGTACCAAACAAACGTCCCGCCCCGATTGGTAATTTCTAAATACCCCCCCCCACCGAACCCCGCGCTTATTAGGAACCCACTCAGTGTTTATTAAACGGAAGAGTACGAATGAACAAAAACGAGAAAAATGAACATAATGGAAATGTTTTGTATTTCATTAACGCAGTTTAAGATATTATTTTCAGACGTTGTTGACTATATATTATTTATTTGTTAGTCATTGATTAATATTTATTTATTTTACTAAATACAAGGCTCAAGAGCCACTCAAGCTAGATGATTGCCGAATAAAGAGCGTAATATGAATGCAAGAGTAGACAGTAGGTAGTGAGGATTATGAGGATAAGGAGGATAGATAGCGATTGACCTTTTAACTTGAACATGTTTAAGACTGCAATGTTCAGAGAAGCATCTGCAATAGCACTTCTTGGGGGAAAAGCTGTGTGAGTGGAATTTCCTTCTTACGAATGGAATACGGAGAAAATGTAGGTGATTCGGCTCCTTGGAAGTAACATGGTATGTCCTAGATATAAAGATTTGAACTGGTAGAACGAAAGCGTGGAGCTCATCAGAATATTTGCCGTTTATTTTTAGTGTAATGCTGGCAAGATTTCAAAGAAATATTTTCAGTTTTGTTAAAGCATTTTACTTAAAAACATTGCTGGACATTTTTTTCTAGTTTTTTCATCGAGATTAAAATCGCTTCCCTATAAGGAAACATTTGGAATTCATTGAACGAGCAGACATTACTGCTTTCGGTTGAAAATTATAAATCTTTCTCTTAAAACATTTAAAAAACAAAGTCCAATAGGTGTTATCGATCTTTCAATTACTGATGGAGGTTTCCTTCCTAACCTTTTATTTGAAGTAGTGTGGAATGTCAACATCTTGATTATGCCATTATTGTCTTTTCTCGTTAAATGCGCTATCTGCTTACGGCCACATCACGTTGAAACATTGATTCCCGTACGATTTAAAAGGCTTGTTTTTTATCACTTCTCGGACACCGTATTTTTCTAACACACCTGCCCGTTTTTAAATATTTTCCTCAAGACACCCGTTGATTATATTTTACGATTTTTCGACTTATTATTTATTTATTTATTCCTTATGACCCATTTTCAACTTTAGCTCAAAATTCTGTGTTTTTTACTTTTCAAAAAAAAGTCTTTTTATTTTTGGAATCGCCATTAGTTGCTTCGTTGCATTCTCTTAAATCTCGTAAACGCACGGAGTCAAATCTCGACTGAAGGAAAAGTGTAGGGTGGGGTGGGGGCGGCTATCGGGTGTGGGTGTCGCGATATTTTACTCCCCATTTCTAAAAAAAAAAAACTGCACTAACCTTCACTGACCTTGGTCATTATGAAAACGGCGATAAGGCCATACATAAGCTGATTCAAATGCGTCTTACTTGCGACTGAGTAACCTCACAGGTGAGTGTCTGCTCACGCATAAACAATATGTACTCTTTTGATTGATTTCTAAATTACATCACGGCTGCGAAGCAGGTTCACTGGGTACTCATGATACCCGGATACTTGAACACCCACCCAGCTCGGATTGTTAGTCATTGTTATTTATTTACACTATTTACATTGTTCGGACTGTTGTCCTCATCTTTGTTGTCATATTCACGACGTTTCGGCCGTTTTACGCTCTGGCCTTCTTCAGGATCTGTCTATATTTCCGAGATTAGGTATTCTAACTATTTACACTATTTACATTGTTCGGACTGTAGTCTTCATCTTTGTTGTCATATTCACAACGTTTCGGCCGTTGTACGCTCCGACCTTCTTCAAGCGATTGGAATTTCGGACAGAACTCTTTATTTCGTCCACCGAAACAATGTAAATAATGTAAATAGTTACAATACCACATCTCAAAAATATAGATATTGTTTTTATTTTATTTATTTTTTACAGCAAGATAACGGTTAACTCTAGACTTGAACAGATTAAGATTGTAGTGATTAGGGAAGCATCCTCTTGGGAGTCTGTTCCATAGGTTAGTGGTTTGCAGGAAGAAGCTGTTTGAGTGGAACTTACTTCTCACCAATGGGTAGTTTATATGGATAGGAGAGGAAGATAATGGTTAACTCTAGACTTGAACAGGTTAAGATTGTAGTGATTAGGGAAGCATCCTCTTGGGAGTCTGTTCCATAGGTTAGTGGTTTGCAGGAAGAAGCTGTTTGAGTGGAACTTACTTCTCACCAATGGGTAGTTTATATGGATAGGAGAGGAAGATAATGGTTAACTCTAGACTTGAAGACAGGTTAAGATTGTAGTGATTAGGGAAGCATCCTCTTGGGAGTCTGTTCCATAGGTTAGTGGTTTGCAGGAAGAAGCTGTTTGAGTGGAACTTACTTCTCACCAATGGGTAGTTTATATGGATAGGAGAGGAAGATAATGGTTAACTCTAGACTTGAACAGGTTAAGATTGTAGTGATTAGGAAGCATCCTCTTGGGAGTCTGTTCCATAGGTTAGTGGTTTGCAGGAAGAAGCTGTTTGAGGAAACTTACTTCTCACCAATGGGTAGTTTATATGGATAGGAGAGGAAGATAATGGTTAACTCTAGACTTGAACAGGTTAAGATTGTAGTGATTAGGGAAGCATCCTCTTGGGAGTCTGTTCCATAGGTTAGTGGTTTGCAGGAAGAAGCTGTTTGAGTGGAACTTACTTCTCACCAATGGGTAGTTTATATGGATAGGAGAGGAAGATAATGGTTAACTCTAGACTTGAACAGGTTAAGATTGTAGTGATTAGGGAAGCATCCTCTTGGGAGTCTGTTCCATAGGTTAGTGGTTTGCAGGAAGAAGCTGTTTGAGTGGAACTTACTTCTCACCAATGGGTAGTTTATATGGATAGGAGAGGAAGATAATGGTTAACTCTAGACTTGAACAGGTTAAGATTGTAGTGATTAGGGAAGCATCCTCTTGGGAGTCTGTTCCATAGGTTAGTGGTTTGCAGGAAGAAGCTGTTTGAGTGGAACTTACTTCTCACCAATGGGTAGTTTATATGGATAGGAGAGGAAGATAATGGTTAACTCTAGACTTGAATAGGTTAAGATTGTAGTGATTGGGGAAACATCCTCTTGGGGAGTCTGTTCCATAGGGCAGTGGTTTGTAGGAAGAAGCTGTTTGAGTGGAACTTACTTCTCACCAATGGGTAGTTTATATGGACAGGAGAGGAAGATAATGGTTAACTCTAGATTGAACAGGTTAAGATTGTAGTGATTGGGGAAACATCCTCTTGGGAGTCTGTTCCATAGGGCAGTGGTTTGTAGGAAGAAGCTGTTTGAGTGGAACTTACTTCTCACCAATGGGTAGTTTATATGGATAGGAGAGGAAGATAATGGTTAACTCTAGACTTGAACAGATTAAGATTGTAGTGATTAGGGAAGCATCCTCTTGGGAGTCTGTTCCATAGGTTAGTGGTTTGCAGGAAGAAGCTGTTTGAGTGGAACTTACTTCTCACCAATGGGTAGTTTATATGGATAGGAGAGGAAGATAATGGTTAACTCTAGACTTGAATAGGTTAAGATTGTAGTGATTGGGGAAACATCCTCTTGGGAGTCTGTTCCATAGGGCAGTGGTTTGTAGGAAGAATCTGTTTGATTGGAACTTACTTCTCACCAATGGGTAGTTTATATGGACAGGAGAGGAAGATAATGGTTAACTCTAGATTGAACAGGTTAAGATTGTAGTGATTGGGGAAACATCCTCTTGGGAGTCTGTTCCATAGGGCAGTGGTTTGTAGGAAGAAGCTGTTTGAGTGGAACTTACTTCTCACCAATGGGTAGTTTATATGAATAGGAGAGGAAGATAATGGTTAACTCTAGACTTGAACAGGTTAAGATTGTAGTGATTGGGGAAACATCCTCTTGGGAGTCTGTTCCATAGGGTAGTATTCTGCGGGAAGAAGCCGTTCGAGTTGGACTTACTTCTCACCGATGGAATACGGGGGAAATGTGGATGGTTTGCTACTATGTAAGTGGCATGATGGGTCTCTGCTGTGAAGGTTAAAACTGACGGAACGAAGTAATGTAGTTCGTCCGAGCACTTTCCATGGAAGTAGCGATAGAGACGCTCTCCATATACCCCCTCCCCCGAGAGAGAGAGATAGCGGTTGGTGGATGGAAAATAATTTGTCCACCACAAGGACTCTAAGACACTTTTGGGCTCTATAAAGACTGGAAAGTTAGGATTGGACAGTTCCCGCCCAAATATGACAACAGTATTCCATGTTCAACCCGATCTGGCTCTTGTAAATGTAGGAGTCGGGCACTTACCGGAGAGGTAATATTAAGATAACGTCTTATAGCGCCTCCATTTTTACCTGTAACAGTTTCTGATATTTGATAGATATTAAGGGCATACCAAATTAGCTTTCAAGAGGTTTCTTATGCATACTTTATGTAGCCTCGACCTGCTGCTACGTCATCTCCGCTTTTATTTTTTTTATTACGCTTTCTTTCGTTCATAGGAGCCCCAGTTCATAGCATCCATCTTAGCTACCTGTCACTCACAGCAGGGATCGTAAGGGGCTGGGTGGGATCTCATTGAGGGTAGGCAGCTTGAACGCGCTACCGTCTAATCTGAGCTACAGAGAATAGCTTCAAGAATCGCTCACCAAATATATACATGGCACTAACGCGAATGCCTGGACTTTTGAGTAAGATGAAATTCTTGCTGACTGCTTAGCAACGATCCTGAAAAACAGAGATGACGGGTGGGCACGACTCCTCTTAGCTCTGCTCGTCTAGTATATCGTATAGCAGGCACGGTTAAAAATAGAACTGATTTTTCGGCTTCCTTCTGGCGCCAGAGGAAAGAGTAATGAGAATTGGAGGGGGGGAGGCAGCGGCTTTTACAGCTGTTGTTTGTACATTTTGACAGATGGACTGCACATTTGGGAATTAGAGAGGAAATAGTAGTCGTCTTTAAATTCTTGGAAATATGTAAGAAGCAACATCAAGATATACATACACACACACACACACACACACACACACATATATATATATATATATATATATATATATATATATATATATATATATGCGCAGTACTAATTAGAAAGTGCTCAATATTAGTGATAGAGCTAACATACTCAGTTGTATGGATATGAGTTTATGACCCTGGGTTTCACGCTTTTGCGATCATCAAACAAACTGGTTTATTTTTCTTTTTTTAAATAAACCAGTTTGTCTGATGATCGCAAATGCGTGAAACCCAGGGTTATAAACTCATATCCATATCCACTGATTGAAATATATATATATATATATATATATATATATATATATATATATATATATATGTGTTTGTGTGTGTGTGTTGTGTTCGGTGTCTTCAGACCGAAATGAAAGACAAAGCTGAGTGTTAGGAAAATATGTTGGCATTTTGAGGATACGAATGGCAATGGAAGACCACAACGCCTCTCGTGTATATATATATATATATATATATAATCTTGCACACGAAGTGCTAATGTTAATGTTAAATAGTAAGGGTGAGGGCTTGTGTGTGTGTGTATATATATATATATATATATATATATATATATATATATATATAATTTATTTGTTTAAACGTAATTTTTTAATGGATACTCATATTTGAGTAGATGCTCTGTTTTTATTTATTAATTAAACCGCATATTTATTTGACCCTCGATATTTCGAGAAATTTTGTGAGAAAAATATGCGAACCTTCAGTCACGTAGGACCTCCTGGTCAAACAAAGTCCGACTAGTGCCTTTGAACACATACTACCCGATTCTCGAAACATACATGCCTGGTCTGTTTGTATCCTACCGCAAAGAAGGACAATTGTTTTTAGGAAATTCATTAAATTCGACAGATTTTTTTATTTATTTGTTTAAGCGTTATTTTTAAATGTTTAATAAATAAATGAAAACAGTGCATCTACACTGTAGATGCACTGTTTTGATTTATTTATTTGATTCTACAGTGTATCCATCTAAAAGATAACTGTTAAACAAATAAATTAAAATTCTGTCGGATTTAAATTTAATCCATTACGAGCAGTATAGCCTGTCTTTGACCGGTAGTAGTAGTAATAATAATAATATAATAAATAAACAGTTAATATATAATATTAGTAGCAGTATAACCCGTGTCCGACCGGGGTCTTTCATTACTGGGAATTTTTACCGTTCAGTTGGTGCAGTTTAAGTTTAAAGTCAGTCCACCCGAAAATCAACATTAGTACCAACATTTGGGTGCAACTGAGGCACATCCCCAAATGCGGGGGGTAACAATTTGAATGGGGTGGCCCTGAAAAGGGAACTGTTTAATAATAAATAAATATTGTAATAATTTAAACTATTTATTTTCATTAAAGTTTTTAGGAAAGATATATATCCAAGAACAGATAGTAAATAGTAAAATGTTGCTGAGTTATAATGGACAGGAAGTAGTGGAGAGCCATTACCCCCCAACAATTTGGACCCAAAACTGGCATTGAAGAATTAACTATCAAACAAAAAAAATGCTTCATCAAAATTGGATGAAAACTGGAAATGCATAAACAACATCCGATCACACACACACACACATTTTGAGAATTATACATACGTATATATATATATATATTGAGGCACGTTTCATTAAATCATATAGACAAGTGTTGTCTATTTATTTTATGTAAATTCTTTTCATATCATCTGATGGACTTAATAACATTATCATTAAACGAAGAAAGAAAATCACAATATTGATCTATATTTTTTAATCCTATCTAAGCTTTCGACTTGCATAAGCCATTATCAAAGATGACGATTACATTACAACATATTAAGCAATACACGGACAAAACAGTGATAGTCTGTTTCTGTTTACATGGAAGATTTCCAAGCAACGACAAACTCGTGTATATAAGACGCTGGAAGCGAAAATCACACCGCTGCTCATGACGTCACACATGACCACGCGAGAGTGAATTCGAGAAAGTATTAAGTATGGGAAGCCATTAGTATAAACCAATGGCTTCTGCTATCAATTATAGGCATTTAAGAATATTTGTGGAGATTTCATAGTTTATTCTTTTTCAGGTTAGGTTTCAACTGTTTTATGTATATATATATAATATTAGTGGTCTATATATATATATACATATATAAATTTCCAAGAGGATAGAATCCAGGTTGAACTCAATGTCCAGGACAGAGTAAGGATATAATAAAAAGGCTTAAACACTAATATTCCATGGTTATAATTTATTACTATATTGGAATCGTAATCACGATCCAATTCATCAGACCTATAAATTACGATTCTAATGTAATAAATTATAACCATGGAATATTGATGTTTGAGTCTTTTATATTCTCTCTCTTAATCACCATAGAGATCCTTCCCTACCTCCCATTAGAATGTCTGACGCTCAACTTCTCGAGAGCACCTCTCTGCGGCTGCTCGGTCTCACGTTGTCTGCTGACCCGAGATGGAACAAATACATTGAGTCAATCGCTTCGTCCACCGCAAGGAAAGTTGGCTCCTTGTACCGCGCCAGGAAATTTTTCTCCTCGAAATCGATCCTTCAAAACTACAAATCAACCATTCGCCCTTGTATGGAGTATTGATGCCATATATGGTCTGGAGCCCCTTATGTTTGTCTCGGGGTTCTTGATAAGATCCAGAGACGGATATGCAATGTAATTAGCCATGATCTGGCATCTCGTCTGCAGTCGCTCTCTCACAGACGTGCCGTCGCCTCTCTCTGTCTTTTTTACAAATACTTTCATGGTAACTGCTCTGATGAGCTGCTTTCGCTGGTTCCCAGACTTCATGAATTCAAGCGTCTTACGAGGCTGGCATCCCGCTCTCACCCTTTCACTGTTGAAACTGTTAAATGTAGCCGTCTCTTCTACTCCAATAGCTTCATATCTCGCACCTCTCGCCTGTGGAACTCCCTTCTCCTTTCCTGTTTCCCTGATAGCTATAATCTCCAACTATTCAAATGTAATGTCAATAGACATCTCCAGTTGCCTTGATCTATCCTCTAACCGTCTCTTCATCCTTTCCTCTATCATTCCTATCCGCTCTCGCTCCAAATCTTCTGTAACCCCTTGCGTACTAGTGGCTTCCCGCCTTGCTTGGGGTGAAATGCTTATATATATTAGTGTTTGAGCCTTTTATATATATATATATATATATATATATATATATATATATATATATATATATATATGAGAGAGAGAGAGAGAATATTTCACATTGACTTCTGGTCCTAATAAAATAGATCTCGATGTGCAATGACAAAGCTATAATTTAAATTAATAATAAATATGCATTTTTTCCTCACCAACAACTCTGAGTTTCATGTACAGGACAATCATTAGGTGCTGATTGCGTTGTGCATGACGTGTTGAAAAAAAATGGATATATTGTTATCTACCTATATATATATATATATATATATATATATATAGTGTGTGTGTTTGTAGAATAGTATTCGAAACGACAAGGAAGATGCTAAGACAAATTGGTAAAAGCTTATAAACGACGCGTTTCGCGGACGTCTATTGATCTCAGCTTCTTCATGTCGGAATAAAAAAAACGAACCTGTATGTAAGGAAAATATTGATACAAGACTGACAAGGCAGATTTTCCCCCGTAGTAGGTTGCCATTTCTTTCTTTGGCCAGTTGTCATCCAAGGCAATAGAACCCTGTTTGTCCTGTTATTTACCCATAACTGGGGGGTGGAGAAGAAGAGGATTCATACCTTTCCCAAGGGTATTAGCACATAAGTGAATGTAATCAATTCGAGTGGAATTCAAACTCGGCTCTCCGATTCCTCAATCCGAGCCGCTATCCATTACTCCACCGTCGAAACAAGCTTGCTAACCATTACACCACATCGAAGTGCCTAATATTGATCTCAATATGCACGAATTGAACTAAATTTTGACAAATGTCAAGTCAACCTTGATTAGACGTTTGTCGTTTTTTCTAACTAATGATAAATCTAAAGTATTTCTTAGGATAAACAGCTGTTATATATTTACTGGTGAATTATTATTTTAATGGCCTTTTCGTCTTGTTTACGAATTAACATATTTAATGTTTTGTAAAATACGGATTTTGTTTCATTTCATTTTATTTATATCAGATACCATGTACAAAACAAAATAATGTCATCACTTGCCTTGATTAAGCCGGTTTGATGAAACGTATCGGCAGACTAAATTTGTTTTTCCTATTGTCTATTTTAAGCATTGTCTTTCTATACATATATTCTGAGAACTTACACACACACACACACATATATATATCACCTCATAAATCTAACTTAAGAATTAGATAGGCTGTTTTGAATGTATTATAATAGATGTTAAATCTAAGACATTTGTTAGGATCTATCACTTTTATATAGCAGCAGATTATAGTTTTAATAGCATTTTCATCTTGTTTCTAATTACAATGTATCCGGTTGTAATGAAACAATTTAATGGGGCCTTTATTTTTGTTTATATTAAGTTGGTTGCTTATATTACTTTTTCTAAATTTCTTTAAAGCTAAACTTATTTCCTCACAAACAACATGGTTTTGGAAAATTATTGTTGATAAGAGTCTGTTTTATGTTGCTTAATTCTCTATAAACAATGTGTTCGAAGAGGAAATCATTTGTAGACATTCACTTTTGTAATCAAGAAAACATGAATTTTTACTCATGGTTTTTTTTATATATTGAAATGATAAAATCATTATTACTAGCATCTACTAGAACATCCAGGAAAATGATTTGATTTTTAATGTTGAGTTTATAAGTGGATTGTGAAACCAAGTTACTTTCAAGTGTTTCTTTAAGGGTTTTTTTATCAGAAACATGATTTCTGGAAGGTTTCAGAATTTCTTATAATAGTTATTAAATCTAAGATATTTGTTAGGATCTATAACTTTTATATAGCCGCGGATTATAGTTTTAATAATCTTTTCATCTTGTTTATATGATGCATCTGGTTATTATATATATATATATATATATATATATATATATATATATATATATATATATATATATAAAAAAAAATAGTCTTAAGGTGTGCTATATTTATGGAATAAAGTGCTCGATATCAGAGATAGAGCGTTTGTAAATAAATAAATATATATGTACTAGACTCTCCCGTCGAATTCGACGTATGAGGGTTTAGCAGATCAGTTCCTAGGAACTGACATCCCGACACCAGCATATATGTTTTGATTATAGTGGTGAAGGTTTCGTGCAGGACCATCCACACTTTTTGAAGAGCCGAATACATAGACCTGGTGCACTACGCGACCCTCCGCAGGTTTTGAATTCAGAGTTGTCCTTCTCCTAGACCAGTTGCCATCCAAGGCTATAGAACCCAGTCTGTCCTGCTATTTACCCATAGCTGGAGGGAGAAGAAGAGGATTCATACCTTTCCCAAGGGTATTAGCACGGAAGTGAATGTAATGGATTTTCCTCAATCCAAGCCGCTATTCATTAAGCCACCGTGCCTCATATATATATATATATATATATATATATATATATATATATATATATATATATATATATATATACAAAACAATTTAATGATGTAACAAGATTAGCTTTAAAGAAATTTAGAAAAAAATGTTATGAGCAACCCACTTGATATAAACAAAAATAAGGGCTTCATTAAATTGTTTTTGTATATATATATATATATATATATATATATATATATATATATATATATATATATATATATGAGGCACGGTGGCTTAATGGGAAATGATTGCTTATAAATGTCTGTTTTATGAATAAAGACAAAAGGAAAACTTATCTTAGGCGACACGTTTCGTCCTCTGAAATACATCATCAAGACAAATGCAAGGATTTTATTTTGTAACAAGAACGCTCGTAAATATTCATCAGGTTAGCCGAAAAGTCAGGCAAGTTATGGAGGACACCAAGTGACACAATTGAATGTCTAATCATGTTTTTTTTATAATACCTATTTTAAGTCTATGTGGATATTCGCTTTTACAATTAAGACTTGAATTTTTACTTGTAAGTTTCTCCGTATATTAAAGTAAAAAATCATGTTTACTAAAATGTTAAGGAAATGGACTCTATTATTTAATGAATGGCTTACGGTCACATCACGTTGAAACATTGGTTCCTGTACGATCACCGAAGTTAAGCAACGTTGAGCCTCGTCAGTAACTAGAGAGGTGACGGCTTGGAATACCAGGGTCATCTACCAATTCAACTCGCCATCTGTAAACTGGTGACGATCTCGCAGCAAACCACGCACCCATTAGAAGACCTCCAGCAGATTAATCTGGTACTGGAGAATGTTCCAACGCTCTGCCAAGACTATGAGGGCTGGTGGAACAAGGTGTGGCTCTTATGGGCTCAACGCCTTCGTGGTGATCAGATCTGACCTTATGACTTCAAGTGGTTGATCAAGCGAAATTTTAAATTTTAAATTTCACCTGATCATCCAATTGAAGTAACCTTGTCACCTGCAATAAACTAAAAACAAATATAATAAAGTAAACTAATTTTTAATATATATATATATATATATATATATATATATATATATATATAATCTACCGTTAATTGTGTGAGTGTTTGAACAGTCTAAAGGTTTTTTGTTAATATTTAGTAAGTGGATAATTATATTTTCATGACTAGTCTAGTTTTCTTAATGCCTACGTTAAGTAACTACAAGGAGTTTCTAGTTATAATATTTACGCGAATTGCAAGCAGCCTTATTTTATATACATGGGCGCATGGTTAGAACGTCCGCTTTCTAACCATGAGACCCGAGTTCGAATCTCACCATGGTCGATTTGTCAGGAGGTTGGAATGTAGAATAAAGAACTGAGATTACTATCTCTGCTTCCTGCGTAGTCTTCTGATCACCAACACTTGGTTTCAACTTTTCCCGCCCTTGATATATATATATATATATATATATAAGTGAACATTGAAGTCAACACTCTTAAGCGACGACTGCGTCTAGAATGAAACAGCCTGTCGCCTCTGAGTGTTGACTTCAATGTTCACTTTTATATTTATATTTACACACGCTCTCTTCTCTGATATTGAGCATTTTATTCCATAAATATAGCACACCTTAAAACTATATTCCTTCATATATATATATATATATATATATATATATATATATAATATATAAGGGTGGGAAAAGCAATTTTAGATCTTTATTCCACATTCCAACTTCATCTGCCACACCTGCAGAAGAGAGTGCCATGAAAAGATTGGACTATTAAGCCACTCCAGACATTGCTCACAAAAAGGAACGAATTTTGACCAAACAGAGCTCTATTATATCGCGAGATAAATGGATGCCGTATCTCTCTCTCTCTCTCTCTCTATGTATATATATATATATATATATATATATATATATATATATATATATATATATATATATATATGTAAGCAAATGTAAATGGATATAGATCCGACAGAATGAAGAAAAATTTGGAAAAAAAAACAAAAATCCTTAATTTCAGTTATCTGTTTTGGATAAGACTTGTTGTTTATGTCCATCGTCTTTGTCAAATTGAACTGAATTGTATTTTAATGAATATTGTCTAGAAAAAGGTTTATTAAACCGAAACGTCAGACGTCGACATTTCATTCATTTTAAACAACATAATTGCATTTAAGGATTTTTGTTTGTTTTTTCCAAATTTTTCTTCATATATATATATATATATATATATATATATAGCTAAAAAAAATTTTGTTAGAAATATTCTGTACAAATATATATATATATATATATATATATATAGCTAAAAAAATTTTGTTAGAAATATTCTGTACAAATATATATATCAGTTGAATATCAAATGTAGATTAGATATGGATAGGAATACGACAAGATAATAAAATAAAGAACAAGTAGGAAATGTACCTCAATCTAATCTGTTTCCCCTTTATTAAGGCTTCGTCAAAAAAAAAATTTATTGCATTACTATCAACTATGAACACTCGCTTAAAATATTACATCACATCTCCATCTTTCTCAAATTCATCTTTTATGAATGTAAATGTGTCTGACCAACGAGAATTAAACAAAATCATAACATTCCAGTACTCTTTGCTTTATTTTTCATTTCTATCTCGATTCCCGACAAAGCCTGAATTTTAGATTGAGATTCGTTTCCTACTTGTTCTTTATTTTATTTTATCATATACTGGACTCTTCCATCGTTCTCAAGGTATTAAAATATTAAAATCACATCTCCATCTTTCTCAAATTCATCATGTAACTCATGTCTTTCTAAGACATAAAATAATGAAAATATACAAATCCTTTTCAAAAATATGCATCAGAAATTCTTTAATGAGAAATCCAACCAAAACATGATTATTACAACATCTTGCTTCGTCTCACCGACCCACACAGAGTTCACGACCAGACATACCCCCACACATACATGCACATACTGGAGAATATAAAAATCCAACCAAATACAAAATTATTGCAACATTTCACCGAAATATACGAGGGTGATCGATCTCTCTCACTCACTCACCTATATGAATTAACGATACTGCCCAACATACTCCTATACAAACAGGCCCTTCTTTACATACACACTCTTTAACGTCCAAAATGTTCCTCACACACATTTATATATTATCTATTGCGTCAATACACGTGACGCGTGTCTGACCAATGAGAATTAACCAAAAATCATAACATTCCAGTACTCTTTGCTTTTTTTCATTTCTATCTCGATTCCCGACGAAACCTGAATAAAGGTGAAACATTTTAGATTGGGATTCGTTTCCTACTTGTTCTTTATTTTATTTTATCATATACTGGACTCTTCCATCGTTCTCAGTGTATGAGGGTACATTGCAACTCCATTCTTAAACCTGAACAGTCAGACTATTCGCACACATAATTTGATTATAGTGGTGAAGGCTTGTGTAGACCCAACCACACCTTTTGGAAGAGCCAAATACAGAGAACTTGTACACAGTGTGGCAAAAGGTCTCTAAACGAGACTCCTCAAGTTTTGAATTTAGAGTTGTCATTTTAAACCAGTTGCCACTGAGAGCTATCAGACACAGTTTGTCCTGCTCTTTACTCATAGATGAGGGTCGAAAAGCGATGGGTTCCGACCTTTCCCAAGGGTATTTGCATGTAAATGAATGCAACAAACTCGACTGGAATTCAAACTCGGCTCTCCAATTCCTCATTCCGAAACGCTATCCAATGCCACACGCACACACACACACATATATATAAGCAAATATATGGATATAGATTCAACAGTATGAAGAAAAATATACTGAAAAAACAAACAAAAATCTTAATATGCGATTATGCTGTTTTAATGTTTAATGTCAACGTCGAATTTCGGTCTAATAGACCATCTTCAACATATTCATGTTTTTTTATGAATATGTCCTGAAGATGGTCTATTAGACCGAAACGTCCGACGTTGACATTAAACATTAAAACAGCATAATCGCATATTAGGATTTTTGTTTGTTTTTTCAGTATATTTTTCTTTATATATATATATAATGAGAATGAAGTTAAAAATGCTGAAATATATCCGCCATTTTTTACAGCACGGGTAAAGTAGTTCTTGAAATAAAATGCTATAACCATTATCTTATCATATTTTGCCACTACGTCCTTGAAGCATCGAAAGAAGCTGTAAACATAATGTTTTTATTTTTGTACATTATTCATTACAAATTGGGGTCAAAATATGCCAGCTGTCCTTGAAGCTGTTCATAATATTTTGACGTAAAACATTTTGGTGAAATAACCAACTTTTTAATCGAAGTTCATTCTACACTTTTTCGTTGAAGAGACTTCAGATATAGCGCTGTGACCAAACATTACTGAAGCTTTCAAATATTTGATTAAAGAAAGTAAATTACTTTCCGTTTTATCTTGTCCCTACTACTGAGTTTTTCAAGTAAAATACTTGTAGAAGAGAAAAAGAAACAAACAAACGTAGCAATTCCAGAAAAATCAATATGGCGGCCATATATATAAACGGCAGATTGTCCGTTCTCAGTCACGTGATTTCGAAGTTATCGCATTGACGTCATGCGTGACGTACGCCCCCAATGCTCTTTGCAATTTTGTAAATTTTTTCTTTATTTTTTTTTTATTTATTTAATTTTGTTCACCCTCGCATCTCAGCCAAAATTATGTGCATATCTAAGATTGCTAGTTATAAATCTCTGAATTTGGCATTTCTTACAACTCTGAGGCACCTACACTCGGAATATATTACTATCATTACGCCAAAGAGACGGAGAGTTCTGTCTGTGGCTTATTTAATAAATACTTCATGGCTAAACTGATTTCTTAAAAAGTCTTTGAAATTCGAGTTACCTTTTCAGAAGAAAAGCATCAATTTCCCAGAGGTGAATTGGAACAGAGAATTAACGTTTGCTTGTAATATTTACAAGCAAACGTTACAGAGAATTAACGTTTGCTTGTAATATTTAATATTTACTTATACACACACACATACTCACTCAAGTCCCGTAGACTCCGCTGAGAAATATGGGACCACAGCTCTCAACAACACTAGTCATTGCTGCTATGGTTTTTTTTTTATTACGGAATGAGGTTGCTAGCCCAACCATTTTTTAATTCAGACTTGCCCTTCTCCAAGGTTGATCGCCAACCAAGGTTAAAGAGGCCAATCTGCTTTGTTATTTAATCCATAGCTGTGGGGAAAAGAGATGGATTCGCAACTTTCCCAAGAGTATTTACGCGTAATTGAGTTTAAAGAATTCGACTTGGATATTTTGTATTTGCTTGAATGTCGAATTTTTTTAAATCGCGGAATTAGCTTTTTTTATATACTCACAACGTTTCGGCCGTTGTACGTTTCGGACTTTTTCAAGTGTCTGGCTATTATTTGCTTTGTTATTCGGAACACCAGGCTCAGCGTAGATTTTATATGAACAACATTTTGGCCGTTATATTCTCCGGCCTTCTGCATGTCATGTATGTCTCTTTATATGCTTTGCTATACGGACCAGTACGTTCATCATGGTTTTTATATCCGCAACATTTCGACCGTTGTACCCTCTGGCCTTCTCCGGGTGTTTCCATGGAGGTGCTGAAAAGTTATACATACTGATTCGGTAGATGAAACGGACAAGCGACACAATGTCTGGTAGAGGAGGGAGATAATTAACGCATACGAGTTATCTCCCTTAAGCAGGGAATGAGAACAATCTACTCCTGTGTTTCGATTCAAACATTACGAGGTTACCTGAAGAAGGCGCGAGGGTACAACAGCCGAAACGTTGGGAATATAACAACTAAAATGTGTCTATTATTTCGAAGGAAAAAATGTAATCACTTGACGGCATCGTGGACTTTGCAAACTAACCCACCTTGACACTGGTGTTTCTTATCTATGACCCCAGTCCACATTGTATTCAGGTACGAAGTTTAAGGTAT
Organism: Acanthosepion pharaonis; assembly: GCA_903632075.3. Taxonomy (NCBI): domain Eukaryota; kingdom Metazoa; phylum Mollusca; class Cephalopoda; order Sepiida; family Sepiidae; genus Acanthosepion; species Acanthosepion pharaonis. The sequence goes on along the minus strand of CAHIKZ030005323.1, from coordinate 880,134 downwards.
TCCTTGTTGAGTGCGGAGACACACAGACTATTTACTGGAAGCGAAAAACGTTAAAACTACCGAGATATTACACTTTGCCAAGGATCAGAGTGTAGTATCTGTGCGCACTGGCGGGAATACGAGAGTGTAGTATGTGAGCTTTGCTGAACTTCGGAATGTAATATCTGTGCGCTCTGCCTCGGATTGGAGTGTAGTATCTGTGCGCTCTGCCTCGGATTGGAGTGTAGTATCTGTGTGCTCTGCCTCGGATCGGAGTGTAGTATCTGTGTGCTCTGCCGAGGATTAGAGTGTAAAATCTGGGCGTTCTGTCGAGTATCAAAGTGTCGCTTCCTGGCAGTTCTGCCATGTATTAGTATATGTGTACACTCAGTGAAACGTGCTATATCTCCCCACCCATATATATATATATATATATATATATATATATATATATAAAATCTGGCACTGGAGTTAATAAATGCCATTGGGGGTTTACTGAGGTATGGTTATTGCCCTCTGTGCTGTAAGTGGAGCTATGTTTCTCCTCATTTTAGATGGGAGAACTTGCTCAACCCCGGGTTTCCAAACCCTGAGGCAGTACCTCCCTCATTGCACTAAAGAAGTACAGTCGGTGTAATAATGATGCCAAAGTAACTGGCGTCGCGGGGGCTGGAAAAAAATTGTCCTTGGCTTATATACATATTTTCGTTTTTTACATTTTTTTTACTTCAAGCATATCGAGCGAGGAAGAAGGTGAGATAGATACTGAAAGACAGAGGGACGTAGAAACTGAAAGACATAGAGTTGAGAGAGAGGTAGAAACTGAAAGACATAGAGGTGAGAGAGAGGTAGAAACTGAAAGACATAGAGGTGAGAGAGAGGTAGAAACTGAAAGACATAGAGTTGAGAGAGAGGTAGAAACTGAAAGACATAGAGGTGAGAGAGAGGTAGAAACTGAAAGACATAGAGTTGAGAGAGAGGTAGAAACTGAAAGACATAGAGTTGAGAGAGAGGTAGAAACTGAAAGACATAGAGGTGAGAGAGAGGTAGAAACTGAAAGACATAGAGTTGAGAGAGAGGTAGAAACTGAAAGACATAGAGGTGAGAGAGAGGTAGAAACTGAAAGACATAGAGGTGAGAGAGAGGTAGAAACTGAAAGACATAGAGGTGAGAGAGAGGTAGAAACTGAAAGACATAGAGGTGAGAGAGAGGTAGAAACTGAAAGACATCGAGTTGAGAGAGAGGTAGAAACTGAAAGACATCGAGTTGAGAGAGAGGTAGAAACTGAAAGACATCGAGTTGAGAGAGAGGTAGAAACTGAAAGACATCGAGTTGAGAGAGAGGTAGAAACTGAAAGACATAGAGTTGAGAGAGAGGTAGAAACTGAAAGACATAGAGGTGAGAGAGAGGTAGAAACTGAAAGAGAGATGAGAGTAAGGTGGAAACTGAAAGATAGAGAGGTGAAAGGGATAACAAAAAAAAGAAGTGTGTGTGTGCATGGTTAAATAATGAATTCGTTTTGATCTGATGAAAGCCTAGCAAGGTCGAAACGCGTCATCTAGTTTCAATGAAACAGTTTTCCATTTGGCATAATCTTCAAACTTTGTATTCTGTATCCTATTTTAGACACACACACACACATCTGTGTGCATATATATATATATATATATATATATATATATGTGTGTGTATAATATATTTTCTCTTTATACGTTATTTTTATAGATATAATCTATTTAAGATTGTGTGTTTGTAAACAGTAATTTGGACTTTGCTAACCAGACGCTTCGCTGTAGTTAAATGTTACAACACGTCAGATCAAATGACGGTTTCCCTATAGGAATAAAGGTTCGATTCCTATCGGAGAACGCATATTGTCTACGAAATTTCCCTAAAATTCAAGCCGGTAAATTTAATTAATTAATTTAAAACTAAGCATTTACTTAAATAAGTTGTATCTATAAAAATAACGTATAAACAGAAAATATATTAAATAATTGTCGAAATCAATCCATCTCATATATATATATATATATATATATATATATATATATATATATATATCAACAAACAGTATTTAGAAAATATTAAATCCTAACGGATGAAATGCCTCACAAGAAATTTTCCAGTTTGTTATATATATATATATATATATATATATATATATATATATATATATATATAAAAAAAGGCTTAAACACTAATATTCCATGGAATATTAGTGTTTAAGCCTTTTTATTATATTCTTACTCTGTCCTGGACATTGAGTTCTAGCTGATTCTATCCTCTTGGAAATTTATATATATATAATATGTGTGCGTGTATTAACCACTAATTTTATCTATCTATCTAATATATATATATATATATATATATATATATATATATATATATATATATGAGATGGGACAAGAAAGCGAGATTTCTTTCAACGCCAGATTCTCAATTATGCTAAAAATATACTAAAACCATTCTTCTCAAAAGTTGATTATAAATTTTGACAAATAGAAATATTTTTAATTAGAAAAAGTCATGTTATCCCCTCTGTAAGTGTGTAGGGGTGCGGTCTAATGGAATTTAGCCATTAAGTATGAAAATTTCTATCATATGTAATTGTGTGTACGTGCGATGGGGGCGAAAGAATCTCTGTTGGTATGTTAACACCCACATCACTCCACAACATCGGCTTCATCCCCAGAACCAACAGGCAGATCCTGCATCTTTTGCCCTCGTCCCCCAGTGACTCCATCTACCTGCATCACCCACTATCTCTCCCCTACCAGCCGGGCGTTCGTTCCTGCAACATCTTCCATCACACTCGACGTATTTGGCTTCTGAAATGTAATCCTACCTGGTGTATGAATACACTGGATGGCAACGCGCAATGATTGGATGAATTGCAAGAGTTTTACTTGGCTTTTTAACCACTGAACAACTTCCTCACATACCTGCAACTACTGCTTTCATATATATATATATATATATATATATATATATTCTAACCACACTTCTGTGAAATCATATGTCAGTCGGGCAAGTGATTTTTTTCCTTCTTTTTTGTAGCGTAGGGATGGGCTTCATTTCTCTGCTACGATGGTGGCTAGATAGTTTATAGGCAATATCTACATCGTTTCACGAAACGAAAAGGTTCTTGACTCAGGTGTCATATTCACCGAGAAAAAATAGTACAGAAAATATGGTATGCAATTGTGAAACAGAATAAGAAATATTTTTTACCCACTCGCTATCTTTCAGTTTATGTCTCTCACCTCTCTGTCCTTCATTTACTATCTCTCCCACTTCTCTATATTATAGTTAGCGTCGCTTTCTCTCTCTCTCTCTTCTTTATGTTTCAGTGTCTACCTCTCTCTCTCTTCTCTATGTTTCAGTTTCTACCTCTCTCTCTCACTTCTCTATGTTTCAGTTTCTACCCCTCTCTCTCTCACTTCTCTATGTTTCAGTTTCTACCTCTCTCTCTCTCACTTCTCTATGTTTCAGTTTCTACCCCTCTCTCTCTCACTTCTCTATGTTTCAGTTTCTACCCCTCTCTCTCTCACTTCTCTATGTTTTAGTTTCTACCCATCTCTCTCTCACTTCTCTATGTTTCAGTTTCTACCCCTCTCTCTCTCACTTCTCTATGTTTCAGTTTCTACCTCTCTCTCTCTCACTTCTCTATGTTTCAGTTTCTACCTCTCTCTCACTTCTCTATGTTTCAGTTTCTACCTCTCTCTCACTTCTCTATGTTTCAGTTTCTACCTCTCTCTCACTTCTCTATCTTTCAGTTTCTACCTCTCTCTCACTTCTCTATCTTTCAGTTTCTACCTCTCTCTCACTTCTCTATCTTTCAGTTTCTACCTCTCTCTCACTTCTCTATCTTTCAGTTTCTACCTCTCTCTCACTTCTCTATCTTTCAGTTTCTACCTCTCTCACAACTCTCTTCCTCACGCGATCTGTTTGAAGTAAAAAAAAATGTGAAAAATGAAAATACATTTGGTGATGGCAGTAGTTTTTTTTTTTTTTTTTTTTTTTTTTACAATGATGTTAACCCTGTACAAGGCCTGGGAGCCACTTGAGGTAGAAGGTTACTGAGTAAGAGGCACAATTTATGTGGATATGTGGGAAATATAGCAGATAACTCCAAAATTGAACAGATTAAAATTATAGCGATCGGGGAAGCATCCTCTTGGGAGTCGGTTCCACAAGACACGGGTTCGTAGGAAGAAGCTGCTCAAGTGGAACTTACATCTCACCCATGGAATACGAAGGGAATGAAGGTTTCATACAATAGGCGTGGCATGGCGAGTCTTAAAGTAAAGTTTAGAGCTGGTAGAACCAACAAGTGTAGCTCGTCTGAGCACTTCCCATGGAAATAGCGATAGAAGCGAGAGGCTGGCGATGTTTAGTTTGTGAGAAGGAGGTTGTAGGGTGGGAAATAATTGGTCACCTACAAGGGTCCGGAGACGCTATGGAACTCTAGAAAATGAAGACTGGCGAGCTCCTGTAAGTAATCAATTTTCGGCCTGATCTGATTTTTATAAAGGTAGAGGATAACAGGAGGAGTCTGGTACATACTGGAGCGGCACAGGGAACTGACCATTTTTCCATTAGCGATGGGGTCGCATGTACGAGTTCCACTTGAGGTCTGATTTGAGTTTAAGTCCCAACAGGCGTTCAAGGCACGGGGCCTCCCTGAAGGATTATCCTCCCTGAAGGATAATCTATTCATCGCGATTGGTGATAATTCTGTGTTCGATGGCGATGATTGAATGTAAATAGTTTAGTTTTTGAGGCATTGAATGTAACCAGCCAGTCCCCCCCCACACACACACACTTCCATGAGATGTTAGAGCTCAATCAGAGAAGAGATCAGCTGCCAATCTCGGGTCGTCTAGACTTTGGGATTAGTAGTGATAATATAATAAATAAAAAGTTAATATTATTGTAATATATTATTATTATTATTTTTATATTGTGCCTATTAACAAATAATAATAATAATAATGAAATTACAAAAGAAAAATATATAACAAATTACGAGCCTTTAATGTTTATTCAGGATCGCAAAACTTCTGCCAAAAAGCACTCAATACATAATGATAGCTATATTGGGTGAAAATATATAACAAAGTGGAAAAAGTTTTCCTTTAGGTCTTCATCGGACTAAATTTGTTATGTTGGTGTGACTACGCATGCGCACGAACGAGGGAAGCTGGGAATTTTAATTTATTTTTTTTAATCTAGCATTTTATTCAGATTCTTTTTCTTCCCATCACTTTTGTTATTAGATATCCTGCCAGGAATGGTGAAATGTTGTAGGAACCTAAGCGCAAATATATTGTAGATACCTTACGATCAAGGCACTTTCTAGACATATATATATTCATCTAAAATGTGTTTGATATTCTTGCCGAAAATCAAAAATATAGAAATAAATAGTATCGAAGATAAGTAATTTGTAAATAGACAAATAACAGATAAGTTAAATTACGCATTATATGATACTTAGAATTTTACAATAATTACGCACTTATACTCGACTCTCCCGTCGAATTCGACATATGAGGGTCAAGCAAATCAGTCCCCAGGAAACCGACAGCCCGACAACGACACATGAGATTTGATTATAGTGGTGAAGGTTTCGTGCAGGACCATCCACATTTTTTGAAGGGCCGAATACAGTACCTGGTGCACTAAGTACCACAAGGTTCCCTCCGCAGGTTTTGAATTCAGAGTTGTCCTTCTCCTAGACCAGTTTCCATTCAAGGCTATAGAACCCAGTCTGTCTTGCTATTTACCCATAGCTGGAGGAAGAAGATGATTCACACATTTCCCAAGGGTATTAGCACGTAAGTGAATATAATGGATTCGACTGGAATTCGCTCTCCATTACGTATATATATATATATATATATATATATATATATATAATATGGATCCGTCAGAGGTATAAGATAATGGACAAATAGTAAACGTTTATCAATCTAACATGTTTAACTTTTATTAAAGCTTCACCAGAGAATGAGATATATAGAAAAATAAGAAAGAAATTCTGGTATTTTTATTTTTTTTTTTTTCGTAAATATTGCTTTGTCTGTAAGTATATAATAATTCTAATATGCCTATGTGGGATTCAGATGGTAAAATATATTTGCAGGTGTCTAGTGGAGATTGGTGGGTTTTCACATGTTGATTTGGGAATAATTTTTACGTAGACACCGTTTTAAATAAACTTACGTTAGATTCTTTAAGAATGGATTCAATAAAGTTTGGTGATGTAATATGTCTTTGACGTGTGTTTATAGTGAAATATTTATTAGTAATCTCTCGAAGTAATTTCGACATAAAGAATTGTCTTTATCCATTTTTTTTTAATTAGGTTGGCATTTGTAAAATCAAAGTTATGGACAGTTTTGTTCCTGTGTATTACGAGCGAGTTTAAATGGATCTTCAAATTTAAATCTCTTTTATGTTACAATTTTTACATGTGACCGTGCAAATGGTAATGGACGCGAGACTATATCAGATTGCTTTTGCCAGACTGAATGCAGCCGAGTCATCCAACCTTTACTGCTGTTTATCGTCGCATTGCTAAGACTGGATCTGTGACATTAGAAACTATGGGTTATACTTTTGACAGTGTCTACCGTAAACTTTATACTTAATAACTCAAAAACGAAGGATTTACGGACATATGTTTACATGGACTTTTGTCCTTGTTTTGGTGTGAGGAAGCTGCCCTCAAAGTTTATAAACGTATTTTTGATGCACTCTGTGTACTGAATGTTGGTACCCCCGAGTCGTAAAAGATGCTAAATTCGGTGAATACTGTCACCTGGTTTAGATGCACATAAAATAAGTATATTACTTTTTTTCTACTGAGAATGTTCTACAATTCTCTTCGACAAGGTTTCTACTTGACCTCTGTGATTTTATCGGTGTGCAATCCTCAAATAATTTCCCTTATAAGTCAACAGTAAGGTGATATCTTGCGCTCTATTCACCTGAGCTTGTCAAGGTTTCCTGATATTAAGAAGAAAAAAAAAGTTCCCCAGCTGCTGTGAAACAAGACTCGTAAAATACCCTATCTTAGCACTAATATCTAATTTAGCAGAAAGCTTAGGCTGGCCACGTTTTTATGTATTTATTGTTTGTTTTGGGGGGGGTTATAGGGAGTAAAAAATACTTGAGTGAGGAGTAAAGAATTTACTCAACCATTTGTGAATACGACGCTGACAAGATTACACAAGGCCACTCAAAAGCTGTTCACTGCCGACTGAGTAACACCGTGGGAGAGTGTTTACGCATGCGCAGTAAAGTTTGCCTTGTTTTTTTTTTTCTTGTTCTATCAACGCTGCGCAGCCAGTTGACGAGAAACTTGTAAAACATCATCGACATTTGTCTTTGATATGCTAATCTATACTTAATAAATTACTGATCTCAATTAAAAGCAAAGAACAAGAAGGATGATTTTTCAAGGCAATCAGGTAGGCCCTCCCCCCACTTGGAAGCTTGGTGAAACCCAAGCTTCGTACCTCCGTTTGACCTTGTGCTATACTAAACTAAGCTTAGTAAATACTGAGACAAGATAAAAACAAGGACTAAGAAAAAAAAACAAGAGTAGAAGTTTATCCCTTGTTTCCTGTTTAGGATTGGGTTTCCGGTTCCTTCTAAAGTCTACTTCAACTTTATACTTCTAACGTCTCTATCTAAACTCTGAAATGTTATTTATTTATTTTCTTCCTTCTATAGGAGTAGATAGGTTTTTTGAATAGGAGTAGAGGTTTATCCCTTGTTTCCTGTTTAGAATTGAGTTTCCGGTTTCATTCTCTAAAGTCTTCTCATTCTCTTTCACTCCCAATAACGCCCCCCCCCCCCATTGCGTCTTAGTGGCATTATTGCCTTGCTTAAACTCATATATAAAAAGAAAATGCCCTGATATCTTTTATGAACGATTCGTGTGTCGGGAAAATTTGATAAACGAACATGGAAAAATTATTTTAAGCAAAGTGACGTCAGACATTTCTTTTCAAAGAATGTTTGTCTAATGGAGGCTCCCAGTCTTCAGTGAAGTCGTTTGTTAAAATCGTTTGCTTGCCTTCATACAAAGTAAAAGAAGATGAGACAGAAATCTTTTAGATACGATGTATATCTTTCAGGAGTCAAGCCGCCTTACAAAAGAACGTTTTGTTTCTAATTATCGACAATCTGTCTGAGATCACGTGACTTTATTTTCTATTATAATTGTGGTCCCCCACCCCACTTCATTAGCACGACCATTACGCCCTGGCAATACCTCATAAATAATGGACTCATCGAAAGATTTGTAATATTAGTTATTTACACTACTTACATTGTTCGGTTTGGTTTGGTTTGGTTTATTTTGTTTAACGGTATATCAACCTCAATGGGTTATTTAATGCCGACATGTTTAGGATAAATTTCTATGAATAGAATATGCATTTTTTTTTTTTTTCAAAACTTTATTGCTGGTATTTTTACTTTTCTTTTTATCGTTCACTTCCAAAAATAAAGTAGCCGCTATAAAAAATAAGAATCAACGAAAATTAGTTTGTTTTGTATTATTTGTTTAACGACATATCAACTCCTTCATGGGTCATTTAATGTCGAAATTGAATTTTCTTGGGGGCATTAGTAATTTCTTTTACAAAAATATATTGCTGGTAATTTTTTTTTAAATGTATTGATGTCACCTCCACTATAAAAATGAATTTCTACACTTTCATAGTGTTTTGACCCCAATTTGGGGGTTAGGTGTTTTTTTTTTTTATTGTTGGGACCTTAACAGGTGCTACCACTCCAGGTGAGGGTGGACCTGGGAACAACAGCAATTAACAGGTGCTTCCACGTTCCCCAAAACCTCCCGATCAGAGGCCTTGCTGCCAGATGTAGTTTATCGTCATACCCAGGACGATACATTGTTCGGGCTGTTGTCCCCATCATTATTGCCATATTCACAACGTTTCGGCCGGTGTACGCTCCGGCCTTCTTCAGGAGATATTCGTTGGAATTTCGAACCGGTCATAAATATCGAACTTGGGCATATTTTATAGCAAATAAATGGTCTTCATTCGTTTTTGTACAAAACGACCCCAAGATGGTGAAGAAAACTACTTACCGTAAAATATCTGATACGATGATTTAGTTAATGTAGTTCTGTTTTCGTTCATGGCTGACTAGGGTAGCTCCTTTACACTGGGTCTGCCTCCTATGTAGCTTAAGTCCCTTCCCTTTTAACCTCTTCAAAACAATTACCTGCGTATAATGTCATCCTCATAATGGTCTTCATTCTTTTCTTGTATAAAACTACCGAAAAATGGTTATAAAAATACTTACCGTAAATTATCTGATACAAAGATTTAGATACCGTATCTTTGTTTTCGTTCATGTCTGATTTTTAATCTTTTCAAAAAATTACCTGTGTATAACGCGCCCCCCTATTTTTATATCAAAAACTGATCATAAATTCTCACACTATACACGAGTGTATACGGTAATGGTTGGTCATGTTTTATCGCAGAGATTCAAGCAACTGAAGACTAAGGGTTTACGGCCATATCACTTGAAACACCGGTCTCCGTACGATCACCGAATTTAAGCAACGCCAAATCTGGTCAGTACCAAGATGGCCGACCGCTTGGGAATACCAGGTGCTGTAAGCTTGGATGTGCGGGTGGTGTAATGGATAATGCCTCGGAATTGTTAAACAGAGAAACGAGTTTCAATTCCAGTTGGGTTCGTTATATTCACTTACGCGTAAATACTCTTGGGAAAGGCATGAATTCAGATCTTATCTCTCCAGCTATGGGTTAATTAGTAAAACTTATATCACGAAATCATTATTATCTGAAAAATTCTTACACTCTAAAAATATTTTCTGGCTTTAAATAACCTGCAGTGGGTTTATAAACCGTAGAAATCGAATCAATCAATTATTACTAGTCAAGTGACAAACACTAGGATGATCATGTCTCTTGATTCATGACTGACTGCAGGAGTTCCCGCAGTAGGCTACCGTTTCTTTCTGCTGTAGACTGGTTGCCAACCAAGACTATCCTGTTATTTAATCCATAAGAAGAGGGGAAGAGACGGATTCATACATTTCCCAAGAATATTTGCACGTAAATGAATATAATAACCCAAACGCAAATCTAGGGCCTACTCAATCCTGTTGGAGGAACCGTCTTCAGGGGTATAGGGGTATTCACCCGACTTGGCCAATTGCTGGTTGGTGGGGCTATTTAAACCATAGGTGGAGGATTTGAATTTAGATTTTTCTTTCTAGAACGGTTACCAGCCAAGGCTATGGGACCCTGTTTGCCTTGCTGGGTGGAGAAGAGATGGATTCATCATACCTTTCCCGAGATTATTTGCACGTAAATGAAAGTAACGAACTCGACTGAAATTCGAACTCGGCTCTCCCTGACACACCATCCATTACTATATGTTATCGTTATTTATTTCTTTATTGCTGTCTAGTATCAAAATTGTATTTAAAGTAAAATAAAATTAATTGTATTAACGTCCATAAATATATTTCATAAGCATCAGCACATTTTACTCGAGCTAAATATTTCAAAGTACAAAGCATGGGCGATCATGACTCTCCACAGCTTCATATGTTCTCTAGCTCTTAGCAATGTTTATCTTACTAATCTCTCTTGGGACTTGCCTCAGCAATTAGTTAGAGATTCGTCTCCAGCTAAGCTAGTCGAACTCTCTGCCTTCGGGCGGAGAGGAACCCAGACGAGGCTATGTCGAAGGGAAGAGACTCGTCTAGGGTGGTAGACAGCTACCCGACCCTGTTTTTATGGGGTCTACGGAGAATTTTTGCCTGAGCCTACGGGCTCGGTTTTACCCCACATTAAATAACGGCCTTGTGCCATATCCTATCTCGCGGGGAGGGGGGGTGAGGTAAATAACCTTACTAATCCCTCTTTTGCCAACTGCTTACACAAACTCGTTGGGTAGTTTATTTTCAGTTTCCCATAGTTCCTCTTGCATTCAATATGCCCTGTGAGTGTTAAATTCTCCAAACTTTCTTTCCTAATGATGTGACGTGGGCCAGAAATTTCAACTATATGGTTTTTATTACAAGTGTAATTTTCATTCTTGTTCCTATTTTCCTCAAAACTCCCTTGTTACTCGCATGTTGTGTCCATAGAAGTCTCAGCATCCTTCTGTAGCTACGAATATCTGTCGCTTCAAGTTTCATTTTGTAGAGAGGAATATGAAATCGAATTCAGCTTACCGGTAGGGGATAGCTTGAAATCTTTGCATCAGTTCCAATTATTCCTGTTTGTTTTGTCATAAAGCCAAGTACTTTTATTGATGGTTTTTAAATATTCACTTTTTTTTCTTTTTTCAGTTACTGTAAACGGAATCGGAAGATAGAAAATGGAAAACGGTGATCATACGTAAGTATATTTCACTATTCATCTTATATGCACATGATACCCAGCCACTAAACGCCTAAGATACGCCGATTAGATGCAATGCGGCGAAGTAAAACCCTGGTCCAAAGGAGACTACCTACCAAATGAATGCTTATAGGGGCAAATATAAACGATTTATCACGGGACCAAGTGAATGCTTAAAGGGGCAAATATTAACGATTTATCACGGAACCAAGTGAATGCTTAGAGGGGCAAATATAAACGATTTATCACGGGACCAAGTGAATGCTTAGAGGGGCAAATATAAACGATTTATCACCGAACCAAATGAATGTTTAGAGGGGCAAATATAAACGATTTATCACGGGACCAAGGGAATGCTTAGAGGGGCAAATATAAACGATTTATCACCGCACCAAGTGAATGGTTACAGACTCAAATATTGTAATAAATTAGACATTTCAATATCAAATAATTCAACAAGTGTTGATATGTTGGTAAATCAATCTCCACCAAAAAATCTAAACATACATTGTCAGAATCGGGACAAACATTCAATATAACATGCATTTTAGTTTTATCGCTACATCATTAAATCACGATTTCTATAAGTCATTAAGTTGATGGGGGCGTCACACATGCTGTCGCCATAGCCGTAGTGGCTCGCCTTGGGTAAGACAACCTGACGGAGCCCATCCTTCTACAGGCTGCTTCCGAATTCAGACACCTAGATTGGTTGCCACCTCAAGACAACAGAGCTCAGTCAGCCCGCATATTTAAAACATTACTGGGGAGAAAAGAGATGGGCGCATACCTTTCCCAAGTAAATAGTCGAGTCAACGAACCACACACATGGCCTAAAGATTGCGCTCAAGCACAAAATATACTGTCACCACATGGTGTTGATCCCAGTGTCCGCTTTCATATTTATATATTCTCTATTCCAGATGTTGATCACTTTTACCCATAAATATAGCAGACTTTAAAAACTATATTTTTATATATATATATTCCGTATATTTTGCAGTATATTTTTATTTAAGCATGTATGATTGGACAATTTAAACATGTTGTGTTTAATTTCAATAAGATCCTTTCGTAATCACGTATAAGCTTCGTTGTCTGATAATTTAAAAAGAGCACGGTAAATACTCTTTAATCATGAAAGAACAAATCTGGTTTGTTTGTTTCTTTGTTTTTACGGCATATCAAACTCATTTTATCAAGTCCTATTTCATCTTAAAGCAGGGCTTGATACTTTAATTCAATTTAATTTTAATAATTATATTGAGGTTTTCGGCTCTCGTTTTTGAAACATGAGAACTCTTATGTAGCGAAGGAATCATGTTTTCTTAAAAAATAATTATAATTTAGGCTCTACTTCTGTATGGAGCACTGTTTTTTTTAAAATAAAAACAAAAATACTAAAGAACTCCGGATTATTTACCTAACGTGTTCTTTTCCCATTTTCCTACATATCTGCACACACACACACACATATATATATATATATATATATATATATATATATATATATATATATATATATATATAGTTTTAAGGTATGCTATATTTATGGGATAAAAAGGGTCATTATCAGAGATAGAGCGTATGTAAATATAAATATAAAAGTGAACATTGAAGTCAACACTCAGAGGCAACAGGCTGTTTCATGCGAGGCGCAATCGTCGGGCCTGATGATTGCGTTTAGCATAAAACAGCCTGTCGCCTGTTGAGTGCTGGTGTTAATAAAATAGAGCTCAATGTAAAATAACAGCTATAAATTATATATTAATAATAAATATACATTTTTCCCTCGCCTTCAGATGGTTAATTAAATTTTAAATCAGCACCTGAAGATTGCGTTGTGCATGAAACTCAGTTGTGCCACCGATGAGAAAAAAAATATATATATATATATATATATATATATATATATATATATATATATATTTTATTGTATATAACAGACAATTAGTGTCTATTGAGTCTTTTGGCGAACTTCTCGTGATGTCATCAAGTTCCTTTGCAAGTTCCCACTGGGCATCAGTCGACTTTTTTAGCACCAAGTGAACACACCCAAAGGCTCAACAGACATTCATTGTCCGTTATATTCAACAAAACATGTTTAAATGAAGGAAGGTTTTATAAATATATTATATAATTCATGCAACCTGCTTTGAGCTCTCTAAGTGAGGTTTTTTTTTATCATTCACTTCCAAAAATAAAGTAGCCGTTATAGAAATAAGAATCAACGAAAATTAGTTTGTATTTGTATTGCTTGTTTAACAGCATATCTACTTTTTATGGGCCGAAAATTAATTTTCTTCACGGCATTAGTAATTTCTTTTACAAAATATAATGCTGGTAATCTCCTTTTTTTTTTTTTTTTTTTTACAAAAATGTATTGATGAGACCTTCACTATAAAAATGAATTTCTACACTTTCATAGTGTTTTGACCCCAGTTTTGGGGTTAGCTGTTTTCCCATTGCTGGGACCTTAACAGGTGCTACCACTCCAGGTGAGGGTGGACCTGGGAACATCAGCAATTAACAGGTGCTTCCACGCCTCCCGATCAGAAGCCTTGCTGCCGGATGTAGTTTATCGTCATACCCAGGACGATACATTGTTCGGACTGTTGTCCTCATCATTATTGCCATATTCACAATGTTTCGGCCGTTGTACGGTCCAGGCTTCTTCAGGAGATATACGTTGGAATTTCGAACCTGGTCATATTTTATAGCAAATAAATGATTTTCATTAGTTGATTTAATGATTATCTAACTGTATTAAAAATGGTTTATATATTATCCTTAAAATATAGTGAAAAATACATTTGTTTTCACCGGGTGTCTGTGATGTGGTTAGTGGGTATTGAGTCGGCTCTCTTTACCTGTATGTGATGAAAGCTAGCTTAAATTAACTTTTATGTCATTGTCTTTCAAAGTGCATGCATATTTTCGTTTTTTGAACACTTTTATATTGTGTGCATATATAATAATAATAATAATATATTCAATATTTATATATTGTAATATACAGCGTCTCACTAATCCAGCACCACAAGGTAACTGTATAATTTTATATTTAACAGACCACAATATATTTGATCAAGAAAAACGTTATACATGCTCATTAAAACCACTCACAACAAAATGAATAAATACTTTTATTCAACATTAATTTTAATTAATATTTCTATCGTGCTGGACGTTTGATATATATATATATATATATATATATATATATATATATGATGGATAAATTGTCGTCTAAATTACGCAAAAATGAAAATAGCACTGACATCTCATTTTAAGAGAGATATTGACCAAAATTACACAAAAATATCTTGAAATACTAAAGAGTAAATTTATTCAATAAAATTGCCATTGGCTGCTTCAACCACGGCCTCCAGATGACTTCGGAATCTCCTGCAACTCTTCTGGACGGTCTCCTTGTTTAAGTTGGTGAATTGCCTTCAACTCATCTTTGGTGTTACAAGGAGTTTTGTTGGTCTCTCGATCAACTGCAACCTATTCATAATAATCAAGGAGTTGCAGTCTGGGGAGTTAGGTGGCCAGATGTAAGGGGTGATGTGGTCGTAGAACTTGTCAGACAGCCATGCCTAGGTTATCCTGTTTGTATGGCATGGTGCAGAGTCCTGTTGCCAGAAATAGCATCTTCCAGCAGCCACCCTCTTGACCGAGAGCAGCACTACCTCCTAAAGGGACTTGGTGTAGGACTCCGTGTTGAGTCTGAGGCCTTCACCAACAGATTCAGGTGTTCTTTTCTTATCAGAACAATAGGAGTGAGTTTTTCGAGCTGCCGCGCCTTCGTAGTCACCATTAGACTCATTACGTCATGGTGCTCTTTTTCTCACAGACGGTGCCCAACTGACCCTACTATACAGTGTAGCCGCCAAAATAAAAAAAAAACAAACAACGCGAAATTAAATATAAAATGGCGACAATTTAACCATTGCATCCTATATATATATATATATATATACATATAGATATATATATATATATATATATATATATATATATATATATATATATATATATATATATATATATATATATATATATTATAGTATTTTGAGCAGCAATCGCTCTTTTATATAAGTTTAATTACAGACGACTGACAGTTATTTTATAGGTCGCTAAATTGGACTATTTCTTTATAAGGTAACCAATAGCAAAACTGAACATGCAGTTAAAAATATTTTCATTAAAAATCAAATATAAGTTATCTACAAGAAAAGATGAATTTCCCCTTAGAAACATTATAATGAAACACACAGCCCCAGTTGTTAGAAAATTGTTTTAAAAAATTCTCTAACTCTAGATACATACATAGGAATCTACACATTCGATTAGAATTTTAAAAAAAATTAAATTAAAACATCCTTGATAATGGCTAAAAATAGCTCATACATGCAAAACATTCGGAAAATGTTTACACACCTTATATTCAGAAAAGAAAAACTTATACGAACACAAGAAAAATTAAAAAGCTTAAATGCCGTTCCTTATCAGTCGTCTTTAATAAAACTTATATATGCAAGTTGTCCTACCGTTGAGGAAAATATATATATATATATATATATATATATATACACAACGTGTGTTTTAGCAAGTATATTTATTCTATTCTTTTTTTATTTATCTCTTTAACAGCGAAGAACAAACAGAGTAAGTATGGAGCCTAAGAGGTCATTACTACGCATGCGCATAAAAGCATTACAGAAAGTTATGTAGAATATATACTTACAAAATGCTAATTTCGAGAGACATTTTGTTAAAACAACACCGTATAGTTTGCAGCTGGTCCTTGAACTCATCCTAAATGAATAATATGACCAAATGTGGCCATCTGCTGTAAATTCTCGTGTTGTACGCTAATCTTGTAAATTAGAAACCAAAAAGGTTCAATCGAATAGACATTGCGCGCAATTCTCACCTGAACACCAAAGAAGACGAGTACACCGGCCCCGGTTGCCGAATGCGGAAGCACGTAACTTCGCACCGGTATCCGTCTTATAGACGCGAGAATGATTAGTGATACAGGCGGTTATATAAACAATTGTCCCGGAGATGAAAGACCAGTCTATTACATATTACAGATGGGGACGGTAAAATCCACATATCGGACGATGGCGCGGGGCTTGCATCACAAGCTGACCGAAATAGTGAAGTCAAGGAAATGGATATTCAAAGTCTCGCCTTATTTAATCGGTACTCCCCTCCACTTGATTACATTTCTTCAGTGAGCACGACACCCTATGCCAGGGGTCGGCAACCTTTTGCTAACTATCTGCCGACTTATGGTTTTAAAATCATTCAGTGTGCCAACAACATACGTATTTTTATACAAGTCAAGGTCAATATACCTGTTCTATAATATATTTTATATAGTATATTTATACGTTGGTATATATTAAAATTGAAACAGCTAAATCCTCTTTGTGCTGTAGTAGTTATTGATTCGGACTGCGTGCCATTGGAAATTTGCTTGTCTTATACCACATTTTATAGCCTGAATATTGTGTGATATCAGTATTACCTTCCATATGTCTACATGAAATATATTTGCTCTGTTCTCTGTATGTATATACAGTTACTAATATCTAGTTATTTGGTTTATCCACATTATATATATATATATATATATATATATATATATATATATATATATATATTATAATTAAAGCAAAATTCAGAGACGTTATAAAAAGAGTGCTCGTTGCAAGATATAAGATACACAAAACAGCAAATATAAGAAAAACCGTACTTAAAAGTTCATGACTGTTTCATGTGGACATATAGATGGCAATATTGTTGTGCCTACAATCATCAGGCATTAAAAGGTAATATAAAACTCTTGTATTGAGTACCTTATATAAGGGGTCAGCAACGTTTTGCTAAGTATATGCAGACTTAGGGTTTTAAAATCATTCAGTGTGCCAACAGAATACGTATTTTTATACGCCAAGACCAATATACCTGTTCTACACTATATTTTATATAGTAATATATAGTATACATATACTTAAACTTTAGTATATATTAAAATTGAAACAGCTAAATCTTCTTTGTGCTGTAGTAGTTATTGGTTTGATTTTGTGATGTCATTTTCGTCTGCGATTGGAAATTGCTTGGCGTGCCACATGTTGCCGACCCCTGCCCTATGCAAAGTTTTCATGTCAATGCTAGGGCTTAGATTCGGTTACTGAAAAGCCTCCCAACTGCACACGATCATCTGGGTTTGTAACATCCACGATATAAGATGGTGATATTTTCTGTGTTGTGAGGTTATTAGCAAGCGTCATCAATGACACTAAGCCTGAGAATTTACATATAAAGACATTTTAAAAACTTGGTTGTATTTTTAATAGTTTGCTTATTTTTAATTGTCCTTTTCTTTTTTAAAAAAACAAAATGTAGTATTTTAGAATTTGTTTGTAATAGCTTTAGTATCCCAACTAACATCAAATTCCTTTTTATTCTTTTCTTTTTTTCCAGACCCGTCTCTAGTACTAATAATATCCACGGGATAAAATCTTAAATAGCAAACACCACAAAGGAAAATAAGGCACTGTTTTCGTAGACGCAACAACTATTAACGATAATTTCTTTGGCTAATAAGTAAAGCTTTCTTCCATAGTGGGGCCCCAATGAGGTTTCACTGCGATTGTAAACGGCTCTACGAAATTAACTTGTTAACCATCACATTATGATAAAAACTCCTAACTATTCACAATCATGGGAATGTGAAGATGAGGAGACAAAGTAAAAAAATCTTTTATTAAAGACGCGTTTCGCATCGGCTCTCTATGGCCTCATCTGTTTAAATGAAAGAAAGCCATTCCTTCTACTTATAGAGGTAAGGCTGCTTAGGCTTAATATAAATAGTCCGAATCAATCTCAATTGGTAATCCGAATCTGCTATGCTGACTACCGTGAAAAAAATTCTGGTAAAAACAAAAAAAAATGAAAAAAGAAGGCACGAGTAAATTTATTTATGAGGCGCTTCACAATCGCAGAACCGGACGTATTAATAAGCGTATGCAAATACTCACGCTACCCTTTACGGTACGTACTGAACAGTCCTATTCAGCGTCACACTAATATTTAAAATAATAAACGACAGAACTAACATGAAGAGGAAGAATATCTTTACGAATGGATTTCAGCAAAGTCTGCGAATTGAAAACACTTCGCTATTTTTTTAATGGGTAGAAAAGAAATGCCTGTACTTTAAAAAAATTAATACATTAATATTTAATGAAATAAAAAGGTATACCCTACAAATCGAATTTAGAATTTAATTCCAAGGAATGACTAAACGAAAAAAAAAAAGGAATGACTGGCAGAAAAATATGGCTGGTTCTTAAATAAATAAAAACTAATCTGAAAGTTTCTAATAACTGACGGGTTTTATTAAATCTATTAACCTAACCGAAATGAAAGTACCATAGATTCATTGGCTGATGAGTTAACAAGTTTACAGAAAAAATTAACACGTAGTTTTTTTAAAAAATTAACTTAACAGAAAAAAAAAATAACTTAGCACGTAGTTTTTTTTTTTTTTTAAAATCACCTAACCAGATAAAAATAAAAATGAACATGCCTGATTTGAACGTAGATAGTCTAATTATTAATCATCTAATAAAACATTTTTTTTAATAATTGCAAAGTTTTTAATTTCAGGTGGAAAATGATTACCAGGTAATGTTTTTTCATAGTTATCGTCTGCAATGCTTATTGTTGTCGTCTGCAATATTTCACGTTGTCGTCTGCATTTTTTTAATGTCTGCAATTACTAAAACACGTCTTTCTTTTTCAGGTTTCTCGAGTATCAACAAATAATTTAAGGTTTTAATTTATAAACAACTGCTATATATTACCACTAAAAAGCCTAATTGTGCCAACTATCAGATCTCTTCAGTAATAAAATATATGCGGAAAAAAAAATCCCCCTAAAAAAAGTCCCACTTCACTTTTTATTTCTTGTCTTGTTGAGAAAGAACACAGGCGTGTCCGAAAATTTTGCTTGTTGGCGTCTTTTCTCATCATTCTTTCGTTTGGTCAAAAGGTCTACTAATATACAATAGTATTAGTAATTATTATCATTATTGTTTTTTTCATTATTTTGTTGTAAACTAGAAAAGGTTACTGAATGAGGAATAACATCAACAAAATGCAATACTCGCCAGCGGCGTGAAGTAGGTAAACCACTGCTAGTGGTGGACTACTTAGCATATTATACCCCCTTACAATAGTGTCCAACATATTTTATGAGAATTGGGACACACACATTACTGTTCATAGGTACAGTATGTAACAATTTTATCTCTCAAATTTCTTATACAAATATTTCTCTATAAATATCCTTATATACCTACATATTATAAAAAGCATACGTGGACAATCTTATATTTACTAATATATATATATATATATATATATATATATATATATATATATATATATATATATATATATATATATAATATGTATTGTTGCTAATTTTTATATAAAATGTATTTTATACTTTCATAGTGGTTTTGTTTGTTTTGTTCACTGTTTGCCCATAGCTGGGACTCTAACAGGTGCTACCACTCAGGGTCAGGGTGGATCTGGGAACAACAGCAATTAAGAGATGGTTTCACGGTCCGCAAAATTTCTAATCTCCCGATCAGGGGACTTTGCTGCTGGATGCACTTTATCGTCATACCCAGAACTAATAATATTTTGGCGTTATATATTAAAATTTGTCTTGTAATAATATTATTTTATTTATTTGTGATATGTTGGTCTATATGTGCACGTGTTTGGCCACTTCGATGTGGTTTAATTATCAATAAGCTTGTTTCGCTTGATTAGTTACGACTGCATAGTGTGTTCGATCCTCACTGGATCCCCCATACTTTCGTCCATTTATTTTTTTTTTTTTTTAGAATCGTCATCTAAAGTCAAGTATGCCTAATCGATAGAAATCCAAGACCTGAAACTGCAGCAATTATAGGTGTTGTATCATATCTACGGACAATAGTGGTACCATTCCCATAAATACAGTAGTGAATACTGTATGTGAGAGTCTGCTGTCTGCAGTTGGATTCATTGTGGAATTCACTTGACTCATTTCTAGCAGTTGATTACTTCTTCTAGGTGCCGCTGGCGAATCTTATATGTGTTGTTCTTGTCCTAATTATTATCATTCATTACCAACCTTCATGTGATTATTCTATTCAGTAACCTTCCCTAGGTTACAACAATAGGTTACCACCCGCAACTTCCTATTCTTTTTGAAAATATTTTTTGTTAATTTTTCTAAAAATACCTGGAAAATATGCCAACAGATTATTGTCAGCCAAATCCTGACTGGTGAAGAGTTAGTCAATAAAGAATGGACACTAAGCATCTTGGTAAAAGCAATTGGTGAAACTCTGAATAATGTCCTTTGGAATGGTTGGCAAGACATCAGCTAATTGCCAATCGATTCGAAATTTATAAAACGGTAAATAATAGAGATTTCATTATAGTCGGTTCATATATTTTTATAATATAGTAAATTTTTATAAATTAAAAAAAATAAAGTTCATATTTATTTCTTTATCAGTTGGTAGATGATAGCCATTGAATTATAAACACTGCCGATGGAATAAAGGCACAATAAAATAATAGCGATGTCAACGGAAAAACCGTCCTTTTATAACATCTTTTTTATGTCTGTATTTCTGAGATGAGGTATTGTAATCATTTACATTATTTACATTGTTTGGACTGTTGTCGCCATGTTCACGACGCTACGGCCTTCTTCAGGTGATTGGAATTTCGAACTTTACTTCGTCCACCGGGGTAGATTGTTCTACTTCCACGTGCCATGCCTCTTCCGGATGTCTCAGTTATCTCCCTTTAACTCAACTCTCCAAGTTTTTGTTCACCCCTGCCGTAGCCAGGTATTGAACTCACAACCTTTTGCGTCAGGTCACTGGATCCAACGAATGCTTTCATCCACTGGGCCATGTGTCTTTGGAAAGCTGAGATAAAGGGAAATAACTGAGACATCCGGAAGAGGCATGGCACATGGAATTAGAACAATCTACTCTGGTAGACGAAATAAAGGGTTTACTTCGAAATTCCAATGACATGAAGAAGGCCGGAGCTTCGTGAACATGGCAACAACAATCCGAACAAGGTAAATAATGTAAATACCTTCTTTTCTTTTTTATTAAGGTTAACCATTGCCAAAAATTGATTCCAAGCCTGTTTTTGTCGATAATCTTAAAAAGAATATTTTACCGTTAAAATATTTTTACATGAGAAAAATATAGGGAAAAATTAAAAAAAATATTTCTTTATGCCTGTTTTCAACGAGGGTGTAGTCCCCTCCCCCAGCCCGAAATTTCTTTGTTTCTCCTCACCCGTGTAAATGGTGTAAACTAATTTCACGTGATACTATTTCACGTTCCATCGTACGCATTGGTAAAGAAAAAGAAAACCTTGATTATTATACCTATTGTTGAAGACAAAATGTTTCGGTCAATTACCCCCTGGCTATCATCAGGTATCCATTGCTAGGGCTGGTTATTTTGTCCCATTAATGCCAGTTCTTGTTCATTCCTGCTGAACCAATGTATATTGTTTCAATACAAAAATGGAGGATTGCTATCATATCTGAACTGAAACTACCCAGTTCTCGCTTGCGATTCTCCTCATACAACAACCTCACTCAGTAACCCTCTACCTTGACTGGCTCTCGGGTCTTATATTGATGAAAATCTTTGACTATGTATTATTCTATCACGATCAAAATATGTTTCCTGCGTTTTAAAACGCAATTACTTTCCATAAAATTTTCTCGTTAAGTTTGTATTATTGTATCATGATGCAAATATGTTTTCTGTGTTTTAAAATGCGATTCCTTTCCAGAAATTTTCTTAAGTATAAATTTTGTATCATGACGCAAATGTTTTCTGCTTTTTTGCTTATTTGATTTGACGGCGAAAATTTTTTGCCACTTTGTTTCTTTTATTTAAAGCTTTTTGTTCTTATTTGAAATAATTTGTATATCACAAAAAACATATATATATATATTTATATATTTCCCGTGTCTTGAATAGATCCTTCGGCGGTGGTGAGGATGAGGCCAAGAGGAAGATGGAGGTGGGTACATTTCCCCTTTTTTTTGTTCTTTGGTTAATACAAAAGAAATCGCGCAAACATGGACACACTTTTAAATAAACAATCTAATAAATAGTGTTTAATATTTTTGTTCAATTCACAAGAACAAAGAAAATGTCTTAATTCACTTTCATATGTTAAGTTTTGTTAAAATTCTAAACATCGCTTTTTAAATAAATAAACATTGCCAAAGAGTGAAGGTAGTTTAAAAAAAAAAAGTGGTGTCCTGGGGAAAAACTGTCCTTTTGACACTGTCTTATTGCAGGCACGTTTATCCATGTTTGCCAAAAATGTTTTCTTATATCTATAATTTCTAAATTGTCATCTGAAGTCAAGTAAATGGGACTTAAATTACTAATCACCATTTTAAAATCAATAAACATTGCCGAAGAGTGAAGGTAGTTAAAAAAAAAAAAAAAAGCGGTGTCATGGGAAAAACCGTCCTTTTGATACTGTGTCTTATTGTGGGCACGTTTATCCAAATTTACAAAAAATCGTTTATTATAATCATAGCTAATATTATCAAACAGTTAATGTTATCAAAATCTGTCTGTCCCATATATCTAAAATTGAAATTATTTCAATTTTCTATTAATTTTTATAACGTCAAATTATGCATAAAATGAATGTAAATTTTCTTCAAT
The DNA here is from genome assembly GCA_903632075.3 of Acanthosepion pharaonis. Taxonomy (NCBI): domain Eukaryota; kingdom Metazoa; phylum Mollusca; class Cephalopoda; order Sepiida; family Sepiidae; genus Acanthosepion; species Acanthosepion pharaonis. The sequence continues at coordinate 856,904 of CAHIKZ030005323.1, read as the reverse complement.
GTTTATATTCTGTTAATATCATCAACCGGTTAATGTTATCAAAATTACCCTATTCCAGAACTGATCGTAATAAATGGCTTATTAATAGACGTATGTACTGATGTAAAAAGACAAAGTTTTCTAAAATCCACATTTTCAGATAAGAATGCTATTGTAAATATTATTCTGAGAATTTAATACATTTTTTATATATTTACTATTATTAACAATGTTTTCGGTCGATACCTGATGAAGGTTGAATGTATTAGTTGAAACGGTGGATTATTTAAAACTCTTTCTACAAGAAAATTCCGTACAGTTATTGGTTATAAATACCTCTTGTTAGATCGAACAAAAAACTGAAATGTTGTCTTTCTAGAGAAAGAGGTTAACTTCATAGGTTCAGTTGAGCCCTTTGTGAACAGAATGATTGAATTTATTTCTGAGATATACGCGACGAAGTCAAGACAAATAAACAGAGTAATAATAATAATAATAATAAAAAAGAATTGTTTTAACTTGATACAAAATAAGGATCTTTTCCGTTAATTCATCCCGAAATAAAAAACAATTTATATTTAAAATCCACACCAATATTTAGAAATGTCATTAAAAATTTGTTCAAAAATGTATTACCTCAAGTTCTTCACAAAATTTTTATAGTGACTATATTATTTGACCAGAAATAAATATGATTTTATGGTCGGGAAGTCGTGACCCTTGGATCCAATTTCCTTTCTTCAGCGGCATCTCTTCACGACATTCATTGAAACGGCACCGCCACCTACCTTGTCGATGTGTTAAGCTCAAACTCACATCGTGTCCTTTAGCGTATTTCATCGACGTAGAAAGACTATTTAATCTCTATAAGGAGCGAACCCCCACTTTCCTTGTCGTTACATTTTCATATTAACTCCAGCAACTCCATGGAAAGCTAAAAAAAAGTTTTTGATTTAAAATTTATAATTTGTAGAGGGCCGTGGCTGTTATGTTGTTGATAGAAGTCAGACGTAGAAGAAACGCAAGTAAGGTTCAGATACTCCTGCCCGCCGGGCCCAACTACATAAAAAGGTTGGACTTTGATTAAGTCCAAAGAAGAAGGCAAAGAAACCAAACAAAACACAAGACCGATAATATATGTATATATAAATATATATTAATAACAAGTTACAATACATGGAAACAGTACAAAGGATGAAGTGTGTGTGAATATTCTGTATGTGCGTGTGTGTGTGAATATTCTGTATGTGCGTGTGTGTGTGAATATTCTGTATGTGCGTGCGTGTGTGAATATTCTGTATGTGCGTGCGTGTGTGAATATTCTGTATGTGCGTGCGTGTGTGAATATTCTGTATGTGCGTGTGTGTGTATTGTGCTTTAGCGTGTTTCCACGCTAAATTTCAAGAGTGTCAAAAATATAATAAAAATATAAACAAACTTTGATTTTTTTTTTTTTAATTTATAATTTCAAAATGTTATGCGTTTGATAGACAAGAAGAAGAAAAGACTTACTGAAGTCGAGGCGGGACGTTGGACCTGTGAGGAAGACACTAAGTCTTACAATGGTAGAATAGATAACATATACTCGTGTGTCTTACTTCACTGTATTTTTATTTCTTGTCCCCAATGAAATTAAACATTATGGAGTTAAAGGGAGCTAACTATGCAAAAAGTCATTGTTTGTTACAGATTAGTCGTTCCCAACCGATTTGGGGCCATGCTCCACTTTGGTATGTCTAAAATTCTGGTGCCCCACTCACTGTAATATTTAATTCTTACTTATTCAAAATTTGACTGCAATTCACATGAAGGAATCTTTAAAAAAAAAGGCCATTAACTTGGTTTCTAAACAAGTCTCCAAAGACCATGGCGTCCATGACGGAGAAAAATTACAAAAACGAAAAGACAGTTATATTTTCAAAACATAATCAGTCAGTTGTGTGCTATACGTGATACACATTTAGACAGTCATGTATCTTTTAAATACATAACTGACGAGGCAGATTTTTTTCCCTGCAGTAGGCCGCCATTTCTTTCTATGGTAACTGAAAGGCAGAAATATAAAATATTTCAATGAAAAACTTATTCTGTAATATACTTTGATCATTTTAATCATGAATTGCCCCCCTTATTCTGTTGGTAGAGTAAGCCGAATGGTGCACATCCTACGCATACCCCACCAAAATATTACCATGCCCATCCGGTTGGTCAGGCGCCTCATGTTGGAAATCATTGATAGAATATAAATATACAACATGAAAGAGTGTCAAAAATTGTTTAAAATAACAAACACCCTCTGATTTAAAATTTATAATTACTTGGGGTGAACTAATATTTACGATAAGTAACTTTACATTATTTGGGGTAAATTAACAGATCCCAGATTAAATTTAGTGTGACTTAGGTTTTTTGTTTGTGTGTGTGTGTGTGTGTGTGTGTGTGTGTGTGTGTGTCTGGAACTGGCGATGCAAACGTATCACTCGCTGGTTTTCTAAGATGCATAAACTTTTCAACATTTCTACGTTGTCTGCTTTTGACTCATTTTTTTTTTTTTTTTGTCCAGGCCAAAAAGCTGAGGAACCTCGAAAAACAAAAAGAGGAAATGGCTGAATATGAAGAAATGAGAAAAGCCGAGAGAGAGAAGGACGAAGAAGCAATCCGGCAATTGAGATTGAGGAGAGTAAGTCTTTGATGCCAATTCCTTACCAAAATTACAGACCAAATATATATAGATCAAAAAAAAATATTACTATAAGATATTACTAAAACATTATATATAAGATATATAAAACATATTCTTATTTATAAGGCCCAATGACATTATTAATGAGATATTACAGGATCCTTTTATAATTATTTTATAGTTCCCTCTCCTTAATAATGTTTTCTTTTCCTCGTATTCTCTCACGCTCATTATCTCCCATTGAGTCTTAGTGGCTTTATTGCCTTGCTTATGGTGACATGATTTTTAAAAAAAGTATAACTCTTATGGAAGTCTCTTTCCTACAAGCAAGCCGCTAGTGGCGCGCTGGTGGCCAGCCGATGGCAACGCCAGCGGTCCGCCAGTGGTAACATTGCCGAGAGGAACACACCGGTCGTTCGACAGCGATAAACGCTAGTGGCATGCCAACCAGTGGCAGATTGGTAGCTTACGTGTAGGGCCCGCCCTTGTGGGAAGTTAGTAGTTTGCATATGTAATTATTACCAGCATATCATTGTGTCTTTTTTTCTTTCTTTTCTTTTTAAATCGCACCCCCTCTAAGTGCTGAAAAATATTGGAAGAGTTATGTCAAATACTTTACTATTATTATTATTTTGCTTGTCCCACCTTTCGTTAGTTCGCACGACCGCCACGCCTTGCCAATACTTCATAAATAATGAACTACTTCGTTTTGATCGCGTGGAAAGAGGGGGAAAGCACTACTTTGTTTCAGTGAGAGAATTAAAGAAAGGAAGATAGACTGAATAAAGAGAAACAGAAAAAAAATCAGAATAAGCTGATAAAAACAGATACTACACTTTGATCTTAACCAAAATGCCGAGGAGCGTTTAATTTTTTCAGCGCACTCGCGTCGCTACCGAATGTGACACAAGGTCGAGGTTTAAAGTGAGTTTAACGGCAATATGGTGGGAAAATTGCCCAAGACCGCTAGGCACTTATCCTTTTGGGGATGCCTCAGGTGCCAAGCAATAAACCCAACCCCCTCCCGAAGGAGAGGTACTACCTGTGGAGAAGGGCCCCTGGGGATTGGGCTTAAAATTATTTGAACCTCTCCGAGCTAAAAGGTTGAGAAGCTATGGCAATCAAGATATAGCGGCTATTTTTCAGACGCACAGTATCGAACGACAGAAATCGAGTGAGGCAGTTACCGTAAATAAATAAAAAAAAATCTATTTAATTATTTTAAAATTATTACTGACAGAAATGTTTGTATGAAGGGTATTTGGTTAGTATTATAATAAAATGATATCTTCTGTAATTTAAAATATAATATGGCAATATATGTAACGGTTACGCAGTCTGAGCTCCTTGTTATGGGGAATGGAAAAATTATTTGACGCCATAGTATATGATTAGAAAACAAGGAGTACCCAGGGTACTAATACATTACTATTTATTTATTTTATTGTTTTGTTTTTTCATGTTAGCATTCTTGGCTTATTTTTTATTTTTAACGATTTGTTTGCTTTGACAGTAGTTTTAATAGTAGAGGTAAAAATCCTACATTACTCTTGCAGAAAATATAACCCATGGAATTGCAAAGTTGCTTCAATATTGATTTCATTTGTAACGGTATGGTTCGTATTCGCTTTCTTTTGACTGTGGTTCCGTTTCATTCTAAATTCTCCTTCAACTCTATATTTCTAACATCTCCACCTAAACTCTGAAATGTTATTTATTTATTTTCTTCCTTCAGTAGGAGTAGATAGGTTTTTTGAATAGGAGTAAAGGTTTATCCCTTGTTTCCTGTTTAGGATTGGGTTTCCGGTTCCTTCTAAAGTCTACTTCAACTCTATACTTCTAACGTCTCCACCTAAACTCTGAAATTTTCTTTACTATTTTTTCTCAATAAGAGTAGATAGGTTCACCTATCGCCCGTTTTATACACCATTCCGATCATTTGAACAGGAGTAGAGGTTTATACCTTGCTTCCTGTCTCAGCCTAAACTCTCATATTTATTTACTGTTTATTTATTTAATTATTGTCCTTAATAGGAGTAGATATATTCGATTATCACCCGGTTCACACTCCTCCGTTTCTTTTGAACAGGAGTTGAGTTTTATCACTTATTTCCTGTTTAGGTCTAAGTTTCCAGTTCTTTCTAAAGTCTTTTCATTCGCTTCCATTTCCAGTAGCCCCTTGTGTCTTAGTGGCATTATCGCCTTGCTTGGAGTGAGTTGATCAAAAACAAACTTAACAAGCAGGATTCTTTCTTAAATATGACGATAAAGTTAATTGTAGAGATTATTCAAGCAGAAAACTAATGCAATTGCAAAATAACTAAAATAAGCCTTACAAAATCAGCAGTGTCATTTTTATAGCCATCTGTCAGTAATATTATTGCCAAGATTGTTCTTTTATGTTTGTATAAGTAGCGAAGAAATCGTTCTAAGTAATCGAAACAAGTGCTGCATAATTTGTTGCAAAATAGAAACTGAAAATTGAATAACAAGCTAAAATAAATATTTTCCAGAAACAACGGAAAAGTCACAAATGTATTTCTATTTTAAATAAAAAAAAAGAAATATTATTATTGATTATTTATTTATTTATTTTACATGCTTGGGGTCGATAAGCGATCAAGTATCCCATGAAGCGGTCGATAGTCTAAAATGTATGGGCATCTCAATGTCAGACTAAGTTATGTTTTATTTAAAAAGAAAATAAAGGTTATGAACGTCAGGATCACCAAACAATAAAACAAGGATTATTTCACATCTGTGCATCCGTACATTAATCTTTGCCTACCATTTGAAAAGAAGTTTAATGTTTTATTTCTTTTTTTCCATTAGGAACAACGTAAGAAGGAACGGGCCGAGGAGGAAAAAAGGTTGGCTGAGCAGAGGAAGATCGAGGAGGCTAGACGCAAGGCAGAGGAGGTAAGCAAGAAATTGAGCAAAATCTTCTGGGAGAATGCAATGGCCAATGATTTTTACAATAGAAAATGCATTGCCAATGGTTTTTACAATAAAAATGCATTGGCCAATGATTTTTACTATAAAAAGTTTCTGGCCAATGATTTTTACTATAAAAATTTATTCAAATGATTTTTTAGTATAAAAATGCATTACAAATGGTTTTTATTACAAAAATGCATTACAAATGGTTTTTATTACAAAAATGCATTACAAATGGTTTTTATTACAAAAATGCATTACAAATGATTTTTATTACAAAAATGCATTACAAATGATTTTTATTACAAAAATGTATTACAAATGATTTTTATTATAAAAATGCATTACAAATGATTTTTATTATAAAAATGCATTGGTCAATGATTTTTATTATAGAATACATTGCAACTGGTTTTATTACAAAAAAAAATCATTGGCCAATGATTTTTTACTATTAAAATGCATTGGCCTATGATTTTTACTATAAAAATGCATTGCGAATGATTTTTATTATAAAAATTCATTGGCCAATGACTTTTACTATTAAAACGCATTGGTCAATTATTTTTACTATAAAAATGCATTACAAATGATTATTACTCTAACATGCATTGGAAATGATTTTTATTATAAAAATACATAATAAATGATTTTTACTATAAAAATCCATTGCGAATGATTTTATTATAAAATGCATTGACCAATGGTTTTTACTATAAAATTGAATTGCAAATGATTTTGCGATAAAAGTACATTTTATAGGACAATGTACTTTTTATTATAAAATCAAACAAAAAGGCAAAAACTTTTTATAAAATAGTGCATTGCAAATAATTTTACTAACTAAATGCGTTTTATAGATTGTGAAATACTTGGACATCAAACCGATGTACTTCACAAACTATAAAATGCATTTTTATAGTAAAATCTGTGTGAACACACACACACACGTGTGTGTGCGTGTGTGTGTGTGTAATGATCCGTGTCGAAATAGATCTCAATACGAGATGATGCTTATGATTGTGATGTTCTCTTTTATCCCGGATTTCAGGAAGAGAAGAAAAAGAAGAAGAAGGAAGAGGAATCGAGGAAGAAGGAGGAACGCGAAAAGAAGAAGAAGGACGCTGAGGAGAGGCTTAAACCCAAGAAACCCAACTATGTTATTGCTAAGAAAAGCGGCGAGGGTGCCGAACCAAAGGAGGTAAGAAGCCACTCTCGTTCTTTAAGATACACAAAATGATTAAAAAAAAACAGCTGAAATTTAAGGTAATAATTATAATACTGATGAAATCCTCAAAAGCAACCAACTAATATTTATTTTTAACCAGAGAAAATAAAACCTCCAATATATTCCTTACCATGTAAATGCTTACAGATTATAGACTCAAATCTAAACGACCCTTTACATATCCTCGAAATTAATTTTCCGATTTAATGTTACTGTATTTTATTTGCTATAACTCAGGGGTGGCCAACATTTTGATTCCATGCGCCATTATTTTGTACGATTAATTTAAATGCACCACACAAACATTCACTTCCTTTCAGTACGTGTTGTAATATTGACATATTTTAAAGTTATAATAAAATCTATTTATTTGAAAAATATATGCTTATGACCAGGGGTGTATGCAGGAGTTTCAAATGTGCAATAAATATAAAATCACTGAAATGAATGAGTAGAAGTGGCTTATTTATTTATTTTTTTCATCAAAAGGATGCAATGCGCCACAGGTTGGCCATCCTTGCTATAACTTGTCTAAATTAACAACTCATTGAAATTTATAGCCCTAACCTGTTTCCTTTTCTTTTCAGCCCACCTCTAAAGAAGATATGCAGAAATCTAAGGAGCAGCTGGAAGAAGAGAAGAAGGCCATTTTGGCCCAGAGAATACAACCTCTGGATATCAGTGGCATGGACATCGAGAAACTGAAGGAAAAAGCCAAAGAATTGCATGACCATTTACGAAAACTTGCTGGCGACAAATTCGACCACGAGGAAAACTACAAGAGGCAACAGAAAGACGTGAGTAATTTACAAACCCCTTTCAAAATACATTGGCCTTATTACCCACGAATCTATTAATGATTCTAGTGACATGTAAGAACTCTAACAACGCCGACGTTAAATATCTACACACTTGACACAACTGTATACTATTCATTATTATTATTTTATCCCTCGTCTTTTTCAATCGTTTGTGGAGAGGGGAACTTCTTTAATTGTTTGAGGATAACGTGGCGGCGCCCATCTTCTCTCCAAGCTCCTCACTGACAGCCGAAACCACGGAGTATGGTATTGGGTTGCCCTCAATCACTACACTAGATCATCAGGGTTTTTTTTTTTTTTTCAAAGTTGTCATTCTCCTAGACCAGCCACCAGCCAAGGATATAGAACCCAGTCTGTCCAGCTGGAGACGAGGGAGCTGAATACAAATCTTCCCCAAGTTAAGCAACGTCGAGCCTGATCATTACCTTAATGGATGACCGCTTTGGAATATCAGGTGCAGTAAGCTTGGATGTGTGGGTGGTGTAATGGATAATGGCTCGGAAATGTTAATCAGAGAGCCAAGTTCTAACTGAAGCTGAGGTTTCTATATTCACTCCCACGCAAATACCCTTGGGAAAGATATGAATCTACCTCTTCTCCCCCAGTTGTGGCATCACTAAAACGTTATTATCTCAAAACAAAAATCTTACAATCTAAAAATATTTTCTGGCTTTAAATAACCTGCAAATTGTTGATAAGCTGTATATAACGAATCAATCAAAAAACGTATGTCCATTCCACAAAGCCGTTCCTTACAGATTGGCCACAGATTCTCGACTGGATTTAAAACAGGAGAGTTTCTGAGCCAGTCCATAGTACTTTGATTTGCTTACTGGTAAGGCTTGCCAGTGTGTTCTTGCAGCGTTAGAATTGTATTGAACTCACACTCTTTGGATCCTGTCACTGGATCTAACCAAAGACTTTATCCACTGTGCCATGTGTTCTTGAGGACATCTGTGTATGAGAGTGTGAGTTCAATATCCGGTTAAGGCAGTGCAGAATTTTGAGAGGGAAATTAACAGGAGATAACTGATAACTGACATCCATTCAACATGACACGTGGAACTAGAACAGTCTACCCCAGTATGCAAAATAAAGGGTTCAGTTCGACATTCCAACCATCTGAAGAAGGTCGGAGTGTACAACGGCTGAAACGTTGTAATAAGTATGGCGACAAAGATGAAGACAATAGTTCGAATAATGTAAATAATGTACATATCTCTGAAATATAGACACAAAACTGTAATAGATAGCAGAAACATCACTTGAGGATTGTCAACAACATTGAGGATTATTCTTAAATAGCCTCGTTAGATCAAAACTTCCTTTATGGATATCATACATAGCGCCAAATCCGTTCAGAAATATCCAAACTTTCAGTTGTATACAACCGCTTTCCCAGATCAATGGTCAAAATGGCTTTCAGCGAGAAAAGCCTGTGGATCTTTTTTCGTCGAACTTTATAAACTGGCCCTACAGAATCACAAACGAAACGGTATTAGATAGCAAAAACTATGATCTGGCATTGAAATAAGAACAGTGATGACACCTATCATAAAAATTCAGAATGTGGATTTAATAAATACTAAACATTTCAAGTACCTAGGTGTATGGATCACTTATAACAAATTTAGTACTGAATTGAACATAGAAAAGTCTACGCCAGAGATAGTTTTGCTCAACACTACAAATTGCTACGCAACCAAAACATCAACCTGGAAACTCGAGTCATGTTCTTAAATAATCTAGTCAAATCGAGACTTTCATATGGATGTCATGTATGGCGCAAAACCCGTTTAGAAATATATAAACTGTCAGATGTATGCAACCGCTTTCTAAGATTAAAGGTGAAAATAATAGTAATAATACTTTTCAGGTAAAGACGAGTGTGTGAATGACGGGGTGGGGTGCAAACCGTTTGAACATTTGAGGGACTGATATGTTTATTATTGATCTCTTTGTATAATCAATACAATAAGTTTTGTGCGCACATTTTTTATTTTATTACTGTATACCTACTTTTGAATTCCCCTGTACTATTAACGAGGGAAGATTTTTGAAGATCGAAGTTGACAGGGAAGTAAGAAGCCGGGATCTAGATGTGTGATAAAAGGAACTGTTAGCATAGAACTTACGGTTACATCTAACCATTTCAACTGTAATATGATCAGATCTTGCCGACAATCTAAAACCGTGCTCAACTTCATAAAGTATAGGCGTCATGTGCTGTCAAAATTATCCTTTAGACATCAATAATAGGAAATAGATTTACATTTGCTTCTATATCTAACAGTTTAGGTAACTCCATTGATATAATCAAATTATTGACCATTTTATTTTATTTTTTAGCTTATTGAACTCGCCGAGAGAGCCAGGCAGATGAGCAAGGGGTAAGTAAAAAATTATTGCCAATGAATTTTTACAGTAAAAAATCATTTTTTGTATCTCTATAGTAAAAATAATCGACAATGAATTTCTACAGTAAAAAAAATCATTTTTTGTATTCCTGTAGTGAAAATCATTGCCAATGAATTTCTACAGTAAAAGAATCATTTTCATTGTATTTCTATCGTAAAAATAATATCCAATAAATTCCTATAGTAAAATGAATCTCCTATATAAAAAATTTTCACTATTGCTGTATTAAAAATCATTGCTAGTGAATTTCTGTATAAAAATTATTTTCACTGTAATTCTATAGTAAACATAATAGCCACTTCATATCTATAACAAAAATCAATGTCTATGAAAGCTAACACTACTCCTCATTTATTTTAATTACAGCAAGGGCAAGAAAACTGGAAGTGACATCCAGAGAGTAGATGATTCGTAAGTTGTTTTTCTTTTCATCTTTTTGTGTCGATCTCCTGAGATCAAATGGAAGTCTTACATATGATCTATCGCCAAAGATGCAGAAAAAAAAAAAAGGTTTTCGGCTATCTGATCGCTCCGTTAACCACCAAACTCTATACTCTTCTACAAGAGCCAGATCAGACCGAAAATGGAGCACTGTTGTCATATTTGGATCTTCAAGTCTCTACGAGTCCTTTTGGGTGACGAATTATTTTCTACATCCCAACCTCTCTCGCACAAGCTGGATGTGGCTAGCCTCTCACTACTCTATTGCTACTTCCATGGAAAGTGCTCGGACGAGCTACATCTCCTGGTTCCACCATGTCTAACATTCGTGGTTAGGACCCGCCATGTGACTTACATAGTGGCAAACAAATCCATACCCCTACCTGTAGATAAAGGCAATATGTATAAAGGTAAAAGACAATAGGTAAACTGTAATATTAGCTGATGCGTTTCGTCCAATGCGGACTTTTTCAAGGCAAAAACGAAATGAATTTATTAAAAACAAAGTAACTATTAACAACAAAGCAAAATGTCCTAAAAAATGTTTTCTAAATTCTAGTTGCTAAGGACATCCATTGCACATAGAAGAAGAACGAGCTCGTGTAAATGGTTGACAGAACAGGGAATACGAGAGAGGTAGCAAAAAGACAAAAATTACTGAGAGCTACAAAGAACGGGAAGTTGTGGAGAGCCATGTTCGCCCACGCCCTTGAAGGGCAAATAAGAGATGAAGATACAAAGATTTTAAATATATATTTACAGGAAATAAAACAAAGATTTCTAAACTAAATTTAGAATAGAACCTACAAAACTATTTGCATTGTATACTTTTAAGTGCCGTGTCCTTTCGGGCGATCAAGGCACTCCACTACTTCCTATCCTTTGTAACTCCTAGCAATGTTTGCATTTTTTACTATCCCACCCTGTTTTGTCAGCCATTTGCACAAGCTCGTTAGGTAAATTCCTCAGTGTTAAGCTTTCGCCTCCAACACGTCCTGTTAGTGTGAAATTTTCTAGGCCTTCTTTCCTCATTAATAGCAGATTAGAATGAGGAGTCAGCGGGTCGAATACTAATTCCAGTCGGTTTTGTTATATTCCCTTTTGCGCAAATACACTTGAGAAAGGTATAAATCCGTTCCCCTGGATATGGGTTAAATAGTACGACTTGTATTTGGAAAAAAAAACATTTGTTATTTTCATATAAATATTCACTCGCAAAAAAAGAAATATTCTTACAATCCGAAATATGTTTCGGCTTTAAATAACCTACAAAGGGTTGATAAGCCGTAAAAAATACCAATCCTATCTCATTACGTACCCTAGAAATTTCCACTGTACCTTTCTTTTTTTCAGTAGAAGTGTCTTTTTGTTTTCATTTTCTTAAACCTTCCTCGTTGCTCCCATGCTCCCTATATGTTATTCTCAGTATCCTTCTGTAGAACCACATATCTATTGCTACAAGTCTTTCTTCATCCATGAGGAAATTGTCCAGCATTCACAGTCATAGAGGAAGATTTATATTAAATACCAGTTGAGGAGTCTTTCCTTTGTTTTTAATACAAGCTGCGGTAGAAATACCTCCCACATTTTAAAGGTTGACAAAAAGTGTTGACACCTAGAGAAGGTTACTGAATAGAATAATCAGACGAAGCTTAGTAATGAACAATAATACTTAGGACAAGAACAACACATATAAGATCCGCCAGCGGCGCGTAGAAGTTGTAGTCAACTGCTAGAAATGAGTCAAATGAATTCCACAACTGCAGGATATCTACCAACCGCCCCACGCGGTCAATTATGGCACAAGGATGAATTTAAAGTGAGGTATCCGAACCCGTAGGCTCGTCTAAAAATTCCCCGTAAACCCCGTATAAAACGGGGTCTGGCAGCTGCCCTTCGACATAGTTTCGTCTGGACATTCTCTCTGCCCTGAAGCAGAGAGTTTGACCAGCACAGCCGGGGACGAACCTCCAACTGCAGACCAACATACAGTATTTACTACTGCATTTATTTGAATGGGGACATACCCATTAACGTCCATAGGTAAGAAAAAAAAACGTATCTTACTGTTGTTTAAACAAAGGGTTACAATTTTTATTCATTTGGTTTTACAAATGACATCCTTCAAATGGTGGACTCTACTTGCCATAGATTTTTGTAGACAATTTCTAAAGTTTTCTATCACCCAGAAATTCAAGGTTTTTGAAGTGGCTTTCATTTAACTGCTGAAACTGTGACCATGAAATTTTCATTGTTTTTCTACCTGAAACAACATCAGTCCAACTCAACTGATTGATGTTATATTCAGCACTTCGACTCCAGAGTTTCGTAGACGAACCGTTTTTAATCGTTCTGTCTATTCGTCAGGAGATTTCAGCAATTGACTGCGGAGTTTCGCATTTTAGTTATTTGTATACTAAGTTAAAAATTAATTTATGGGCTAGTTATTAATGTTAGAGAGATTTTTCTACTTGTGTGGGTCTGCGTATATATATATATATATATATATATATATATATATATATATATATATATATATATATGTGTGTGTGTGTGGTGATTTCTCCTTTTCATCCTCTTCTCGTCTACTTATCCCTTCTCTTAATTCCTTTTCCTTTTTTTTTTCTTTTCTCTTGCGGCTCTGAGTGTCAAATTGGTTGGCCGTGAGCAAAAAGATATTTATGGGGTTTGTCTCAGAAACAACTAAACAGAAATTACTATAACCTATCAATTATCGATCTTTCTTTCAAACAGTATCTTTTTTTCTTTTGCAGTTTCGATCACTTGGCTGATAAATATGCAGGGTGCCCAGTAAGTAGAAATTTCTATTCATTCTTTTGATTATTGTCTCATGCGAAATGAAAGAATTGTCACCATTACGTGAGACAAACTGATTCCCAAAATAATGAAATAAAATAATCTATTTTTCAAAGAATTTACCATTATTCCATGAACCAAAGGTAAAATCCACAATTAAGGGTGCCGTCATATTCATCCCATATTTACAGTAAATTTTCATCGTAAAAGAAAATCATTGGTAAAGCATTTAAATACAAAATGGAAAGAGTCCTATGTCACGCGTTTCGGCCTTCAAAAAGACTTCATCAGATTCATAATATTTTATGAATGGAATTATATCTATTACATAGTGGCCGACAGGTTAGAACGTTAGCTTTCTGACCATGACATACGAGTTCGAAACAAACCATGAACGATTTGTCAGGAAGGAGTCTTCCTGGTGTTATCCGATTGGATCGAGGTCGATCCCAGCGTGGGGCATCTTTGGAAAGTGCCTGAAAACCATACCACGGGTTGACCCAAGCCTTGTGAGTGAAATTGGGAAAACGGAACTCTTGGGAGGGGGCTCGATATCTGTGCTAGCACGGAGTCACAAGTCATCGTGACTGAGGGTTTGAGTGCGCTGGTGTTGTTCAGATTGTTGATCATTCTAGATTACAAACTGTCTCCCAGAAACTAAGGTCTGCTCAGTATAGTTGTAGTATAAACCACAGGTTGACTCTGTAGCTGTTGAACAAACACAAATGTGCCTGAGTGAGAATCTGCAATAGGAATTGGCTAGCGGCCCTAGTAGACGGGTATCCTAGGATACGAGTGGCCATCTATTATATACAGTTAAGATGAAGACAAATAGAGTACGTAACATTTAATTTAAAAGAGGACTCAATACAGAGTAGAGCAATATTATTTATTTTAAGAATTTACGTCGAAAACGTCAGAATCGCTACACAATTGCAGCCGTGTTTCAATGCATATCAATGCATCTCATCAAGCGATTGTAAATTACCGGCAAGTGAATGATTTATTTACATTTAAAAGAAAAATACAACCTCTTTTTGCTGTTAAATCTAAATAAATCATTCACTTGCAGTAATTTACAATCGCCTGATGAGATGCATTGATATGCATTGAAACACGACTGCAATTGTGTAGCGGTTCTGACGTTTTCAATGTAATATCCTATAATAAATATATGTGTCTGTGTGTGTGTGTGCGCGCGCATTTTAATTCTACAAATCATTGGCAAGGCATTTTCATAGAAAAATCATTGGCTAATACATTTTTATAGTAATAGTTATTGACCGATGCATTTTCATAATAGAATCCTTGGCTAATGCATTTTCATACTAAAAATCAATGGCCAATGCGTTGTCATAGTAAAAATCATTGGCCAATGCGTTGTCATAGTAAAAATCATTGGCCAATGCATTTTCATAGTAAAAATCATTGGCCAATGCGTTTTCATAGTAAAAATCATTGGCCAATGCATTTTCATAGTAAAAATTTGGCCATTGCATTTTCGTAGTAAAAATCATTGGCCATTGCATTTTCATAGAAACAAAATAATTGTCGAATGCATTGTCATAGCAAAATTCGTGGGCAATGACCAGATTAAGTCGGATTTTTAAAAATCTCCAAACGTCTATTTCCGATCGATATAAACCTTAACTCAAAAAATGTTTTTCGTTGGTGATACTTAGGAAACATTTTCCGTCCCCGTTTTTTTTTTTTTTAATGTTTAATGTTTGAGTATAATGTGCCTTTCATTTTGCCATTGTTTGAAATAATAATGTACACTTGGTAATAAGAGTTTTCTATTTTTCTCACAGCCTAAAATCATGCTTCACAGCAAATATGAACGTCTCACAGATCACCGAAGTTACGATGAAAGAAAAGATCTGTATTCGAAATTAACCACGGAGTTAGAACAACAACAAGAAAAAGATCGTCAAATCCGAGAACATATGAAAGAAGTGAGAAGTCAGAACGAACCGAAAAGAGAGGATGAAGAAGCAGCCCCAGCTGAAGAAGTTTCAGCTCCAGCAGAGGAAGCACCTGCTGAAGAGGCCCCTGTTGAAGAGGCCGGCGGTGAGGAAGTTGCCGCAGAAGCCTAAATCTGCTGACACAATCTTGCCAACATAGAAACAAAAAAAGGTAGGTGAACAATAAAAACCTCCAATTGACAAGAGATTCGAGAAAAATCTCTTGGCAATATTAATTCCATAATAAAAATCATTGATAATACATTTTCATGATAAAAATCGTTGGACAATGAATTTCATAGTAAAAATATTTGCAACGAATTTCACAGTAAAAATATTTGCCACAAATTTCATAGTAAAAATAATAGCAACGAAGTTCACAGTAAAAATAATAGCAACAAATTTCATAGTAAAAATAATAGCAACGAATTTCATAGTAAAAATAATAGCAACGAATTTCGTAGTAAAAATATTTGCAACAAAATTCATAGTAAAATAATTGTAAGGAATTTCACAGTAAAAATAATAGCAACGAATTTCATAGTAAAATAATTGTAACGAATTTCATAGTAAAATAATTGTAACGAATTTCACAGTAAAAATAATTGCAACGAATTTCACAGTAAAAATAGCTGCGACGAATTTCATAGTAAAATAATTGTAACGAATTTCATAGTAAAATAATTGCAACGAATTTCACAGTAAAAATAATAGCAACGAATTTCACAGTAAAAAAATAATAGCAACGAATTTCACAGTAAAAAATAATAGCAACGAATTTCACAGTAAAAATAATTGTAACGAATTTCACAGTAAAAATAATTGCAACGAATTTCACAGTAAAAATATCTGCAACGAATTTCACAGTAAAAATAATTGCAACGAATTTCACAGTAAAAATAATTGCAACGAATTTCACAGTAAAAATAATTGCAACGAATTTTCATTTCTTTCTCAATAACCATCATAAATTTTAACACGAAAAATATATTTTCCACAGTGATCCGAAATAGACATTTTTTTCTTTTAAGGATATTAACCATTATTATTTTTATTATTTTCAGAAATGTTTAGTGTTTGAGTGTAATGTGCCTTTTCTAGTCAAGACTACTGTACTTAATTCAGACAACAACGATGTCCAGCAGGTACGGCGCTGTTTCGATGACCAAGTCTCTTGGCATCTGTTCGGACTGACCGACCTCCGTCCTCTACAAATAAATAACCCCACCCCTGTCCTGTGCCTGCCACTGACTCTCAGCACCCGGGTTCCACCTTTAACTGACCATCAACTGACAACAGAAGCAGAGAAAATAACAAAGTTGGGCGATCAAATTTAGAACGACCAGTTCGAACTTTGTCGCTGTTACGTCATAATGACGTCACCAGAACGATCAGGATTACCTAATTTCTCGTCGTCGTCGTCGTCGTTGTCGTCATTTTGGGCTTTTTCTTTTTTTCTATATTTCCATCTATGGCAGTTAAGCACGGGATATATACAACAATCAACCATTTTAAAAATGAAATAATGAAAAATGTAATAAGTTCAAAGGTCAACACACTACTACAACAACTTGTATGTGCCTCTTCACTGAACTTTTTGTTTTTCATCTTTTTACCTGTTTTTTTTTTTTCTTTAATTTTAAAATTTTTAAACTATTTTTTATTCGAGGCGCCAACGGAACTCGAGCGCACCAGATACTTCAGTTTTTCGACACCAAATCAAAAACATGCAATTGAAATGTTACAAACGGAATCCATCAAAAATAAGATCCGCCATTAAAAAAAAAAAACAATCTATCTCTAAGCTCCGATTGTCGCCCTTTGCAATATCAGTGAGGAAGCCCTTGTTTATATATGTACCATTCTAATACTGAATAAACAGTGTGACTAATTCTTTCCCTTACATGTTTTTCCATTTCTATTTTATCTTTCGTCTTACTTTTTCCTTTTTTGATGTTTTTATTTCTTTTTTTTTACCCATGTTCTAAAGCGAGATTAACTGCCACGTTAAAATATTATAAAATTTTGAATTACTTCTTTCATCTTATTTTTCTTGCTTTTCCACCAAGTAGTAATAGTCTGAAGTTGTCTGAATTTCTTAGATGAAGCCTTGTCAATTATTATTCATTTTTCACTAGTATTTCTTTCATCTTATTTCTCTTGCTTTTCCACCAAGTAGTAATAGTCTTAAGTTGTCTGAATTTGAATGAAGCCTTGTCAATTATTAGTGAAAAATAGGTTGTTAAACACTAGTCTATGTTATAGGTGTTGGTTGTTAACGTTTTTATTATTTTTTAAAATGTGAAAAAAAGAATCTACAATAATTACGTACCATAACATATTTTATTCCTGAACAAACTAAAATGGAAAGAATACTAAAGGAGTGAATGAAGGGGTATATATAAAGATGCCCTTATGCGCATGTATATAAAGATGCCCTTATGCGTATGTATGTGTGCGTTAAGTTTATATGAAATTGTGATCGATTTACATTTTGAGACGAGTTTCTTTATTCGTTTGTTAGAGTTATATTAGATTATATCAATGTGTAGTCAAGTAATATTAGGCTGGCTGGCGGTCAAAAGTTCCCACAAAAAAGAAAGTAAGTAAGACATGTCTTGTCTTTATGGTATCCTGTGGCTAAAATGTACTACTTTTGACAACGCCATCTGGTGGTCAGTAAAATTTCTTTGGCAGACAAGTGCGGTAATCTCGAACAGAAAATGAAACATGCAATCTATGTAACTGAGGCTGAATGGGTGTGATGCTAGCAAATCCACTCCCTAAACTAACCCTAACCCTGCTATTGAAACTGTAGGTAGCTTTGTGCGCCACCGGAAGTCAATGAAGATGATACAAAAAATTAATTGCATAAACTTAATAATAATAATAATAATTACAAGGATCTTGATATCGAAATAGATAAAATATGTGGCACTTCAGGACATCAAAATTCCAGTTGTAATTGGATCCCTCGGATTAATCGGAAAAGATTCCAAAAGACTCATTGAACAGATTCCTGGAAACCTATGCCTTAAAGAAATCCAAAAACTTTTTCTCGTGAGTACAGCCCACACATTACAAAGGGAGTTTTCTATGTAAAATATGTGTGTTGTTTTTTTTTCCAAAACTGCTGTGTAAAATGCCATGATGCCATTTCTGACCTTAGGTCTCTGGTCGGGACCCGGAAAGAAATGAGTATACACCAGAAATGAAAGGAAATAAAAATATCAATAATAATAATAAGCAGATATTCCAACACCAGAAGATTGGCCAGTAACTTATTTCATTGGATAAAACCTGCAGGTCCAAATTTTTATCGGTTGACGCTAGAAAGTTTGCTAAAAAATTTCGATATCGATATTAATTACTACAACTACATACTTGTGGCTTACTGGTAAGTTTGATTGGTTCAATAACCCCAAATTTGCAGCCCATCGAAAAAATCAACTACTATTTGTTGTTTTCTGGGTCAACAAATGGATTGTTAATTTTAACGCCTACAAAACGAAACTGCTCTCTTTTTAATCGTCTTAGATAAGCTTTTTAGCCTTCCTTCAACATGACTGATGCTAGCCTCCAGGAGAATGGCTTCAAGGGAATAACAAGGGCTGTAAGCTTGGCTGTGACGATGATGTAATGGAATTGAAATTGGAAATCAGAATAGGCGATTTCTAATTCCGATTGGGTTCGAGTTATTCTCTTACGTGGAAATAGCATTGGGAAAGGTATGAATCCACGCCTTCTGCTCCCAGCTATGGGTTCATTAGTAGAATTTGTATCAGTAAATCGTTATTATCTCAAAAAAGCTTTTACAACCGAAAATATTTTCTGTTTTTAAATATCCGGTAAAATGGTGATAAGTTGTAAAAACAAACCAATCTAATATATATACATATATATATATATATATATATATTGTTTGTACGTTATTTTTAATAGACATAATTTATTTAAGTACATGCTCCGTTTTTTAAATAAATCGTATTAATTACATTTACCGTCCTGAATTTTCGAAAAATTTCGTAGAAAATAATGCTTCTCCGACATAGACAGTAATTCGGACCTTGGTAACCCGGTATTTCTTTGAGACTAAATGGTTAGCATCACATCAGATTAAATGGTGGTTCCCATTAGGAGGATTACACGTTTGATTCCTGTTGGAGAAGAACATCTTTTCTATGAAAAACTTTATGAAACTTTAAATAAACTGTCTTAAGTTTCTTACACCATCAAGAGGAATATAAAAATTGGAAAAATATGGTGGAACAGATTTTTTAAAAATGTTTTAGCGATACTTTTACAAATTACAATTATTTTTTGACAAATTTATAAACAATTTCATGTCGAAGAAGTTCGTCGCCTGCAACGACGTCTTTTAAACTTCGGTGTAAAAAAAATTCTTAAAAGAAAAACAAACTAGAAAATGTTTTTAAAGAATTGATAATTAACTTTACTTTTACAATTTTTCACTATTAATTTCATAAAAAATTTGTGAAACTGTGGATGTTAACAAGTATGTGGATTTTGTGTGTATTTTTTTAGGTGAAGGTGCGAGTTCAATATGCAAACACAGAAAGTGTAGAAGAAACATCCAAAAATACTTGAGTTTCTGCTACAGACGTTTATTCCTTTTATGATGACTGTATTAAAACAACGTTAAATGTCCCTTGAGTATGTCCGTTTTCCTTTTTTGGTTCAGAAATTATTCATGGCAAGTAAGGATAAGAACGGGTAAAGAGGGTCGATCTCAAGTCAGCCTCGCGCTGGGTTAGGATGACCGAATCATGAGTAGAGCTGCTGAAAAAACATCCAAACGATTTCGTTGGAAAGAGAAAGATTGTCCTTTCCTGAAGTGGGGTCATAAAATGCACCTGTAACCAGAAACCCTTTCCAGTTTCTTTATAATTTGAATCATGGAAAATTTATTTATTTATTTTTATTCTTTATTATTATTATTATTATTATTTATTTATTTATTTGATTTTTTTTTTTGTTTTATTTCATTTTCCACAATACATATAGCCTCTGCTCTAGGACACTGCTCTCCTAGACAGTACCTTTCCTAACAGAGAGAGCTAGGGCAATCCTTGGCATCTGAGACATCCCCGTATTGAAATCCCAAGAGAGTGAACAAATTTTGTCACAAGTTCCATTTACACCTGGAACTTCTACTTTAAACCTGGCCTTGTACCATATTCCTTTCAGTTGGGCAAATTTATTATGCTTTGCTCCAGAGAACAATTTCTTAACAGTTCTGCAGTAATAAAATATAACAAGCTTAAAAAGAGAACGATTCTGTCTTTTCCGGAAGTGAGGTCATAAAATCGCACTTGTGACCGGAAACCCTTTCCGGTTTCTTCAGAAATTGAATCATGGAAAATTTTATTTATTTTTGTTTATTATTATTTCATTTTTTTGATTTTATTTCTTTTTCCCACAACACCTCCAAGCATCATAGACACTTTACCATGAAAACCCGATCCTCAGATTTAAAAAAAAAAATATCAACAGTTGGGGATTTATTCGATTTTAATGAAAATTTCAGTATTTATTAACTAATGAATTAATTGTTTTTTTTATTGGCAATGAGAAAATTAGAACATTTTGTGGAAATATTCTTCAAGTCCGTTAAAACCCACTTATTTAATTCAAAATAGAAGATCAAACCTTCCTGACAAACTCAGTGAATCAAAATATATTATTCTACCCATCAAATCTATTAAAATTAAAATTGAAAAGAATTTATCTAAACTCAACATAAAATTTCTTACAACTATTTCTCAAACAATAAAAGACTTAATTAATACAAAACAAAATATTCAACTCAATACAAATGTCTTGTAGAATATTTCAAAATAGAAGATTGAACTAAACTGATAAACCCAACGAATCAAAATATATTATTCTACTCACCAAATCTATCAAAATTCGAATTGAAAAGAATTTGTCTAAACTCAACAAAAAATTTGTTAATAAAAAACAAAATAATAAGTTAAAATTTGAAGGATGAAATTATTCTATACCCTATAATAATTGCCACAAGAAATACATCGGTGAAACCTCAAGGAATTACATAAACACAAAGAGAGATCTTTTACAAAACAACACACTCGAGGCATTAGTTGCGCGCCGGAATGAATCTGATCATAATTACTACTCTAATTAAAAGAGAAAGCAATTCACTAAGACGAAAACGCATAGAAAGTGGTTTAATTGCTAAGCCATCCACAGTGAATTTATGTTGAGGTTCTTACGACATTTCTCGATTCTTAGCAGATCTTCTATTATCACAATGGGTGATAATTGATGACAGAAGTTATTAAAAAAATGAAACAAAAGAAAAGGAACTAAATTTAAACAAAAATATAGTTTAAAAATTTAAATTTAAATTTTCAGCGTCTCTTTTCTTCATGCGCATGTGTAATCACATCAACGTAAACACCTTTTAGTCCAATGAAATTCTTATGATGAAACACGTCACACGAAATTTTCTTCTATTTTGTCATGGATTTTCTTAAAATTTCCTGGTAGCCAAAATGATTTGTTCATCTTTACTATATTTCCAGCATTATTATAATGACATCAAAATCTTTATTAAACCGATAAAAATGCTCTCAGTATGAGTAGATTAGTCAAAACTTTCAGTAATCTTTTGTGACCTTTCAGAACCGTCTTTTTTCTTTTTCTTTTTTTTTTTTTTTTGTCCCCTCTCGGACTGTTACGTTTTCGCCATCTTCTTTTTTTTTTACAGTCATCATGAATTACTGGTCAAGGCACATAATTCAGAATTCTATTTTTGATTTTCATTTTTGAAATTTTTCCATAGAATAAAAATTAAAGTAGTTGTAACCAAACAAATCTAACGGATAACTCACTCGAGGCAACACTTTGAAAATTACCGTAATTCCTCATGTATAATACGCATTCTTTTCTAAAAGAAATAATTAGCAAAAAGGGGTGCGTATTATGCACAGCTACAGAAAATCTTTAAAAAATTGCCATTTCAAAGGTCGATTTCAGTTGCGAAAAATCTATTCAACACAAAGATACGAAAATTTGACACTAACATTCGTCGATTTGCGACCCCATAAGGATGTCAAATACAATCATATGTAGCTAACAGTACTTACAAATGTAAAATAAAATAAGAATTATCATAAAACTAAATTAGAATAATATTATTCTTTAAAACCATAATGAAATTGGATATGTACAATTTGTAGAGTTTGATTACCAAACAAGGAGTGCGTATTATGCGTGAGTAGAAGTATTTTCCCATACCATCAGCAAAATTTTAGAAATTCGTATTATGGATGAAGGCGTATTATACATGGGGAATTATGCTATTTCATTTTGGTAAGAATTTGGTTGATGCAACGTTGTGACAATAAGCAGGCATTTCAGCATTAAATAGTTCCCATAAGATACCCACTTTATCGCGGACATTTATGTACTTGTAAAATACAACAACGTTATAAATATTTTCTTCGTGTTATATTTGGGAGGTAATATTTATTTTCGTTCTCCTTTTATTAAAAAATAAAATTCTTGCATTTTATTTTCTTCTTTAAAAGAATTGTTTCTTTGGCATCTCCCAAATCATGCACACTTTCCAAACACGGAAATAAACCAACACTCACTGTTCTAAAAAAAATTACCAAATATCAGGAATTTATCCGAATTTATTGAAATTTTCAATACTTATTTTTTAATAAATGTCCTTTATATTATTATATTAAACATCTCCTTTTTAAGTTTTGTGAAAGTATTTTTTCAGGTCCGTAATAATTCCCACTTAACTCTGTAAGAGTCAATTTGAGTAGTTCCTGATTTTTAGATGTTTATAAGCATTAAATCCTGGGAAGTGTTATTTTATTTTTTTTTTAATTAATATCGACTGTGAACACATCTTTAACATCCCGAAACCACTTTCTTATCAATGTTGAATTTTGAACAAATCTGTGCAAAAAGTGGATAATAAAAAGCTTTTAAAAAGATTTACAGGAAATATCAGTTGGTCATTGATCAATAAACACACAAGTGGGCGTTGCAATCCACACACGTACAAATATTTTTCCAGCGCGTGACCAAGTCAAGTTTTCCCGCTATTTACCTGGGAGTCTGTCACGTGGTTACATTAATTATAAATAGCAAACACAAGCTTCTGTCGCCTACGAAGATGTAACCTTAAAGACGCCCATGAAAACATATTCACGCAAGCACGTACGTACGAAATTTTCCAAACTACATTACGAACATACGAAACATTTCCAAACCAGCAACAAGAACTTTTCTCTTTGAAATAATCTTCTAAAGTTAAAAGTTTATTCAGCATTTCTCAGCTTTATAATTCATTCAACTTTTGTGAGCTCAGATAAAAATATTTTAATTTAATCAGTAAAACTTTAATTCAGTCAAAGGGACATAACACCAACAAAATAGTAACTTCTACGCATGTGCATCATTACACAAAAAATAAATATAAATCTTGTTATAAAACCATTTTTGTTCCTTCTTGTTGTTTGATATTTTGTGGTATTTTGCGTTAAATATAAATCGTGAGGTCATGTTAACAGACAGACAACTACAATTGGTCATCAACACATCTAAAATATGGTCCGGAATCTTAAGAAACTAATTTTTTAAAAATTTAAAAAATGGTTTTTGTGGTAAGTTACTGACACGCAATTTTTGTAGCGACAGTAAAAGAAATCACCAGAGTACGTTTGTTCTTTCGAGAATCTAAGAGGATAAGAAAATTTACCTATCTTCTTTTTTCTAACTTGTGCAGCGAGGCAATTCTAAGAAAACTGGAAATACTGCCAGGATTCATTATTGGCGGCCATAATCTTAACAATATAAGATATGCCGATGACACAATGCTAATATCAGAATCAGAAAGGAAACTATAAAATCTCCTACAGAAGGTAGCGAAGGAAAGCGAGAAGAAAGGACTAAGCATAAAGTACCAGAAGACAGAATGCATAGTCATCAGCAAAAAGATGATCCCAAAATGCAAATTACAGGTCGGGGATACTAAAATCAAGCAGGTACAGAAATTAAAATATCCGAGAAGTGTTCTAACAGAGGTGCGACATTGAGATCGGAAGGCGTATTGTGATGACCAAAGACGCATTCCAAAAGCTAAGCAGAGTATTAAGAGACAGGAAAATTTTCGTTAGAAACAAAGAAAAGATTACTGAACTGTTACGTGATATCTGTCTTCCTGTACGGCAACAAATGCTGGACAATCTCCACAAAGACGAAGAAGAGAGTTGAAGCAACAGAAATGTAGTTCTGCAGAAGGATGCTGAGGATGCCATGGACCAAACATATGAGCAATGACGAGGTTTTGGAGAGAATGAAAACAAAAGGGAAATTTATACTTAACATCAGGAAAAGGTAGTTAAAATTTCTGAGGCAGGTAATGAGGAAGGTGGGCTTAGAAAACCTGATACTCACAAGACAGATTGAGGGAAAGAGGGAGAAAAGAAAGCAGCCCTTGATGGGCCTAAGCAAAGGGATAACGGAACAGAGTTTGGGAGAAATAACAAAAAGATAAAACTTACTAAAAACTACAAGGGACAGGGGGGTGTGGAGGGCTATGATCGCCGACGTCCTGAAGGGACAAGGCACACAAAAGAAGCGGAAGATACCGGAAGAGATAACAACAAGACAAAATTTATTAAGAGTTACAAAGAACAGGAAATTGTGGAGAGCCATGAAAACAAAATGAAGGAACACAGTCCATAGAAGAAGAGTGGAGATTGAAAATCGTCTTTCCTAGACAAGAACAAAGAAAGTTTCTATATTTTGTTTGTGTGGTTATTTACTTGAGTATCGACCACTACGATATACTACTTTGCAACAGTCTTTTTTTTTTTACTCAACTATAGTGGTGAACTAGTGAGGAGATTTTTGTCGAAATGTCTGTTGATGGTGAAGGTGGATTGAGATGAAACCGAAAAGGAACACGAATTTATAACCAGATTCATAGTGGAAATATTCAGGAAGACACCATGAACCTCCAGAATGTAAAGAGAAAGAAAGAAAAATGAATGAAGTGAGATTGATATAAATAGACAAAGAAAGAAAGAAAGAAAGAAAGAAAGAAAGAAAGAAAAATGAATGGAGTGAGACTGATATAGACAAAGAAAAAAAGACAAAAGAAATGAAGAAAGAAAGAAAGAAAGAAAGGAAAAAGAAAGAAAGAAAAGAAAGAAAGAAAAATGAATGAAGTGAGACTGATATAAATAGACAAAGAAAGAAAGAAAGAAAGAAAGAAAGAAAGAAAGAAAGAAAAATGAATGGAGTGAGACTGATATAGACAAAGAAAGAAAAGACAAAAGAAAGGACGAAAGAAAGAAAGAAAGAAAGAAAAAAAAAAAGAAAGAAAGAAAAGAAAGAAAGAAAAATGAATAGAGTTAGACTGATATAAATAGACCAAGAAAGAAAGAAAGAAAGAAAGAAAGAAAGAAAGAAAAATGAATAGAGTGAAAGTGATATAGACTAATAATGAAAGAAAGAAAGAAAGGAAGGAAGAATCGAGTAAGACTGATATAGATAAAGAAAGAAAAGACAAAAGAAAGGATGAAAGAAGAAAGAAAGAAAGAAAGAAAGAAAGAAAGAAAGAAAGAAAAATGAATAGAGTGAGACTGATATAGACTAAGAAAGAAAGAAAGGAAGAACGAAAAAAGAAGTGAAGAAAGAAAGAAAAAAATGAGAAAAAGAAAAGAATCTAAGAACAAAACAAAGAACAAAAAGTAAAGAAAATAAGAAAGAAAAATGAAGAATTGAGAAAGAGAAAGAAAATAAAAAGAAAGGATACGTTAAGAAAGAAGGTAAGAAACGACGAAAGAATGGATGAAAGAAAGAAAGAAAGAAAGAAAGAAAGAAAGAAAGAAAGAAAGAAAGAAAGAAGTAAATATGTATGTACTTAGTAAGCAAAAGTTCGAAAAGATAATCTGAAAGCAAGCTGAACAAGGACTGAAATATTCCATGTCTGTCATGTATTTTAATATCGTGAACTGGAAAATGTTTTTTTTTTTTTAATTTTAGGCCGGGAGCTCGTAAAAGAAAAAGCAATTCAGCCTCTTGATGAGGAGGATGGTTGTCTTATGTTACAGAGTAAAGATGCTATGGATATGGTGGCTTCTGCAATGACTGGGGCTATATCAGGAGACGATGAAAGAGTAGGACTTCTTTATCAGCAATTCCTGGCAGGCTATTCTTGGAGAGAATATTTTCTTCGTTTGGCACGGGGGAATAGGTTTACTGGGGGGGAGGGGGGAGAAGGAAAAGAAAGAAAGAAAAAATAGAAAAAAGAAAGAACGAAAAAGAAGGAATAAAGAAAGAAAAAAAAAGCAAAATGAGAAGAAGAAAAGAATCTAAGAAAAAACAAAGAACAAAAAATAAAGCAAAATAGGAAAGAAAAATGAAAAATTGAGAAAAAGAAAGAAAGAAAGAAAGAAAGAAAGAAAGACTTGCAATGAGAAAGAAAGACAGAAAGGAAGAACAACTTGGAATAAGAAAGAAAGAAAGAAAGAAAGAAAGAAAGAAAGAAAGAAAGAAAGAAAGAACAACTTGGAATAAGAAAGAAAGAAAGAAAGAAAG